>CM060955.1:176819118-177419118 GCA_030765055.1 Mantis religiosa | reverse complement strand
AAACACATGAGACAACTACCTTAATGACGACTTACTATGCTGTAAGTACTTTAAGACCCGGGCTTTATAGTAAACCACTAGGAGTTCTCATAAACACATGAGACAACTACCTTAATGACGACTTACTATGCTGTAAGTACTTTAAAGTCCGGGCTTTATAGTAAACCACTAGGAGTTCTCATAAACACATGAGACAACTACCTTAATGACGACTTACTATGCTGTAAGTACTTTAAGACCCGGGCTTTATAGTAAACCACTAGGAGTTCTCATAAACACATGAGACAGCTACCTTAATGGCGATTTACTATGCTGTAAGTACTTTAAGGCCCGGACTTTATAGTAAACCACTAGGAGTTCTCATAAACACATGAGACAACTACCTTAATGCCGACTTACTATGCTGTAACTACTTTAAGGCCCGGACTTTATAGTAAACCACTAGGAGTTTAAGGAGTTTAAGCCCGGGTCTTAAAGTACTTACAGCATAGTAAGTCGTCATTAAGGTAGTTGTCTCATGTGTTTATGAGAACTCCTGGTGGTTTACTATAAAGTCCGGGCCTTAAAGTAGTTACAGCATAGTAAGTCATCATTAAGGTAGTTGTCTCATGTGTTTATGAGAACTCCTAGTGGTTTACTAAAAAGCCCGGGTCTTAAAGTACTTACAGCATAGTAAGTCGCCATTAAGGTAGTTGTCTCATATGTTTATGAGAACTCCTAAGTGGTTTACTATAAAGCCCGGACCTTAAAGTACTTACAGCATAGTAAGTCATCATTAAGGTAGTTGTCTCATGTGTTTATGAGAACTCCTAGTGGTTTACTATAAAGCCCGGGTCTTAAAGTACTTACAGCATAGTAAGTCGCCATTAAGGTAGTTGTCTCATATGTTTATGAGAACTCCTAGTGGTTTACTATAAAGCCCGGACCTTAAAGTACTTACAGCATAGTAAGTCATCATTAAGGTAGTTGTCTCATATGTTTATGAGAACTCCTAGTAGTTTACTATAAAGCCCGGGACTTAAAGTAGTTACAGCATAGTAAGTCGTCATTAAGGTAGTTGTCTCATGTGTTTATGAGAACTCCTAGTGGTTTACTATGAAGTCCGGGCCCTAAAGTACTTACAGCATAGTAAGTCGTCATTAAGGTAGTTGTCTCATATGTTTATGAGAACTCCTAGTGGTTTACTATAAAGCCCGGGACTTAAAGTAGTTACAGCATAGTAAGTCGTCATTAAGGTAGTTGTCTCATGTGTTTATGAGAGCTCCAAGTGGTCTACTATAAAGCCCGGACCTTAAAGTACTTACAGCACAGTAAGTCGTCATTAAGGTTGTTGTCTCATGTGTTTATGAGAACTCCTAGTGGTTTACTATAAAGCCCGGGTCTTAAAATACTTACAGCATAGTAAGTCGTCATTAAGGTTGTTGTCTCATGTGTTTATGAGAACTCCAAGTGGTTTACTATAAAGCCCGGACCTTAAAGTACTTACAGCATAGTAAGTCGTCATTAAGGTTGTTGTCTCATGTGTTTATGAGAACTCCTAGTGGTTTACTATAAAGCCCGGGTCTTAAAATACTTACAGCATAGTAAGTCGTCATTAAGGTAGTTGTCTCATGTGTTTATGAGAACTCCTAAGTGGTTTACTATAAAGCCCGGACCTTAAAGTACTTACAGCATAGTAAGTCGCCACTAAGGTAATTGTCTCATGTGTTTATGAGAACTCCTAAGTGGTTTACTATAAAGTCCGGGCCCTAAAGTACTTACAGCATAGTAAGTCGTCATTAAAGTAGCTGTCTCATGTGTTTATGAGAACTCCTAGTGGTTTACTATAAAGTCCGGGCCCTAAAGTACTTACAACATAGTAAGTCGTCATTAAAGTAGTTGTCTCATGTGTTTATGAGAACTCCTAGTGGTTTACTATAAAGTGCGGGCCCTAAAGTACTTACAGCACAGTAAGTCGTCATTAAGGTAGTTGTCTCATATGTATATGAGAACTCCTAGTGGTTTACTATAAAGCCCGGACCTTAAAGTACTTACAGCATAGTAAGTCGTCATTAAGGTAGTTGTCTCATGTGTTTATGAGAACTCCTAGTGGTTTACTATAAAGCCCGGACCTTAAAGTACTTACAGCATAGTAAGTCGTCATTAAGGTAGTTGTCTCATGTGTTTATGAGAACTCCTAGTGGTTTACTATTAAGCCCGGGAGTTACAGTAGTTACAGCATAGTAAGTCGTCATTAAGGTAGTTGTCTCATGTGTTTATGAGAGCTCCAAGTGGTTTACTATAAAGCCCGGTCCTTATAGTACTTATAGCATAGTAAGTCGTCATTAAGGTTGTTGTCTCATGTGTTTATGAGAACTCCTAGTGGTTTACTATAAAGCCCGGGTCTTAATACTCACAGCATAGTAAGTCGTCATTAAGGTAGTTGTCTCATGTGTTTATGAGAACTCCTAGTGGTTTACTATAAAGCCCGGGTCTTAAAATACTTACAGCATAGTAAGTCGTCATTAAGGTAGTTGTCTGATGTGTTTATGAGAACTCCTAAGTGGTTTACTATAAAGCCCGGACCTTAAAGTACTTACAGCATAGTAAGTCGTCATTAAAGTAGCTGTCTCATGTGTTTATGAGAACTCCTAGTGGTTTACTATAAAGTCCGGGCCCTAAAGTAGTTACAACATAGTAAGTCGTCATTAAAGTAGTTGTCTCATGTGTTTATGAGAACTCCTAGTGGTTTACTATAAAGTGCGGGCCCTAAAGTACTTACAGCATAGTAAGTCGTCATTAAGGTAGTTGTCTCATATGTATATGAGAACTCCTAGTGGTTTACTATAAAGCCCGGACCTTAAAGTACTTACAGCATAGTAAGTCGTCATTAAGGTAGTTGTCTCATGTGTTTATGAGAACTCCTAGTGGTTTACTATAAAGCCCGGACCTTAAAGTACTTACAGCATAGTAAGTCGTCATTAAGGTAGTTGTCTCATGTGTTTATGAGAACTCCTAGTGGTTTACTATAAAGCCCGGGAGTTACAGTAGTTACAGCATAGTAAGTCGTCATTAAGGTAGTTGTCTCATGTGTTTATGAGAGCTCCAAGTGGTTTACTATAAAGCCCGGTCCTTATAGTACTTACAGCATAGTAAGTCGTCATTAAGGTTGTTGTCTCATGTGTTTATAGAACTCCTAGTGGTTTACTATAAAGCCCGGACCTTAAAGTACTTACAGCATAGTAAATCGCCATTAAGGTAGTTGTCTCATGTGTTTATGAGAACTCCTAGTGGTTTACTATAAAGCCCGGGTCTTAAAATACTTACAGCATAGTAAGTCGTCATTAAGGTAGTTGTCTCATGTGTTTATGAGAACTCCAAGTGGTTTACTATAAAGCCCGGACCTTAAAGTACTTACAGCATAGTAAGTCGTCATTAAGGTTGTTGTCTCATGTGTTTATGAGAACTCCTAGTGGTTTACTATAAAGCCCGGGCCTTAAAGTACTTACAGCATAGTAAGTCGTCATTAAGGTAGTTGTCTCATGTGTTTATGAGAACTCCTAGTGGTTTACTATAAAGCCCGGGTCTTGAAGTACTTACAGCATAGTAAGTCGTCATTAAGGTAGTTGTCTCATGTGTTTATGAGAACTCCTGGTGGTTTACTATAAAGCCCGGACCTTAAAGTACTTACAGCATAGTAAGTCGTCATTAAGGTAGTTGTCTCATGTGTTTATGAGAACTCCTAGTGGTTTACTATAAAGCCCGGACCTTAAAGTACTTACAGCATAGTAAGTCGTCATTAAGGTTGTTGTCTCATGTGTTTATGAGAACTCCTAATTGGTTTACTATAAGGCCCGGACCTTAAAGTACTTACAGCATAGTAAGTCGTCATTAAGGTTGTTGTCTCATGTGTTTATGAGAGCTCCAAGTGGTTTACTATAAAGCCCGGGCCTTAAAGTAGTTACAAGATAGTAAGTCGCCATTAAGGTAGTTGTCTCAGGTGTTTATGAGAGCTCCTAGTGGTTTACTATAAAGCCCGGACCTTAAAGTACTTACACTATAGTAAGTCGCCGTTAAGGTAGTTATCTCATGTGTTTATGAGAACTCCTAAGTGGTTTACTATAAAGTCCGGGCCTTAAAGTACTTACAGCATAGTAAGTCGTCATTAAGGTAGTTGTCTCATGTGTTTATGAGAACTCCTAGTGGTTTACTATAAAGCCCGGGCCTTAAAGTACTTACAGCATAGTAAGTCGTCATTAAGGTAGTTGTCTCATGTGTTTATGAGAACTCCTAGGTGGTTTACTATAAAGCCCGGACCTTAAACTACTTACAGCATAGTAAGTCGTCATTAAGGTAGTTGTCTCATGTGTTTATGAGAACTCCTAGTGGTTTACTATAAAGCCCGGGCCTTAAAGTACTTACAGCATAGTAAGTCGTCATTAAGGTAGTTGTCTCATGTGTTTATGAGAACTCCTAGTGGTTTACTATAAAAGCCGGACCTTAAAGTACTTACAGCATAGTAAGTCGTCATTAAGGTAGTTGTCTCATGTGTTTATGAGAACTCCTAGTGGTTTACTATAAAGCCCGGGCCTTAAAGTACTTACAGCATAGTAAGTCGTCATTAAGGTAGTTGTCTCATGTGTTTATGAGAACTCCTAAGTGGTTTACCGGGAAAATACGAGTCAGTTGGAGAATTTAATGTCATATCGGCACGTTGGCCATAGTAGCTCAAATCCCGGCTATAGAAGGAAAGCGGTTTTTTACAACATGTCCACGTACACATCCTCCTGCTTCTCTCCGTGGGGCAGCGGGATAATCGTGTACCACTGTGTCCACCTAGCGGCGAGTCAGTGAATTAAGAGATTCATCTCGTCGCAGAAAAATGTTAAAATTAAAGTTAGACCAGAAAATGTATGTTGTAAAAATACGGGAGGAGAGAAACATAGAGACAGATATACACCTTCGAGCTGTGGATTGATGGAGGGAACTGTGTCCCGTATTCAGGAGGTTTGGATTCGATTCCCGTGGCCGACCTGGTGGATACTTTCCGGACCACGGCGGATGGGCTACTCGTTGCGCTGGCCTGACGGGAGAGTTACCCCAATAAAAAGCAGGGACACTGTCCTCTTCACTGTTGTAACTCCTTGGATCGGCTCAAGATTAATAAGGGCATTCTGTAGCCTAAGAGCGTATCTCTGTGTCGACCGTTGTCTCCTCCTGTATGTATCCAACAGGACACAGATGTCGCTGCATGCTAGGCTTGCCGAACCACATGTAACTGCAGGACGGTGACCTGATTTCTTCTACATAATCATCACGTTGTTCTGGCGAAGGAGCGATTTAACTAGTACCAATTTAAAACTACTTGCTGGCTTCAACCACATTACGTCCCTGCTCCACTGTTAGTAGTCCTGCTTTGACAATACAGGTTCACGTGTCACTATAGCAACCAAAACATTTGACTATCACCTAAACTCACTGTACTCCCTTTTAACTATAGTAACACAATGTTAATTATAGAGCAGTAAGTGCTGTATTCCATTATTTTAAAAATACTTCGCTGCCAAAATTCATGTTCCTTGTTTTATATATTACAAATGCTTATATGTACATGGTACTAGGGAAAAATATGGAATATAACTTTTGATTTCCAAATTTGAGATTTGGGAAAAGTTTTTCCTCCAATTATTTTTTGAAAATGTTTTCATGCGATCCACTTGTGATATTTATCATGAAGATTCTCAAAACACAAGCAATTTTAAATGGCACTTAACAGTTTTGTCCTATTATTTTGTAAACTATACGTAACTTTAAAAAGGCTGATAATATTTATTAACTTTAATTTGTGTGTCATAATCAAATGAACTACATAGAATTTTTTTAAACTACGAAACTAGGAGGAAATGCCACATTGAAATTTAAAACAATATAATCTCCATATACCAAAACATAACAAATAAATTTTTACATAAAATAGACATGGTAGATTGTTATGTCATTCAATTTCTGTGTTCGTATTCAACTGAATAACTAGTTAAATAGTCCACAAAGTATTCCAGATATGATATCACTTTTTTATTGTTATTAGTCTCGAGTAGGAAGCTGTAGAGCGCTGCAAGAGTAATCGGTACCATTTCGTTCAATTAGCAGTAGTTATAACTTCAACACTTACGTTAGTTCATAAATACCATTGTCTATGGCAAATTTGTTGGTTGATGTGAAACGGACAGTCGAAAGCTGAAGGCTTTAGCCTGTTACCAGGGAATTTAGAAACTGCCATGCTTTGTAAAAACAAATGAGATTTCTTTTATATATGACAGCGAACTTCTGATGCTTTAACAGTTGACTGCCGTGTAGTTTGTACTACATAACAACTACGTTCTAAAGGTCATCACCATGGATACAGTCACGACCTACTACACAGTATTTGTTTTTGCATCAAAACCGTAAAGATAAAATACGCGAGGACACTTTTTTGTCATTAGATGACAAAACTGACATTATAAAATGGTAGTTCCTGAAATAATTGACTTTAATTTTAATCAGGTAATATAATATTTATGGATACGCCTAAACTAAGTTTACAGTGAAGTCTTGGACATTCAACAGGGTTGCTCACTGCACCAATCGATGCTTTGTTGTTTTTGATCAGTAGTCATTCGAAATCCATAGACAACAAAGTTTTCTAACGTCTAATCGTACCAGTTATGGACAGTCTTAGCTTCTTCAGTAAATGTATTTTTAAGCAGATCCTGACATCGTTTTGGTGTTAATGAGAATTTAAAGTCTTAAAGCAAACACAGTACTCGGACAACCATTACTCAAAATGATTTTATAGGTAAACAACATTTTAAAATGATATTCACAGACCAGAGGGCCCGCCTCTGTAGGTAGGTGGTAGCGTGTCTGACTTACTTTCAAAAGTCCCAAGTTCAGGGTAAGTTATCTGGATAACATTTCTCCTAGGTGTTTAACTTATACTGAAAGATGAATGTCTGGTAACTCTAAGCTCTATGTACCCTGTACTCATTTGAACATCATTTCACTCATCGTCCGATATGACTTAACGTTGGAGGTTTTCTCTTATCCTGAAAGATGAATGTCTGCTAACTCTAAGCTCTATGTACCCTGTACTCATTTGAACATAATTTCATTCAACGTCCGATATGACTTAACGTTGGAGATTTTCTCTTATCCTGAAAGTCGAATGTCTGGTAACTCTAAGCTCTATGTACCCTGTACTCATTTGAACATCATTTCACTCATCGTCCGATATGACTTAACGTTGGAGGTTTTCTCTTATCCTGAAAGATGAATGTCTGCTAACTCTAAGCTCTATGTACCCTGTACTCATTTGAACATAATTTCATTCAACGTCCGATATGACTTAACGTTGGAGGTTTTCTCTTATCCTGAAAGATGAATGTCTGCTAACTCTAAGGTCTATGTACCCTGTACTCATTTGAACATAATTTCATTCAACGTCCGATATGACTTAACGTTGGAGGTTTTCCCTTACCCTGAAAAATGGTTGGTAACTCTAAGCTCAATGTAGCCTGTACTCATTAGAACATCATTTCATTCATCGTCCGATATGACTTAACGTTGGAGATTTTCTCTTATCCTGAAAGATGATTGTCTGGTAACTCTAAACTCTATGTACCCTGTACTCATTTGAACATCATTTCACTCATCGTCCGATATCACTTAACGTTGGAGGTTTTCTCTTATCCTGAAAGATGAATGTCTGCTAAATCTAAGCTCTATGTACCATGTACTCATTTGAACATCATTTCATTCATTGTCCGATATGACTTAACGTTGGAGATTTTCTCTTATCCTGAAAGCTGATTGTCTGGTAACTCTAAACTCTATGTACCCTGTACTCATTTGAACATCATTTCACTCATCGTCCTATATAACTTAACGTTGGAGGTTTTCTCTTATCCTGAAAGATGATTGTCTGGTAACTCTAAACTCTATGTACCCTGTACTCATTTGAACATCATTTCACTCATCGTCCGATATCACTTAACGTTGGAGGTTTTCTCTTATCCTGAAAGATGAATGTCTGCTAACTCTAAGCTCTATGCACCCTGTGTTCATTTGAACATCATTTCATTCATCGTCTGATATGACTTAACGTTGGAGGTTTTCCCTTATCGTGAAAGATGAATGTCTGGTAACTCTAAGCTCTATGTACCCTGTACTCATTTGAACATCATTTCATTCATCGTCCGATATGACTTAACGTTGGCGGTTTTCCCTTATCGTGAAAGATGAATGTCTGGTAACTCTAAGCTCTATGTACCCTGTACTCATTTGAAAATCATTTCATTCATCGTCCGATATGACTTAACGTTGGAGGTTTTCCCTTATCGTGAAACATGAATGTCTGGTAACTCTAAGCTCTATGTACTCTGTACTCATTTGAACATCATTTCATTCATCGTCCGATATGACTTAACGTTGGAGATTTTCTCTTATCCTGAAAGCTGAGTGTCTGGTAACTCTAAACTCTATGTACCCTGTACTCATTTGAACATCATTTCACTCATCGTCCTATACAACTTAACGTTGGAGGTTTTCCCTTATCCTGAAAGATGATTGTCTGGTAACTCTAAGCTCTATGTACTCTGTACTCACTTGAACATCACTTCATTTATCGTACGATATGACTTAACTTTGGAGGTTTTCCCTTATACTGAAAGACGATTGTCTGGTAACTCTAAACTCTATGTACCCTGTACTCATTTGAACATCATTTCACTCATCGTCCGATATCACTTAACGTTGGAGGTTTTCTCTTATCCTGAAAGATGAATGTCTGGTAACTCTAAGCTCTATGTACTCTGTACTCATTTGAGCATCATTTCATTCATCGTCTGATATAACAACGTTGGAGGTGTTCTCTTATCCTGAATGATGAATGTCTGGTAACTCTAAGCTCTATGTACCCTGTACTTATTTGAACATCATTTCATTCTTCGTCTGATATGACTTAACGTTGGCGGTTTTCTCTTATCCTGAAAGATGAATGTCTGGTAACTCTAAGCTCTATGTACCCTGTACTCATTTGAACATCATTTCATTCATCGTCCGATATGGCTTAACGTTGGAGGTTTTCTCTTATCCTGAAAGATGAATGTCTGGTAACTCTAAGCTCTATGTACTCTGTACTCATTTGAGCATCATTTCATTCATCGTCTGATATAACAACGTTGGAGGTGTTCTCTTATCCTGAATGATGAATGTCTGGTAACTCTAAGCTCTATGTACCCTGTACTTATTTGAACATCATTTCATTCTTCGTCTGATATGACTTAACGTTGGCGGTTTTCTCTTATCCTGAAAGATGAATGTCTGGTAACTCTAAGCTCTATGTACCCTGTACTCTTTTGAACATCATTTCATTCATCGTCTGATATGACTTAACGTTGGCGGTTTTCCCTTATCGTGAAAGATGAATATCTGGTAACTCTAAGCTCTATGTACCCTGTACTCATTTGAACATCATTTCATTCATCGTCCGATATGACTTAACGTTGGAGGTTTTCTCTTATCCTGAATGATGAATGTCTGGTAACTCTAAGCTCTATGTACCCTGTACTTATTTGAACATCATTTCATTCATCGTCCGATATGACTTAACGTTGGCGGTTTTATCTTTTCCTGAAAGATGAATGTCTGGTAACTCTAAGCTCTATGTACCCTGTACTCATTTAAACATCATTTCATTCATCGTCCGATATCACTTAACGTTGGCGGTTTTCCCTTATCGTGAAAGATGAATGTCTGGTAACTCTAAGCTCTATGTACCCTGTACTTATTTGAACATCATTTCATTCATCGTCCGATATGACTTAACGTTGGAGGCTTTCTCTTATCCTGAAAGATGAATGTCTGGTAACTCTAAGCTCTATGTACTCTGTACTCATCTGAACATCATTTCATTCATCGTCCGGTATGACTTAACGTTGGAGGATTTCTCTTATCCTGAAAGACGAATGTCTGGTAACTCTAAGCTCTATGTACCCTGTGCTCATTTGAACATCATTTCATTCATCGTCCGCTATGACTTAACGTTGGAGGTTTTCTCTTATCCTGTAAGATGAATGTCTGGTAACTCTAAGCTCTATGTACTCTGTACTCATCTGAACATCATTTCATTCATCGTCCGATATGACTTAACTTTGGAGGATTTCTCTTATCCTGAAAGACGAATGTCTGGTAACTCTAAGCTCTATGTACTCTGTACTCATCTGAACATCATTTCATTCATCCTCCGATATGACTTAACGTTGGAGGTTTTCTCTTATCCTGAATGATGAATGTCTGGTAACTCTAAGCTCTATGTACCCTGCACTTATTTGAACATCAATTCATTCATCGTCTGATATGACTTAACGTTGGAGGTTTTCTCTTATCCTGAAAGATGAATGCCTGGTAACTCTAAGCTCTATGTACCCTGCACTTATTTGAACATCATTTCATTCATCGTCTGATATCACTTAACGTTCTAGGACGTTAAAAAAGAAAAAAAAAAAGGTATGAGGCTACTCAATTCGTAAAACATTAGAAGATCGCTTCACATATAACCACGATTTTTATTTGTTTTTGGAGTTGGTGCCGCCACCGTAGTAGCTTGTGTTGTACGGTATCTGCTGTGTGTAAAAGTTGCTAACACTAATGCTGTAATAAGTTAAGAAGGTAATCCGCCATCGTCGTAACATCAAACGAGAGTTGTAGCTTACACATAGTGAAGTGTAAGGGATTATAGCAGAACTTTCTCGAGCCCGCGCCATGACCGGAAAGTCCCTGCCCAAATTAAGTACGTTCTAAACAACAAAACATTTTAAGTACATTTTCCCTAAAACCTTCTTTTATCTTTTAGTCTGATATTAAGTTAAACTCGTCCTAACCTGTAGCTCTGTTGAGAGATCTTTATCCTTCTGTAGTATTAAGATATCTCCTTTTTCTTCAGATCACTACATTGCAAAATATAATTCACTACATTTAGTACATCTCTCTCCGCTTTTCCTCCAGCCACTTAAATTCATTGCATTAAGATGTCTCATAAGTAAGGGGGCGAATTTTGCCGTATTTCCCTATTTTATTCCCTTGTTCAGAAACGTAGGCTTTTAAGTTATAAGCACGTTTCCTACAATTATTAGCTAATTGCTTAGTTTTATAGTGCCTATAAATGCCTATTTCATACGTTTGTACCTATTCCGCTTATTAGTGCCTAAAAATGCCTTTTTAGCCAATTACTTCTACTTGTAAGTTGTAACAACAGCTTTTGTATTTGTGGTAATGCAGTAGCATGATAATTTTGTGCTGGTGCAAAGGCTAATAGTAATACTTGGGGGAGGGGTTATTAATTAAATTATTGGTGGTGTCAATTGTTAACAATCATATCAGATGACAGTCAGTACCGCTGGTAAACAGGAATTTACTCCCGTAAGATTTGTTTTACTTGTGTGTAAATCTACTGACACAAAGGTGTTGTCTTACCCAATCTTAAAATCATCACTCTGGAACTCTGTTCCGGTTACAACTTAAACTTTTAAGGCCAGCGCTCAATTAGCTAGGCTACACAGACTAAGATTATATATATATGAAAAAATTGTGATTTGGTCATGCTTACGTTTTTCTACATATATCTCAAGGAATCATGAAATCGATTGTTTGGAGACTTCCGGTGTTGTTTCCAACATTGAAAATTAAACTGAAAACCAATAAATCTTAATGATTTGTGTAAAATTTTGCAGAAATGCCTTTATAAAAGTAGGTACGAGAATTATTTTCACGATGCCGTAATTGCTGTAATTCTGTTACTAATAAGCTGTGCTTTATTATTTGTTCTTAGTCGACAATGGGGCATTTAGGGTTTTTATTACAAAAACTAGGATTCTGTAGCTTTAGGTTTTAATTAATTTTTGTTTTGTGCTCTGTATCTTTCTGACACATCGTGAGATCATTTTAAGTGATATTAAGATTGCTGTGATGAACTTCTGAATTTCTTATCTTTCCAACAATCGTTTCTATTAAGGAGACACATCTGTGCAAATTGGCCCAAAACAACAATCCCAAATTTAATTTTTTGTCTTAAAATTAATAACATAAAGTATTATTTTTTCTAGCATCACTACAGAAAACGTCAAATGACTATTTAGATAACCCTACACATGTATCGTAGCAGCTATTACGTAATTTTAACCTCAGATTTCTCAGATTCCATGTTTTCTACATTTTCCTAACTTCACAATGTTTCACAGAATGCAGTTTTCTATTAATCTGTATGAAATTCTAAACATGTCTGTAAGGGAAACTGTATATTAATGTACCCATTTACATTTGCTGTGTTTTTGTTATTTGTATTGAAAGGGAATATAATGCTTACTTCTTACTTAAACCGCTTAGGAAAATAAAAATTGATAAATAGGTATGATTATTTTTTCACTTCGTTGATATAACGAAGACAAATATTTGGCATAGGTACAGTTCATTAATAGGTTAAAATGAATGCAGAAACTTGTACCCCAAGCATTAATTTTTAAAATTACAACATGTGGGACATTTTGAATATCGCCTGTAATTTAGAGAAACTTTTAATTCCTCACAATCTATTGTAACAAGAAAGCTGAAACTTGGTATAATTCCATTCTTGATCAATCACAAAAATAAATGGTATACATTTGAAGAAAATCTAACAAAAGCTTCAGATATTTCAATTTTCACCCTTAAGCCTCCTCCAAAACCCATAGACATAATTACTTCACACCTTTCTGCACGTTATGGTTCTTAGTGAAGTGGATTTTTATATATATTTTAATTATACGACAATATCTGTTATTTTCACTTGCTGTGGAGACATTTATGAAGTTAGCAATAATGTAGAACTATTTGGCCTAGGATCCCACAAAATAGTATGTGTTTAGCGAATTTGTTGCAGCGTATGTTGCGTCGATTGTCATTTTGTTATAGTGCATTTATAGTGCAGTTTAGAAGCCATTTTACTAAAATTGTGTATTTCTAAGTCTTTACTGAGCACATTTTTAGTGCCTCCTTAAGTGCCTATTTTGCCTGCCCATTTCACACATTTTACTGTGTATAAATCTGCTCCCGACTTATCAGACAGTATGTATACATATCCTCAATTCATTTTTGTTTCTAAAAGAGATCAGGGATAACTCACGAACAACCGAATGTCTAAAAGCCATCACAATGGATACAGCCCTGATCTGTTTTCGTGTCTAATATTAGAGACAAAATACATAGGATCAGTTTCTTGCTGTCAGATAAAGCAAAGAAGAAGATCAATGCGATCTAAAATATCAATGTTTCAGGAAACAGATAATTACTTCAGATTTAGAGGTAATTCATCCATAACAGTGAATAACCTTCCTGGAATGTTGGATCCAAAGCATTTCTACGAATATGATGCCCTTTGATGTTCATACAAAAGCGATGCTTTTATTATTTTTTACACTTTCAACAGAAAAAGGACGATATTAGACCTTTTTTATTTTACTATATTTATATTTTGAAAACCGTAAGTATATCTTTAATATAATACTAACAGAAATTAACGAGATTTAATAGAAATTATAAATAAGAGAGTAAGGTTTGTAGAAAAGCTTAAAACGTAAGTTTTCTTGCAGATATAATGATAGTAATGTACATAGTAGGCTTAGAAGGTCTGTAAATCAATCTTATATCTTGCGTCATTTTCGTTTCCAAATTTTTCATGCGATGATGTGTAATTTGTAATATTTTAATGTTGTTTGATAATTTTGCTTTTGGGTTGAGTTGCATGATCATTATTTATGCAGATAAAACTGATTTTCTCCCAGCTTCAACCTATTCACTGATAAAAAGATACTATCGTCGGGTCACGTTCTTGAATTCATGCAATATTTCACTTCCTAGTTACTTAAATAACGATACTAAAGCTTCTTTGTTGATGATTATTTAACTAAAGAGCACTAAACACAACCATTCACATCAACCTTTTAACACTTCGACCTTCGCAGATACAATTTTGTATCTAGCGGAAGTTCATTCACTCACTCCCCTTAGAAAACGTTCTCCCTTCCCATCACACATTCAAAAATTAGTGACAAACCTGCCTACATTTGCCGCTATTGTTGAACCAGATAAGAATGAAAAATAAAACCAATGTAAATGTTTGTTAGCTATGAGTTTCTAGATAATAATAATTGTAATTAAAATAAGAGAGAATAATGACCCAAAGAACTAAGTCTACTCTTTAGTATTCTTTCTATTGTGCAGTCACACGTAGGTCTAGTAGCGAAGCGTGACTATCAAAGCGAGGGAAGGTCCAAATAATAATTGTCATTAAAATAAGAGAGAATAATGAGTCAAAGAACTAAGACTACTCTTTAGTACTCCTATTATAAGTCACACGTAGGTCCAGTAGCGAGGCGTGACTTTCAAAGCGAGGGAAGCTCCAAATAATAATTGTCATTAAAATAAGAGAATAATGACTCAAAGAACTAAGACTACTCTTCAAAACTCTTTCTATTGTACAGTCACACGTAGGTCCAGTAGAGAGGTGTGACTTTCAAAGCGAGGGAAGCTCCAAATAATAATTGTCATTAAAATAAGAGAGAATAATGACTCAAAGAACTAAGGCTACTCTTCAAAACTCTTTCTATTGTACAATCACACGTAGGTCCAATAGCGAGGCGTGACTTTCAAAGTGAGGGAAGCTTCAAATAATAATTGTCATTAAAATAAGAGAGAATGACTCAAAGATCTAAGGCTACTCTTTAGTACTCTTTCTATTGTACAGTCACACGTAGGTCCAGTCGCGAGACGTGACTTTCAAAGTGAGGGAAGCTCCAGAGA
Source organism: Mantis religiosa (assembly GCA_030765055.1). Lineage (NCBI taxonomy): Eukaryota > Metazoa > Arthropoda > Insecta > Mantodea > Mantidae > Mantis > Mantis religiosa. Next base: position 177,404,265 of record CM060955.1, on the reverse strand, counting down.
ATAATTGTCATTAAAATAAGAGAGAATAATGACTCAAAGAACTAAGGCTACTCTTTAGTACTCTTTCTATTGTACAGTCACACGTAGGTCCAGTCGCGAGACGTGACTTTCAAAGTGAGGGAAGCTCCAGAGAATAATTGTCATTAAAATAAGAGAGAATAATGACTCAAAGAACTAAGGCTACTCTTTAGTACTCTTTCTATTGTACAGTCACACGTAGGTCCAGTCGCGAGACGTGACTTTCAAAGCGAGGGAAGCTCCAAATATTAATTGTCATTAAAATAAGAGAGAATAATGAGTCAAGGAACTAAGACTACTCTTTAGTACTCCTTCTATTGTATGCTCACATGTAGCCCCTGCTGACACAAACTGCCCCTCTCCACTCGGACGTTCCCTGGGCCATACCACGTGAACTGTTAGTGGACCATCGAGAAAGTATGCAATTCATACACTTGCTAATAGCTTAGAACTTCACAAGAATATCCTGTTTGTCACCACAAAGAGCCAATCTACGTAAAATACTAGTGAAATATATATTTACAGTTGCATTTAAAACCGCCACATAAAAAATAAGGTTTTCTTCACATGGTATAGAGACTTGAGGTGACAAAATCTCTCAGTGCTTCCTAACTGCCGGAGTGGCGAAAACATCTGGATACCTACGAAGCGTGGTATTCAAGGTCACGAATGCGTAAATGCAATATTGAATGAGTTCGCAAAGCTAGTCACTCGAATCTAAACAGCTGTCAAATTTTCTAGGTAACCGCGGATGCTCGCAAATAAATTCGGAAGATGTCACTGCAAATATCAGATTCATTTTCAAAATCGTTGGGCTAGTGAGAAGTTACACATGCGTGCGTCAATGAACTGGAGCCGTAGAGATAAGGGAGGAACGTTACATTCGTTTAAAACTCGCACAAAAGCCTTACAAACTTTGTTTCTCGACATGCGGGTCAGGCAAACTTCTAGCCCTGCCAGAAACTTCAGCCTTTAATTTCCTTCTTTTCTAGAACAAACAAACGACGCAAGTCTCAACTTCGTTATATTATCGGCGTACGAAGGATATCTTCTCTTTTCTAACACTTTTATGTCTCTTTGGAAACCCTTAGGGCTATTTGGTCAAAACACCTTTTATACCATCAAAGTTACTATTCTATGGCACTGATGCTAAGAGAAGATGCGAACGAGTGTTTTAAAAAGGATCTGCTGAGAATCTATGATAAAAACAACGAACAGTTTCTAATGGAAATTAATTGTTCTTTCACAATGGCCATATGTAGGCCAAAATGTGGAAGATAGAGTCGAACTGACAGTTCAATGGCATAGCCGAGATTTGAACCACGGATCTTCCAGCCTCCATTCGGCTGCCCTGAACTACAGAGCTACAAAGGCCAACGTACCAGTATTACATTAAATTCTCCAAATGACTCGTGCAGCTGGGTATTTAATTATGACAAACATCAAATTCTTTGAAGTTTTATGTTATTAAAAAAGTGTATCAATTGCATACCTTCTCCATTTAGACTAACACTTCACACGCTGTAACCTGGGAACTTCTGCGTGCAGGGAAGAAGCATTTAGTGAGACCAGGGCCTACGCGTGACTGTACAATAGAAAGAGTACTAAAGAGCAGCCTTAGTTATTTGAGTCATTATTCTCTCTTATTTTAATGATAATTATTATTTGGAGCTTCCCTCACTTTGAATGTCACACCTCGCTACTGGACCAAGAGTACTAAAGAGTAGACTTAGTTCTTTGGGTCATTATTCTCTCTTATTTTAATTACAATTATTATTTTGAGCTTCTTCACTTTGAAAGTCATGCCTCGCTACTGCTCTCTACTCTTGTACAAACACTTATTGCTCAATCTACTTCAAGATAAACATTATCTTATTGTAGTTACAAGGGAATACAATAGACTTTAAGTGATAGTCAAATGTTTTGGTCGTTATGTGATGTGTACACAACTTTCTTTACCCTTGTACACTTATTGCTCTATCTTCTTCAAGATAAACATTATCTTATTGTAGTTACAAGGGAATACAGTAGACTAAGTGATAGTCAAATGTTTTGGTCGTTATGTGATGTATACATGACATTCTCTGCTCTCATACAAACACTTATTGCTATATCTACTTCAAGATACACATTATCTTATTGTAGTTAGAAGGGAATACAGTAGACTAAGTGATAGTCAAATGTTTTGGTCGTTATGTGATGTATACATGACATTCTCTGCTCTCATACAAACACTTATTGCTCTATCTACTTCAAGATAAACATTATCTTATTGTAGTTAGAAGGGAATACAGTAGACTTTAAGTGATAGTCAAATGTTTTGGTCGTTATGTGATGTATACATGACTTTCTCTACTCTTGTACAAACACTTATTGCTCTATCTAGTTCAACATAAACATTATCTTATTGTAGTTACAAGGGAATACAGTAGACTAAGAGATAGTAAAATGTTTTATAAGTGTGTTTTTTATATTTGGGCCAGTTAAACTCTTCATTTCCCACTGAAACTTGACATCGAACATCTGGAATACCATGGCCTCTTTCTAGAAGTAAAGAAACCCAAAACGTAAGAGTTATTTTAAAGACGATGTTGGTATTGGTAAACACGTCATGCTATACATCACTTATTCATAAGCTACGGTCCATCAAAGCCAACGTTCTGCTAGACAAGCGAACGAATAATTCATAAATTTCTTCTTCAAGTGTTTCCCAAAGATGGTACGTTGTCCTGACAGCAAATAAAACAGGACAAGTTCCTATTCTGTGTGGTCGATCACTTCACTGAAATGAGGCAAGCTCCTTTAAATTAATATTCATCTTTCGGAATAACGGAAGACCTCCAAAGATAAGTCATATCGGACGACGAATGAAATGATGTTCAAATGAGTACAGAGTACATAGAGCTTAGAGTTATCAGACATTCATCTTTCTGGATAAGAGAAAACCTCCAACGTTAAGTCATATCGGACGATGAATGAAATGATGTTCAAATGAGTACAGAGTACATAGAGCTTAGAGTTACCAGACATTCATCTTTCTGGATAAGAGAAAACCTCCAACGTTATTGTAATTCACTGCTTAGGCTGCATACTGTGGAAGCGAACCACGTTTGTCATCTTTGAGGTAAGATAAATTCTGTGCTCACTTGTTTTCGATGTTCATTATCGACGCCAGTTTAACCGCTAACCGTATAAATGAAGTCAGTATCAAAAGAAAAATGTCTAAGGTAATTATTCCAGGTCGTTTGGTTTAGCTAAGGCGTGAAAGTTGAAACAGATCCGTACCTCAAAGGCGTCTTTGACGCGGTGCGTACAAGAGAGGCAGAAAAAGCGCGACGGTCCTCCCCTGCACCGGCCCTCGGGGACCAATTAGTGTTCAGCTTGTTGCTGAACGGGTCTTCGCCACAAGTCGATAGGCCCGTTGTACCACAGTAAACACACAAGGCAAAAATTAACATCCAGGTTTGAATTGCATGTCACACGGTTATTTCATTTCATATTAAGCCTAAAGCAGCTCAGTGGAGCTCTGTCAGAAATATGTAATAGTAACTTGAACATCAACATAAAAGCAATTACCTACATTTGCAGTACTACACAAAATAACAAAGTAAAACAAATTCATAATCGCTCCTAGATATCCAGCATGGTGTAATAAAAGTCAAATTTCATCTTTCTTTTGTTTTGAAACTCTCGTATTTTCTTTGTTTTCTATATTAAATATCCGACGAATGAGTACAGACAGCTGTTATTGGAGATTGCTCGGGTTAGAGAGATCAGAGAAGACAGGAATATAGTACAGTACAGTCTGACCATCAGTACAGCGCACATAACACGACGTATATCGTATTACCTGTCTGACGAATGAGTACAGTTGTTATGGAAGATCGCTCGGTTTAGAGAGATCAGAGAAGACAGGAATATAGTACAGTACAATCTGATCATCAGTACAATGTACGTAACACGACGTATATTGTATTACCTGTCTGACGAATGAGTATAGACAGCTGTTCTGGGAGATTGCTCGGTTTAGAGAGATCAGAGGAGACAGGAATATAGTACAGTACAGTCTGACCATCAGTACGGCGTACTAACACGACGTATATTGTATTACCTGTCTGACGAATGAGCGCAGTTGTTATGGGAGGTCGTTCGGTTTAGAGAGATCAGAGAAGACAGGAATACAGTACAGTACAATCTGACCATCAGTACAATGTACGTAACATGACGTATATTGTATTATCTGTCTGACGAATGAGCGCAGTTGTTATGGGAGATCGCTTGGTTTAGAGAGATCAGAGAAGACAGGAATATAGTACAGTACAGGCTGACCATCAGTACAGCGTACGTAACACGACGTATATCGTATTACCTGTCTGACGAATGAGTGCAGTTGTTATGGGAGATCGCTCGTTTTAGAGAGATCAGAGAAGACAGGAATACAGTACAGTACAATCTGACCATCAGTACAATGTACGTAACATGACGTATATTGTATTATCTGTCTGACGAATGAGCGCACTTGTTATGGGAGATCGCTTGGTTTAGAGAGATCAGAGAAGACAGGAATATAGTACAGTACAGGCTGACCATCAGTACAGCGTACGTAACACGACGTATATCGTATTACCTGTCTGACGAATGAGTGCAGTTGTTATGGGAGATCGCTCGTTTTAGAGAGATCAGAGAAGATAGGAATATAGTACAGTACAGTCTGACCATCAGTACAGCGTACGTAACATGACGTATATCGTATTACCTGTCTGACGAATGAGTGCAGTTGTTATGGGAGGTCGTTCGGTTTAGAGAGATAAGAGAAGACAGGAATATAGTAAGTACAATCTGACCATCAGTACAGCGTACGTAACACGACGTATATTGTATTACCTGTATGACGAATGAGTGCAGTTGTTATGGGAGGTCGTTCGGTTTAGAGAGATCAGAGAAGACAGGAATACAGTACAGTACAGTCTGATCATCAGTACAATGTACGTAACACGACGTATATTGTATTATCTGTCTGACGAATGAGTGCAGTTGTTATAGAAGATCGCTCGGTTTAGAGAGATCAGAGAAGACGGGAATACAGTACAGTACAATCTGACCATCAGTACGGCGTACGTAACACGACGTATATTGTATTACCTGTCTGACGAATGAGTACAGTTGTTATGGAAGATCGTTCGGTTTAGAGAGATCAGAGAAGACGGGAATATAGTACAGTACAATCTGACCATCAGTACAGTGTACGTAACACGACGTATATTGTATTACCTGTCTGACGAATGAGTACAGTTGTTATGGAAGATCGCTCGGTTTAGAGAGATCAGAGAAGACGGGAATATAGTACAGTACAATCTGACCATCAGTACAATGTACGTAACATGACGTATATTGTATTATTTGTCTGACGAATTAGTACAGTTGTTATGGAAGATCGCTCGGTTTAGAGAGATCAGAGAAGACGGGAATATAGTACAGTATAATCTGACCATCAGTACAATTTACGTAACACGACGTATATTGTATTATCTGTCTGACGAATGAGTACAGTTGTTATGGGGGGTCGCTCGGTTTAGAGAGATCAGAGAAGATAGGAATATAGTACAGTACAGTCTGACCATCAGTACAGCGTACGTAACACGACGTATATTGTATTACCTGTCTGACGAATGAGTACAGTTGTTATGGGAGATCGCTCGGTTTAGAGAGATCAGAGAAGACGGGAATATAGTACAGTACAATCTGACCATCAGTACAGCGTACGTAACACCACGTATATTGTATTACCTGTCTGACGAATGAGTACAGTTGTTATGGGAGGTCGCTTGGTTTAGAGAGATCAGAGAAGACGGGAATATAGTACAGTACAATCTGACCATCAGTACAGCGTACGTTACACCACGTATATTGTATTACCTGTCTGACGAATGAGTACAGTTGTTATGGGAGATCGCTCGGTTTAGAGAGATCAGAGAAGACGGGAATATAGTACAGTACAATCTGACCACCAGTACAATGTACGTAACATGACGTATATTGTATTATTTGTCTGACGAATTAGTACAGTTGTTATGGGGGGTCGCTCGGTTTAGAGAGATCAGAGAAGACGGGAATATAGTACAGTACAATCTGATCATCAGTACAATGTACGTAACATGACGTATATTGTATTATTTGTCTGACGAATTAGTACAGTTGTTATGGGGGGTCGCTCGGTTTAGAGAGATCAGAGAAGACGGGAATATAGTACAGTACAATCTGACCACCAGTACAATGTACGTAACATGACGTATATTGTATTATTTGTCTGACGAATTAGTACAGTTGTTATGGGGGGTCGCTCGGTTTAGAGAGATCAGAGAAGACGGGAATATAGTACAGTACAATCTGACCACCAGTACAATGTACGTAACATGACGTATATTGTATTATTTGTCTGACGAATGAGTGCAGTTGTTATGGGGGGTCGCTCGGTTTAGAGAGATCAGAGAAGACGGGAATATAGCACAGTACAATCTGACCATCAGTACAGCGTACGTAACACGACGTATATTGTATTACCTGTCTGACGAATGAGTACAGTTGTTATGGGAGATCGTTCGGTTTAGAGAGATCAGAGAAGACGGGAATATAGTACAGTACAATCTGACCATCAGTACAATGTACGTAACACGACGTATATTGTATTACCTGTCTGACGAATGAGTACAGTTGTTATGGGGGGTCGCTCGGTTTAGAGAGATCAGAGAAGACGGGAATATAGCACAGTACAATCTGACCATCAGTACAATGTACGTAACATGACGTATATTGTATTATTTGTCTGACGAATTAGTACAGTTGTTATGGAAGATCGCTCGGTTTAGAGAGATCAGAGAAGACGGGAATATAGTACAGTACAATCTGACCATCAGTACAATGTACGTAACATGACGTATATTGTATTATTTGTCTGACGAATTAGTACAGTTGTTATGGAAGATCGCTCGGTTTAGAGAGATCAGAGAAGACGGGAATATAGTACAGTACAGGCTGACCATCAGTACAGCGTACGTAACACGACGTATATTGTATTACCTGTCTGACGAATGAGTACAGTTGTTATGGGAGATCGCTCGGTTTAGAGAGATCAGAGAAGACAGGAATATAGTACAGTACAGGCTGACCATCAGTACAGCGTCCGTAACACGACGTATATTGTATTACCTGTCTGACGAATGAGTACAGCTGTTATGGGAGATCGCTCGGTTTAGAGAGATCAGAGAAGACGGGAATATAGAACAGTACAATCTGACCATCAGTACGGCGTACGTAACACGACGTATATTGTATTACCTGTCTGACGAATGAGTACAGTTGTTATGGGAGATCGCTCGGTTTAGAGAGATCAGAGAAGACGGGGATATAGTACAGTACAATCTGACCATCAGTACAGCGTACGTAACACGACGTATATTGTATTACCTGTCTGACGAATGAGTACAGTTGTTATGGGAGATCGCTCGGTTTAGAGAGATCAGAGAAGACGGGAATATAGTACAGTACAGGCTGACCATCAGTACAGCGTACGTAACACGACGTATATTGTATTATCTGTCTGACGAATGAGTACAGTTGTTATGGGGGGTCGCTCGGTTTAGAGAGATCAGAGAAGACGGGAATATAGTACAGTACAGGCTGACCATCAGTACAGCGTACGTAACACGACGTATATTGTATTATCTGTCTGACGAATGAGTACAGTTGTTATGGAAGATCGCTCGGTTTAGAGAGATCAGAGAAGACGGGAATATAGTACAGTACAGTCTGACCATCAGTACAGCGTACGTAACACGACGTATATTGTATTATCTGTCTGACGAATGAGTACAGTTGTTATGGAAGATCGCTCGGTTTAGAGAGATCAGAGAAGACGGGAATATAGTACAGTACAATCTGACCATCAGTACAGCGTACGTAACACGACGTATATTGTATTATCTGTCTGACGAATGAGTACAGTTGTTATGGAAGATCGCTCGGTTTAGAGAGATCAGAGAAGACGGGAATATAGTACAGTACAGTCTGACCATCAGTACAGCGTACGTAACACGACGTATATTGTATTATCTGTCTGACGAATGAGTACAGTTGTTATGGAAGATCGCTCGGTTTAGAGAGATCAGAGAAGACGGGAATATAGTACAGTACAGTCTGACCATCAGTACAGCGTACGTAACACGACGTATATTGTATTATCTGTCTGACGAATGAGTACAGTTGTTATGGAAGATCGCTCGGTTTAGAGAGATCAGAGAAGACGGGAATATAGTACAGTACAATCTGACCATCAGTACAGCGTACGTAACACGACGTATATTGTATTATCTGTCTGACGAATGAGTACAGTTGTTATGGGGGGTCGCTCGGTTTAGAGAGATCAGAGAAGACGGGAATATAGTACAGTACAGGCTGACCATCAGTACAGCGTACGTAACACGACGTATATTGTATTATCTGTCTGACGAATGAGTACAGTTGTTATGGAAGATCGCTCGGTTTAGAGAGATCAGAGAAGACGGGAATATAGTACAGTACAGTCTGACCATCAGTACAGCGTACGTAACACGACGTATATTGTATTACCTGTCTGACGAATGAGTACAGTTGTTATGGAAGATCGCTCGGTTTAGAGAGATCAGAGAAGACGGGAATATAGTACAGTACAGTCTGACCATCAGGACAGCGTACGTAACACGACGTATATTGTATTACCTGTCTGACGAATTATTACAGTTGTTATAGGAGATCGCTCGGTTTAGAGAGATCAGAGAAGACGGGAATATAGTACAGTACAATCTGACCATCAGTACAGCGTACGTAACACGACGTATATTGTATTATCTGTCTGACGAATGAGTACAGTTGTTATGGAAGATCGCTCGGTTTAGAGAGATCAGAGAAGACGGGAATATAGTACAGTACAGTCTGACCATCAGTACAGCGTACGTAACACGACGTATATTGTATTATCTGTCTGACGAATGAGTACAGTTGTTATGGAAGATCGCTCGGTTTAGAGAGATCAGAGAAGACGGGAATATAGTACAGTACAATCTGACCATCAGTACAGCGTACGTAACACGACGTATATTGTATTATCTGTCTGACGAATGAGTACAGTTGTTATGGGGGGTCGCTCGGTTTAGAGAGATCAGAGAAGACGGGAATATAGTACAGTACAGTCTGACCTTCAGTACAATGTACGTAACACGACGTATATTGTATTACCTGTCTGACGAATGAGTACAGTTGTTATGGGAGATCGCTCGGTTTAGAGAGATCAGAGAAGACAGGAATATAGTACAGTACAGTCTGACCATCAGTACAGCGTACGTAACACGACGTATATTGTATTACCTGTCTGACGAATGAGTGCAGTTGTTATGGGAGATCGCTCGGTTTAGAGAGATCAGAGAAGACAGGAATATAGTACAGTACAGTCTGACCATCAGTACAGCGTACGTAACACGACGTATATTGTATTACCTGTCTGACGAATGAGTGCAGTTGTTATGGGAGATCGCTCGGTTTAGAGAGATCAGAGAAGACGGGAATATAGTACAGTACAATCTGACCTTCAGTACAGCGTACGTAACACGACGTATATTGTATTACCTGTCTGACGAATGAGTGCAGTTGTTATGGGAGATCGCTCGGTTTAGAGAGATCAGAGAAGACGGGAATATAGTACAGTACAATCTGACCATCAGTACAGCGTACGTAACACGACGTATATTGTATTACCTGTTTGACGAATGAGTACAGTTGTTATGGAAGATCGCTCGGTTTAGAGAGATCAGAGAAGACAGGAATATAGTACAGTACAGTCTGACCATCAGTACAGCGTACGTAACACGACGTATATTGTATTACCTGTCTGACGAATGAGTACAGTTGTTATGGGAGATCGCTCGGTTTAGAGAGATCAGAGAAGACGGGAATATAGTACAGTACAGTCTGACCATCAGTACAATGTACGTAACACGACGTATATTGTATTACCTGTCTGACGAATGAGTGCAGTTGTTATGGGAGATCGCTCGGTTTAGAGAGATCAGAGAAGACGGGAATATAGTACAGTACAATCTGACCATCAGTACAGCGTACGTAACACGACGTATATTGTATTACCTGTTTGACGAATGAGTACAGTTGTTATGGAAGATCGCTCGGTTTAGAGAGATCAGAGAAGACGGGAATATAGTACAGTACAGTCTGACCATCAGTACGGCGTACGTAACATGACGTATATCGTATTACCTGTCTGACGAATGAGTACAGCTGTTATGGGAGATCGCTCGGTTTAGAGAGATCAGAGAAGACGGGAATATAGCACAGTACAGTCTGACCATCAGTACAGCGTACGTAACACGACGTATATTGTATTACCTGTCTGACGAATGAGTACAGTTGTTATGGGAGATCGCTCGGTTTAGAGAGATCAGAGAAGACGGGAATATAGTACAGTACAGTCTGACCATCAGTACAATGTACGTAACACGACGTATATTGTATTACCTGTCTGACGAATGAGTACAGTTGTTATGGAAGATCGCTCGGTTTAGAGAGATCAGAGAAGACGGGGATATAGTACAGTACAGTCTGACCATCAGGACAGCGTACGTAACACGACGTATATTGTATTACCTGTCTGACGAATGAGTACAGTTGTTATGGAAGATCGCTCGGTTTAGAGAGATCAGAGAAGACGGGGATATAGTACAGTACAGTCTGACCATCAGGACAGCGTACGTAACACGACGTATATTGTATTACCTGTCTGACGAATGAGTACAGCTGTTATGGGAGATCGCTCGGTTTAGAGAGATCAGAGAAGACGGGAATATAGCACAGTACAGTCTGACCATCAGGACAGCGTACGTAACACGACGTATATTGTATTACCTGTCTGACGAATGAGTACAGCTGTTATGGGAGATCGCTCGGTTTAGAGAGATCAGAGAAGACAGGAATATAGTACAGTACAGTCTGACCATCAGGACAGCGTACGTAACACCACGTATATTGTATTGCCTGTTTGACGAATGAGTACAGTTGTTATGGGAGATCGCTCGGTTTAGAGAGATCAGAGAAGACAGGAATATAGTACAGTACAGTCTGACCATCAGTACAGTGTACGTAACACCACGTATATTGTATTACCTGTTTGACGAATGAGTACAGTTGTTATGGGAGATCGTTCGGTTTAGAGAGATCAGAGAAGACGGGAATATAGTACAGTACAGTCTGACCATCAGTACAGCGTACATAACATGACGTATATTGTATTATTTGTCTGACGAATGAGTACAGTTGTTATGGAAGATCGCTCGGTTTAGAGAGATCAGAGAAGACGGGAATATAGTACAGTACAGTCTGACCATCAGTACAGTGTACGTAACACCACGTATATTGTATTACCTGTCTGACGAATGAGTGCAGTTGTTATGGGAGATCGCTCGGTTTAGAGAGATCAGAGAAGACGGGGATATAGTACAGTACAATCTGACCATCAGTACAGCGTACATAACACGACGTATATTGTATTACCTGTCTGACGAATGAGTGCAGTTGTTATGGGAGATCGCTCGGTTTAGAGAGATCAGAGAAGACGGGAATATAGTACAGTACAGTCTGACCATCAGTACGGCGTACGTAACACGACGTATATTGTATTACCTCTCTGACGAATGAGTACAGTTGTTATGGGAGATCGTTCGGTTTAGAGAGATCAGAGAAGACGGGAATATAGTACAGTACAGTCTGACCATCAGTACGGCGTACGTAACACGACGTATATTGTATTATCTGTCTGACGAATGAGTACAGTTGTTATGGGAGATCGCTCGGTTTAGAGAGATCAGAGAAGACGGGAATATAGTACAGTACAGTCTGACCATCAGTACGGCGTACGTAACACGACGTATATTGTATTACCTCTCTGACGAATGAGTACAGTTGTTATGGGAGATCGCTCGGTTTAGAGAGATCAGAGAAGACGGGAATATAGTACAGTACAGTCTGACCATCAGTACAGTGTACGTAACACGACGTATATTGTATTATCTGTCTGACGAATGAGTACAGTTGTTATGGGAGGTTGCTCGGTTTAGAGAGATCAGAGAAGACGGGAATATAGTACAGTACAGTCTGAGCATCAGTACAGCGTACGTAACACGACGTATATTGTATTACCTGTCTGACGAATGAGTACAGTTGTTATGGGAGATCGCTCGGTTTAGAGAGATCAGAGAAGACGGGAATATAGTACAGTACAGTCTGACCATCAGTACGGCGTACGTAACACGACGTATATTGTATTACCTCTCTGACGAATGAGTACAGTTGTTATGGGAGATCGCTCGGTTTAGAGAGATCAGAGAAGACGGGAATATAGTACAGTACAGTCTGACCATCAGTACAGCGTACGTAACACGACGTATATTGTATTACCTGTCTGACGAATGAGTACAGTTGTTATGGGAGATCGCTCGGTTTAGAGAGATCAGAGAAGACGGGAATATAGTACAGTACAGTCTGACCATCAGTACGGCGTACGTAACACGACGTATATTGTATTACCTCTCTGACGAATGAGTACAGTTGTTATGGGAGATCGCTCGGTTTAGAGAGATCAGAGAAGACGGGAATATAGTACAGTACAGTCTGACCATCAGTACGGCGTACGTAACACCACGTACGAGGGCTGTTCAATAAAGAATGATCACATTGTTTTTGACAACGTTCCTTTGCTCATCCTCATAATTTTTATGGTCGTTCTCAAAATAGTCCCCAGCGTTTCCGCCAGTCTTCAAAGACATGCTGGAACCAATTTTTGAGAGATCCTTCAAAGTCGCCTCCGCAGCCTCCACCACTGCTTCTGGTGATGGATAATGCCTCCCACGAAAGCGTTTCTTCAAGTTACGGAAAAGAAAAAAGTCACATGGGACTAAATCCGTACTATAGGGAGAGTGTGGGATACAGTTCACGTTGATTTTTGCAAGATATTCAGCAACAACATTGGCAATATGCAGCCGCGCATTATCGTGGTGCTGCATCCAGCCTGCTTCACGGAAATGTGGTCTTTTGCGCCTGATATTGACTTGCAATATTTTCAGGACATTCCTGTAGTATTCTCCAGTTGCTGATGTGTGTGCAGGTAGAACATGCTGATAAACCATTCCATGAATATCAAAGAATGACATGACCATAACTTTCTCAGCAGAAGCAACCACTTTTGCTGTTTTGGGGGTTGGTGATGAAGGAGATTACCACACTGAGCTTTGCTGTTTGCTCTCAGGATCAAAATGATGTAGCCAAGTTTCATCAGCAGTGATTACGTTTGAAAGAAACTCCGGATCTTCCTCTAACATCAACTTTAACTGCATGCAGACCTGCATGCGAATGTCCTTTTGCTCGGGAATCAACAGTCTTGGAGCACATCGCGCACAAACACGTCTCATGTGTAATGTTTCTGTCACCAACGTGTGGGTGGCAACCAATGAAATGTTCAGTATTTCAGAAAGTGATCTTAAGGTAATTCGTCGATCCTCTGGCCGCGCCGTGGCTCAGTGGTTAGACAGCTTGGCTCTCATAATGGCGACCCGGGTTCGATCCAAGGCGACCGCAAAGTGAGATTTGTGGTGGACATCACGGCGCTGGGGTTGGTTTTCTCCGGGATCTCCGGTTTCCCCCACCATCTCATTCCACCGGTGCTCCATCTTCATCTCATGTATCATCAGTGGCATCGCCTGCGGTGCCGTATGTAGCAAAAGCGGGCGTTAAACACTACACATTTCACATTTCTCTCACAATGGCAGCAGCAGTGTTGATGTTTTCTTCCGTAAGAGTAGTAACTGGAGCACCGGGTCCACCTTCTTTTGAAATTGATTGTCTCCCCTCTCTAAACATTTTAAACCACCTTCGAGCTGTGCTGTAGGGAAGAACAGACTCTCCATAGACCTCCTGTAACATTGTATAGGCCTCAACTGAAGATTTGAGACGAAAGCAGCATTTCAAAGCCGCAGATTGTTCCTCGCGTGTTACCTCCATTGCAGCGGCAGGCGATACTGAACATGTCTGAACTTGCCTGGTTCTCACAGGCGAGAACCAGGACTACCAACAATGAAACTACTGCGGCGTGTTTGTTTCTCATTAAGCTAACATAATATAATAAGGCTGATCCTTATTGAACAGACCTCGTATATTGTCAATAGCCCATGTCCCTAACTAGTCCTTCTACCTTCAAAAGAAATCTATTGTTTAACAATATTGACGAGTTTACGTGTTGTAGGAATTTCTCTTCTCTGTTGGTAAAATTCGACAAAGGTTCTCTACAGAACATGCATCGAGTTCAAACCTTTTTGGCTGTGGGTGTTACGTTGAAAGCTTTTCTCCCGTTCACTTTGAATTTTGAGCATCTTTCACTATATTATGCACAATTTGTTGTTGTAGCATTATTTATCGTAATAAGTACACCCTCGCTTTTCTCTTGTTTACAAAACTGTAAGACATTGAATATTCATTTTCTAGGTTATGTGCGTATGACTGTGTTTACATTTTGACTTCATTCGAATCGTTCACTGTAAAAGATTCTACTGGTGAGCAGGGAATGTCGGCGTAATGCCGCAAGCTTGAATTGTGTTCATTCATTCTTTAGAGAGGTTATTGGTTCGATTCTAACAATCCACAACCTTATATTTCTACTCCATGTTACTTTCTCTATAAACCGCGACGAGGTGGCCCAAGTATGAACTTACTCAGCTACATTAACAAATGAGCTATACATACTTTATGGTGCACTGATGTCAATAATAAACAAAAATCGTTTCTATGAAGTCACGATTGAATTCTCTGGATCTCAAAATTTTGAGGAAATGATTTTCTTGGATTATTTTTCTAGCACCGTTTATTTATTTACTCACGGAATTTCTAAGCGTATATTTCCAGCTAAATATTAATATAGAATATTTTCGTAGAACATACGTGGTAGAGGAGTTAATCAAAATTCAGATTTTCCATTGTTTTCACCATTTAGCAGTATTATCAGTGTTTAGAGATGAGGATTCCTAGATCAATAGCTGCAGTAATTAATGTGACGCATGTTACATAGTTAGGGGCGGGTATGGACCAATAAATCACGGCCATTCATCTTGGAACGATAACAGACGCAGTCACTGAACTACCTTGCGATGTGCATTTCTTTTGTCAACTGAGTAAACCTGCGTGCCCTTACTTCATAATAAGTACGGCAAGTGTATGTTATGATGTGCTCTGAACTTTGCACAGATCCAGTTCTATCCAAAACTATCCTTTATATTAAATAAATATTTTAAAAAAATTTGGTTGTCTCACAAATAACCATCAATTTTAATTAAAATGCCAAACGTTTAACACATTGACATGAAAATGAAGTGTTTATCTTAAAATTTATAGCAATGTCCTCAGAAGCCTTCATCATTCTGAATAATTTTTGTATAAACGGTAAACTATAAGAGATAGACCAAATATTACCACACAACAAACGTAGCTCTTTTAAAAACATACAGTTCCATACGTTATTTAATATTTCCTCATCCTGAAAGATAAATGTCTGGTAACTCTAAGCTCTATGTACCCTGTACTCATTTGAACATCATTTCATTCATCGTCCGATATGACTTAACGTTGGAGGTTTTCTCTTATCCTGAAAGATGAATGTCTGGTAACCCTAAGCTCTATGTACCCTGTACTTATTTGAACATCATTTCATTCATCGTCCGATATGACCTAACGTTGAAGGTTTTCCCTTATCCTGAAAGTTGAATGTCTGGTAACTCTAAGCTCTATGTACCCTGTACTCATTTGAACGTCATTTCATTCATCGTCCGATATGACTTAACGTTGAAGGTTTTCTCTTATCCTGAAAGATGAATGTCTGGTAACTCTAAGCTCTATGTACCCTGTACTCATTTGAACGTCATTTCATTCATTGTCCGATATGACTTAACGTTGGAGGTTTTCTCTTATCCTGAAAGATGAATGTCTGGTAACTCTAAGCTCTATGTATTCTGTACTCATTTGAACGTCATTTCATTCATCGTCCGATATGACTTAACGTTGGAGGTTTTCTCTTATCCTGAAAGATGAAATTCTGGTAACTCTAAGCTCTATGTACCCTGTACTCATTTGAACATCATTTCATTCATCGTCCGATATGACTTAACGTTGAAGGTTTTCCCTTATCCTGAAAGTTGAATGTCTGGTAACTCTAAGCTCTATGTACCCTGTACTCATTTGAACGTCATTTCTTTCATCGTCCGATATGACTTAACGTTGGAGGTTTTCTCTTATCCTGAAAGATGAATGTCTGGTAACCCTAAGCTCTATGTACCCTGTACTCATTTGAACATCATTTCATTCATCGTCCGATATGACTTAACGTTGAAGGTTTTCCCTCATCCTGAAAGTTGAATGTCTGGTAACTCTAAGCTCTATGTACCCTGTACTCATTTGAACGTCATTTCATTCATCGTCAGATATGACTTAACGTTGATGGTTTTCTCTTATCCTGAAAGATGAATGTCTGGTAACTCTAAGCTCTATGTACCCTGTACTCATTTGAACATCATTTCATCCATCGTCCGATATGACTTAACGTTGAAGGTTTTCCCTTATCCTGAAAGATGAATGTCTGGTAACTCCAAGCTCTATGTACCCTGTACTCATTTGAACATCATTTCATTCATCGTCCGATATGACTTAACGTTGGAGGTTTTCTCTTATCCTGAAAGATGAATGTCTGGTAACTCTAAGCTCTATGTATTCTGTACTCATTTGAACGTCATTTCATTCATCGTCCGATATGACTTAACGTTGGAGGTTTTCTCTTATCCTGAAAGATGAAATTCTGGTAACTCTAAGCTCTATGTACCCTGTACTCATTTGAACATCATTTCATTCATCGTCCGATATGACTTAACGTTGAAGGTTTTCCCTTATCCTGAAAGTTGAATGTCTGGTAACTCTAAGCTCTATGTACCCTGTACTCATTTGAACGTCATTTCTTTCATCGTCCGATATGACTTAACGTTGGAGGTTTTCTCTTATCCTTAAAGATGAATGTCTGGTAACCCTAAGCTCTATGTACCCTGTACTCATTTGAACATCATTTCATTCATCGTCCGATATGACTTAACGTTGAAGGTTTTCCCTCATCCTGAATGTTGAATGTCTGGTAACTCTAAGCTCTATGTACCCTGTACTCATTTGAACGTCATTTCATTCATCGTCCGATATGACTTAACGTTGATGGTTTTCTCTTATCCTGAAAGATGAATGTCTGGTAACTCTAAGCTCTATGTACCCTGTACTCATTTGAACATCATTTCATCCATCGTCCGATATGACTTAACGTTGAAGGTTTTCCCTTATCCTGAAAGATGAATGTCTGGTAACTCCAAGCTCTATGTACCCTGTACTCATTTGAACATCATTTCATTCATCGTCCGATATGACTTAACGTTGGAGGTTTTCTCTTATCCTGAAAGATGAATGTCTGGTAACTCTAAGCTGTATGTACCCTGTACTCATTTGAACATCATTTCATTCATCGTCCGATTTGACTTAACGTTGGAGGTTTTCTCTTATCCTGAAAGATGAATGTCTGGTAACTCTAAGCTCTATGTATTCTGTACTCATTTGAACATCATTTCATTCATCGTCCGATGTGACTTAACGTTGAAGGTTTTCTCTTATCCTGAAAGATGAATGTCTGGTAACTCTAAGCTGTATGTACCCTGTACTCATTTGAACATCATTTCATTCATCGTCCGATATGACTTAACGTTGAAGGTTTTCTCTTATCCTGAAAGATGAATGTCTGGTAACTCTAAGCTGTATGTACCCTGTACTCATTTGAACATCATTTCATTCATCGTCCGATATGACTTAACGTTGGAGGTTTTCTCTTATCCTGAAAGATGAATGTCTGGTAACTCTAAGCTGTATGTACCCTGTACTCATTTGAACATCATTTCATTCATCGTCCGATATGACTTAACGTTGAAGGTTTTCCCTTATCCTGAAAGATGAATGCCTGGTAACTCTAAGCTCTATGTACCCTGTACTCATTTGAACATCATTTCATTCATCGTCGGATGTGACTTAACGTTTAAGGTTTTCTCTTATCCTGAAAGATGAATGTCTGGTAACTCTAAGCTGTATGTACCCTGTACTCATTTGAACATCATTTCATTCATCGTCCGATGTGACTTAACGTTGGAGGTTTTCCCTTATCCTGAAAGATGAGTGTCTAGTAACTCTAAGCTGTATGTACCCTGTACTCATTTGAACATCATTTCATTCATCGTCCGATATGACTTAACGTTGGAGGTTTTCCCTTATCCTGAAAGATGAATGTCTGATTACTCTAAGCTCTGTGTATTCTGTACTCATTTGAACATCATTTCATTCATCGTCCGATATGACAACGTTGGAGGTTTTCCCTTATCCTGAAAGATGAATGTCTGTTTACTCTAAGCTCTGTGTATTCTGTACTCATTTGAACATCATTTCATTCATCGTCCGATATGACTTAACGTTGGAGGTTTTCTCTTATCCTGAAAGATGAATGCCTGGTAACCCTAAGCTCTATGTATCCTGTACTTATTTGAACATCATTTCATTCATCGTCCGATATGACTTAACGTTGGAGGTTTTCTCTTATCCTGAAAGATGAAAGTCTGGTAACTCTAAGCTCTATGTACCCTGTACTCATTTGAACATCATTTCATTCATCGTCCGATATGACTTAACGTTGGAGGTTATCTCTTATCCTGAAAGATGAAAGTCTGGTAACTCTAAGCTCTATGTACCCTGTACTCATTTGAACATCATTTCATTCATCGTCCGGTATGACTTAACGTTGGAGGTTTTCTCTTATCCTGAAAGATGAATGTCTCGTAACTCTAAGCTCTATGTACCCTGTACTCATTTGAACATCATTTCATTCATCGTCCGGTATGACTTAACGTTGGAGGTTTTCTCTTATCCTGAAAGATGAATGTCTCGTAACTCTAAGCTCTATGTACCCTGTACTCATTTGAACATCATTTCATTCATCGTTCGATATGACTTAACGTTGGAGGTTTTCTCTTATCCTGAAAGATGAATGTCTGGTAACTCTAAGCTCTATGTACCCTGTACTCATTTGAACATCATTTCATTCATCGTCCGATATGACTTAACGTTGGAGGTTTTCTCTTATCCT
Source organism: Mantis religiosa (assembly GCA_030765055.1). Lineage (NCBI taxonomy): Eukaryota > Metazoa > Arthropoda > Insecta > Mantodea > Mantidae > Mantis > Mantis religiosa. Next base: position 177,384,956 of record CM060955.1, on the reverse strand, counting down.
GAAAGATGAATGTCTGGTAACTCTAAGCTCTATGTACCCTGTACTCATTTGAACATCATTTCATTCGTCGTCCGATATGACTTAACGTTGGAGGTTTTCCCTTATCCTGAAAGATGAATGTCTGGTAACTCTAAGCTCTATGTACCCTGTACTCATTTGAACATCATTTCATTCATCGTCCGATATGACTTAACGTTGAAGGTTTTCCCTCATCCTGAAAGTTGAATGTCTGGTAACTCTAAGCTCTATGTACCCTGTACTCATTTGAACGTCATTTCATTCATCGTCCGATATGACTTAACGTTGATGGTTTTCTCTTATCCTGAAAGATGAATGTCTGGTAACTCTAAGCTCTATGTACCCTGTACTCATTTGAACATCATTTCATCCATCGTCCGATATGACTTATCGTTGAAGGTTTTCCCTTATCCTGAAAGATGAATGTCTGGTAACTCCAAGCTCTATGTACCCTGTACTCATTTGAACATCATTTCATTCATCGTCCGATATGACTTAACGTTGGAGGTTTTCTCTTATCCTGAAAGATGAATGTCTGGTAACTCTAAGCTCTATGTATTCTGTACTCATTTGAACGTCATTTCATTCATCGTCCGATATGACTTAACGTTGGAGGTTTTCTCTTATCCTGAAAGATGAAATTCTGGTAACTCTAAGCTCTATGTACCCTGTACTCATTTGAACATCATTTCATTCATCGTCCGATATGACTTAACGTTGAAGGTTTTCCCTTATCCTGAAAGTTGAATGTCTGGTAACTCTAAGCTCTATGTACCCTGTACTCATTTGAACGTCATTTCTTTCATCGTCCGATATGACTTAACGTTGGAGGTTTTCTCTTATCCTTAAAGATGAATGTCTGGTAACCCTAAGCTCTATGTACCCTGTACTCATTTGAACATCATTTCATTCATCGTCCGATATGACTTAACGTTGAAGGTTTTCCCTCATCCTGAATGTTGAATGTCTGGTAACTCTAAGCTCTATGTACCCTGTACTCATTTGAACGTCATTTCATTCATCGTCCGATATGACTTAACGTTGATGGTTTTCTCTTATCCTGAAAGATGAATGTCTGGTAACTCTAAGCTCTATGTACCCTGTACTCATTTGAACATCATTTCATCCATCGTCCGATATGACTTAACGTTGAAGGTTTTCCCTTATCCTGAAAGATGAATGTCTGGTAACTCCAAGCTCTATGTACCCTGTACTCATTTGAACATCATTTCATTCATCGTCCGATATGACTTAACGTTGGAGGTTTTCTCTTATCCTGAAAGATGAATGTCTGGTAACTCTAAGCTGTATGTACCCTGTACTCATTTGAACATCATTTCATTCATCGTCCGATATGACTTAACGTTGGAGGTTTTCTCTTATCCTGAAAGATGAATGTCTGGTAACTCTAAGCTCTATGTATTCTGTACTCATTTGAACATCATTTCATTCATCGTCCGATGTGACTTAACGTTGAAGGTTTTCTCTTATCCTGAAAGATGAATGTCTGGTAACTCTAAGCTGTATGTACCCTGTACTCATTTGAACATCATTTCATTCATCGTCCGATATGACTTAACGTTGAAGGTTTTCTCTTATCCTGAAAGATGAATGTCTGGTAACTCTAAGCTGTATGTACCCTGTACTCATTTGAACATCATTTCATTCATCGTCCGATATGACTTAACGTTGGAGGTTTTCTCTTATCCTGAAAGATGAATGTCTGGTAACTCTAAGCTGTATGTACCCTGTACTCATTTGAACATCATTTCATTCATCGTCCGATATGACTTAACGTTGAAGGTTTTCCCTTATCCTGAAAGATGAATGCCTGGTAACTCTAAGCTCTATGTACCCTGTACTCATTTGAACATCATTTCATTCATCGTCGGATGTGACTTAACGTTTAAGGTTTTCTCTTATCCTGAAAGATGAATGTCTGGTAACTCTAAGCTGTATGTACCCTGTACTCATTTGAACATCATTTCATTCATCGTCCGATGTGACTTAACGTTGGAGGTTTTCCCTTATCCTGAAAGATGAGTGTCTAGTAACTCTAAGCTGTATGTACCCTGTACTCATTTGAACATCATTTCATTCATCGTCCGATATGACTTAACGTTGGAGGTTTTCCCTTATCCTGAAAGATGAATGTCTGATTACTCTAAGCTCTGTGTATTCTGTACTCATTTGAACATCAATTCATTCATCGTCCGATATGACAACGTTGGAGGTTTTCCCTTATCCTGAAAGATGAATGTCTGTTTACTCTAAGCTCTGTGTATTCTGTACTCATTTGAACATCATTTCATTCATCGTCCGATATGACTTAACGTTGGAGGTTTTCTCTTATCCTGAAAGATGAATGCCTGGTAACCCTAAGCTCTATGTATCCTGTACTTATTTGAACATCATTTCATTCATCGTCCGATATGACTTAACGTTGGAGGTTTTCTCTTATCCTGAAAGATGAAAGTCTGGTAACTCTAAGCTCTATGTACCCTGTACTCATTTGAACATCATTTCATTCATCGTCCGATATGACTTAACGTTGGAGGTTATCTCTTATCCTGAAAGATGAAAGTCTGGTAACTCTAAGCTCTATGTACCCTGTACTCATTTGAACATCATTTCATTCATCGTCCGGTATGACTTAACGTTGGAGGTTTTCTCTTATCCTGAAAGATGAATGTCTCGTAACTCTAAGCTCTATGTACCCTGTACTCATTTGAACATCATTTCATTCATCGTCCGGTATGACTTAACGTTGGAGGTTTTCTCTTATCCTGAAAGATGAATGTCTCGTAACTCTAAGCTCTATGTACCCTGTACTCATTTGAACATCATTTCATTCATCGTTCGATATGACTTAACGTTGGAGGTTTTCTCTTATCCTGAAAGATGAATGTCTGGTAACTCTAAGCTCTATGTACCCTGTACTCATTTGAACATCATTTCATTCATCGTCCGATATGACTTAACGTTGGAGGTTTTCTCTTATCCTGAAAGATGAATGTCTGGTAACTCTAAGCTCTATGTACCCTGTACTCATTTGAACATCATTTCATTCGTCGTCCGATATGACTTAACGTTGGAGGTTTTCCCTTATCCTGAAAGATGAATGTCTGGTAACTCTAAGCTCTATGCACCCTGTACTCATTTGGACATCATTTCATTCATCGTCCGATATGACTTAACGTTGGAGGTTTTCTCTTATCCTGAAAGATGAATGTCTGGTAACTCTAAGCTCTATGTACCCTGTACTCATTTGAACATCATTTCATTCATCGTCCGATATGACTTAACGTTGGAGGTTTTCCCTTATCCTGAAAGTTGAATGTCTGGTAACTCTAAGCTCTATGTACCCTGTACTCATTTGAACATCATTTCATTCATCGTCCGATATGACTTAACGTTGGAGGTTTTCCCTTATCCTGACAGATGAATGTCTGGTAACTCTAAGCTCTATGTACCCTGTACTCATTTGAACATCATTTCATTCATCGTCCGATATGACTTAACGTTGGAGGTTTTCCCTTATCCTGACAGATGAATGTCTGGTAACTCTAAGCTCTATGTACCCTGTACTTATTTGAACATCAACTAATTCAGCGTCCGATATGACTCAACGTTGGAGGTTTTCTTATCCTGAAAGATGAATGCCTGGTAACCCTAAGCTCTATGTATCCTGTACTTATTTGAACATCATTTCATTCATCGTCCGATATGACTTAACGTTGGAGGTTTTCTCTTATCCTGAAAGATGAAAGTCTGGTAACTCTAAGCTCTATGTACCCTGTACTCATTTGAACATCATTTCATTCATCGTCCGATATGACTTAACGTTGGAGGTTATCTCTTATCCTGAAAGATGAAAGTCTGGTAACTCTAAGCTCTATGTACCCTGTACTCATTTGAACATCATTTCATTCATCGTCCGGTATGACTTAACGTTGGAGGTTTTCTCTTATCCTGAAAGATGAATGTCTCGTAACTCTAAGCTCTATGTACCCTGTACTCATTTGAACATCATTTCATTCATCGTCCGGTATGACTTAACGTTGGAGGTTTTCTCTTATCCTGAAAGATGAATGTCTCGTAACTCTAAGCTCTATGTACCCTGTACTCATTTGAACATCATTTCATTCATCGTTCGATATGACTTAACGTTGGAGGTTTTCTCTTATCCTGAAAGATGAATGTCTGGTAACTCTAAGCTCTATGTACCCTGTACTCATTTGAACATCATTTCATTCATCGTCCGATATGACTTAACGTTGGAGGTTTTCTCTTATCCTGAAAGATGAATGTCTGGTAACTCTAAGCTCTATGTACCCTGTACTCATTTGAACATCATTTCATTCGTCGTCCGATATGACTTAACGTTGGAGGTTTTCCCTTATCCTGAAAGATGAATGTCTGGTAACTCTAAGCTCTATGTACCCTGTACTCATTTGAACATCATTTCATTCATCGTCCGATATGACTTAACGTTGAAGGTTTTCCCTCATCCTGAAAGTTGAATGTCTGGTAACTCTAAGCTCTATGTACCCTGTACTCATTTGAACGTCATTTCATTCATCGTCCGATATGACTTAACGTTGATGGTTTTCTCTTATCCTGAAAGATGAATGTCTGGTAACTCTAAGCTCTATGTACCCTGTACTCATTTGAACATCATTTCATCCATCGTCCGATATGACTTATCGTTGAAGGTTTTCCCTTATCCTGAAAGATGAATGTCTGGTAACTCCAAGCTCTATGTACCCTGTACTCATTTGAACATCATTTCATTCATCGTCCGATATGACTTAACGTTGGAGGTTTTCTCTTATCCTGAAAGATGAATGTCTGGTAACTCTAAGCTCTATGTATTCTGTACTCATTTGAACGTCATTTCATTCATCGTCCGATATGACTTAACGTTGGAGGTTTTCTCTTATCCTGAAAGATGAAATTCTGGTAACTCTAAGCTCTATGTACCCTGTACTCATTTGAACATCATTTCATTCATCGTCCGATATGACTTAACGTTGAAGGTTTTCCCTTATCCTGAAAGTTGAATGTCTGGTAACTCTAAGCTCTATGTACCCTGTACTCATTTGAACGTCATTTCTTTCATCGTCCGATATGACTTAACGTTGGAGGTTTTCTCTTATCCTTAAAGATGAATGTCTGGTAACCCTAAGCTCTATGTACCCTGTACTCATTTGAACATCATTTCATTCATCGTCCGATATGACTTAACGTTGAAGGTTTTCCCTCATCCTGAATGTTGAATGTCTGGTAACTCTAAGCTCTATGTACCCTGTACTCATTTGAACGTCATTTCATTCATCGTCCGATATGACTTAACGTTGATGGTTTTCTCTTATCCTGAAAGATGAATGTCTGGTAACTCTAAGCTCTATGTACCCTGTACTCATTTGAACATCATTTCATCCATCGTCCGATATGACTTAACGTTGAAGGTTTTCCCTTATCCTGAAAGATGAATGTCTGGTAACTCCAAGCTCTATGTACCCTGTACTCATTTGAACATCATTTCATTCATCGTCCGATATGACTTAACGTTGGAGGTTTTCTCTTATCCTGAAAGATGAATGTCTGGTAACTCTAAGCTGTATGTACCCTGTACTCATTTGAACATCATTTCATTCATCGTCCGATATGACTTAACGTTGGAGGTTTTCTCTTATCCTGAAAGATGAATGTCTGGTAACTCTAAGCTCTATGTATTCTGTACTCATTTGAACATCATTTCATTCATCGTCCGATGTGACTTAACGTTGAAGGTTTTCTCTTATCCTGAAAGATGAATGTCTGGTAACTCTAAGCTGTATGTACCCTGTACTCATTTGAACATCATTTCATTCATCGTCCGATATGACTTAACGTTGAAGGTTTTCTCTTATCCTGAAAGATGAATGTCTGGTAACTCTAAGCTGTATGTACCCTGTACTCATTTGAACATCATTTCATTCATCGTCCGATATGACTTAACGTTGGAGGTTTTCTCTTATCCTGAAAGATGAATGTCTGGTAACTCTAAGCTGTATGTACCCTGTACTCATTTGAACATCATTTCATTCATCGTCCGATATGACTTAACGTTGAAGGTTTTCCCTTATCCTGAAAGATGAATGCCTGGTAACTCTAAGCTCTATGTACCCTGTACTCATTTGAACATCATTTCATTCATCGTCGGATGTGACTTAACGTTTAAGGTTTTCTCTTATCCTGAAAGATGAATGTCTGGTAACTCTAAGCTGTATGTACCCTGTACTCATTTGAACATCATTTCATTCATCGTCCGATGTGACTTAACGTTGGAGGTTTTCCCTTATCCTGAAAGATGAGTGTCTAGTAACTCTAAGCTGTATGTACCCTGTACTCATTTGAACATCATTTCATTCATCGTCCGATATGACTTAACGTTGGAGGTTTTCCCTTATCCTGAAAGATGAATGTCTGATTACTCTAAGCTCTGTGTATTCTGTACTCATTTGAACATCAATTCATTCATCGTCCGATATGACAACGTTGGAGGTTTTCCCTTATCCTGAAAGATGAATGTCTGTTTACTCTAAGCTCTGTGTATTCTGTACTCATTTGAACATCATTTCATTCATCGTCCGATATGACTTAACGTTGGAGGTTTTCTCTTATCCTGAAAGATGAATGCCTGGTAACCCTAAGCTCTATGTATCCTGTACTTATTTGAACATCATTTCATTCATCGTCCGATATGACTTAACGTTGGAGGTTTTCTCTTATCCTGAAAGATGAAAGTCTGGTAACTCTAAGCTCTATGTACCCTGTACTCATTTGAACATCATTTCATTCATCGTCCGATATGACTTAACGTTGGAGGTTATCTCTTATCCTGAAAGATGAAAGTCTGGTAACTCTAAGCTCTATGTACCCTGTACTCATTTGAACATCATTTCATTCATCGTCCGGTATGACTTAACGTTGGAGGTTTTCTCTTGTCCTGAAAGATGAATGTCTCGTAACTCTAAGCTCTATGTACCCTGTACTCATTTGAACATCATTTCATTCATCGTCCGGTATGACTTAACGTTGGAGGTTTTCTCTTATCCTGAAAGATGAATGTCTCGTAACTCTAAGCTCTATGTACCCTGTACTCATTTGAACATCATTTCATTCATCGTTCGATATGACTTAACGTTGGAGGTTTTCTCTTATCCTGAAAGATGAATGTCTGGTAACTCTAAGCTCTATGTACCCTGTACTCATTTGAACATCATTTCATTCATCGTCCGATATGACTTAACGTTGGAGGTTTTCTCTTATCCTGAAAGATGAATGTCTGGTAACTCTAAGCTCTATGTACCCTGTACTCATTAGAACATCATTTCATTCGTCGTCCGATATGACTTAACGTTGGAGGTTTTCCCTTATCCTGAAAGATGAATGTCTGGTAACTCTAAGCTCTATGCACCCTGTACTCATTTGGACATCATTTCATTCATCGTCCGATATGACTTAACGTTGGAGGTTTTCTCTTATCCTGAAAGATGAATGTCTGGTAACTCTAAGCTCTATGTACCCTGTACTCATTTGAACATCATTTCATTCATCGTCCGATATGACTTAACGTTGGAGGTTTTCCCTTATCCTGAAAGTTGAATGTCTGGTAACTCTAAGCTCTATGTACCCTGTACTCATTTGAACATCATTTCATTCATCGTCCGATATGACTTAACGTTGGAGGTTTTCCCTTATCCTGACAGATGAATGTCTGGTAACTCTAAGCTCTATGTACCCTGTACTCATTTGAACATCATTTCATTCATCGTCCGATATGACTTAACGTTGGAGGTTTTCCCTTATCCTGACAGATGAATGTCTGGTAACTCTAAGCTCTATGTACCCTGTACTTATTTGAACATCAACTAATTCAGCGTCCGATATGACTCAACGTTGGAGGTTTTCTTATCCTGAAAGATGAATGTCTGGTAACTCTAAGCTCTATGTACCCTGTACTCATTTGAACATCATTTCATTCATCGTCCGATATGACTTAACGTTGGAGGTTTTCTCTTATCCTGAAAGATGAATGTCTGGTAACTCTAAGCTCTATGTACCCTGTACTCATTTGAACATCATTTCATTCATCGTCCGATATGACTTAACGTTGGAGGTTTTCCCTTATCCTGACAGATGAATGTCTGGTAACTCTAAGCTCTATGTACCCTGTACTCATTTGAACATCATTTCATTCATCGTCCGATATGACTTAACGTTGGAGGTTTTCCCTTATCCTGACAGATGAATGTCTGGTAACTCTAAGCTCTATGTACCCTGTACTTATTTGAACATCAACTAATTCAGCGTCCGATATGACTCAACGTTGGAGGTTTTCTTATCCTGAAAGATGAATGTCTGGTAACTCTAAGCTCTATGTACCCTGTACTCATTTGAACATCATTTCATTCATCGTCCGATATGACTTAACGTTGGAGGTTTTCTCTTATCCTGAAAGATGAATGCCTGGTAACTCTAAGCTCTGTGTATTCTGTACTCATTTGAACATCATTTCATTCATCGTCCGATATGACTTAACGTTGGAGGTTTTCTCTTATCCTGAAAGATGAATGCCTGGTAACTCTAAGCTCTATGTATCCTGTACTTATTTGAACATCATTTCATTCATCGTCCGATATGACTTAACGTTGGAGGTTTTCTCTTATCCTGAAAGATGAAAGTCTGGTAACTCTAAGCTCTATGTACCCTGTACTCATTTGAACATCATTTCATTCATCGTCCGATATGACTTAACGTTGGAGGTTTTCTCTTATCCTGAAAGATGAAAGTCTGGTAACTCTAAGCTCTATGTACCCTGTACTCATTTGAACATCATTTCATTCATCGTCCGGTATGACTTAACGTTGGAGGTTTTCTCTTATCCTGATAGATGAATGTCTCGTAACTCTAAGCTCTATGTACCCTGTACTCATTTGAACATCATTTCATTCATCGTCCGGTATGACTTAACGTTGGAGGTTTTCTCTTATCCTGAAAGATGAATGTCTCGTAACTCTAAGCTCTATGTACCCTGTACTCATTTGAACATCATTTCATTCATCGTTCGATATGACTTAACGTTGGAGGTTTTCTCTTATCCTGAAAGATGAATGTCTCGTAACTCTAAGCTCTATGTACCCTGTACTCATTTGAACATCATTTCATTCATCGTCCGATATGACTTAACGTTGGAGGTTTTCTCTTATCCTGAAAGATGAATGTCTGGTAACTCTAAGCTCTATGTACCCTGTACTCATTTGAACATCATTTCATTCGTCGTCCGATATGACTTAACGTTGGAGGTTTTCCCTTATCCTGAAAGATGAATGTCTGGTAACTCTAAGCTCTATGCACCCTGTACTCATTTGGACATCATTTCATTCATCGTCCGATATGACTTAACGTTGGAGGTTTTCTCTTATCCTGAAAGATGAATGTCTGGTAACTCTAAGCTCTATGTACCCTGTACTCATTTGAACATCATTTCATTCATCGTCCGATATGACTTAACGTTGGAGGTTTTCTCTTATCCTGAAAGATGAATGTCTGGTAACTCTAAGCTCTATGTACCCTGTACTCATTTGAACATCATTTCATTCATCGTCCGATATGACTTAACGTTGGAGGTTTTCCCTTATCCTGACAGATGAATGTCTGGTAACTCTAAGCTCTATGTACCCTGTACTCATTTGAACATCATTTCATTCATCGTCCGATATGACTTAACGTTGGAGGTTTTCCCTTATCCTGACAGATGAATGTCTGGTAACTCTAAGCTATATGTACCCTGTACTCATTCGAACATCATTTCATTCATCGTTCGATATGACTTAACGTTGGAGGTTTTCTCTTATCCTGAAAGATGAATGTCTGGTAACTCTAAGCTCTATGTACCCTGTACTCATTTGAACATCATTTCATTCATCGTCCGATATGACTTAACGTTGGAGGTTTTCCCTTATCCTGACAGATGAATGTCTGGTAACTCTAAGCTCTATGTACCCTGTACTCATTTGAACATCATTTCATTCATCGTCCGATATGACTTAACGTTGGAGGTTTTCCCTTATCCTGACAGATGAATGTCTGGTAACTCTAAGCTCTATGTACCATGTACTTATTTGAACATCAACTAATTCAGCGTCCGATATGACTCAACGTTGGAGGTTTTCTTATCCTGAAAGTTGAATGTCTGGTAACTCTAAGCTCTATGTACCCTGTACTCATTTGAACATCATTTCATTCATCGTCCGATATGACTTAACGTTGGAGGTTTTCTCTTATCCTGAAAGATGAATGTCTGGTAACTCTAAGCTCTATGTACCCTGTACTCATTTGAACATCATTTCATTCATCGTCCGGTATGACTTAACGTTGGAGGTTTTCTCTTATCCTGATAGATGAATGTCTCGTAACTCTAAGCTCTATGTACCCTGTACTCATTTGGACATCATTTCATTCATCGTCCGGTATGACTTAACGTTGGAGGTTTTCTCTTATCCTGAAAGATGAATGTCCCGTAACTCTAAGCTCTATGTACCCTGTACTCATTTGAACATCATTTCATTCATCGTTCGATATGACTTAACGTTGGAGGTTTTCTCTTATCCTGAAAGATGAATGTCTGGTAACCCTAAGCTCTATGTACCCTGTACTCATTTGAACATCATTTCATTCATCGTCCGATATGACTTAACGTTGGAGGTTTTCTCTTATCCTGAAAGATGAATGTCTGGTAACTCTAAGCTCTATGTACCCTGTACTCATTTGAACATCATTTCATTCGTCGTCCGATATGACTTAACGTTGGAGGTTTTCCCTTATCCTGAAAGATGAATGTCTGGTAACTCTAAGCTCTATGCACCCTGTACTCATTTGGACATCATTTCATTCATCGTCCGATATGACTTAACGTTGGAGGTTTTCTCTTATCCTGAAAGATGAATGTCTGGTAACTCTAAGCTCTATGTACCCTGTACTCATTTGAACATCATTTCATTCATCGTCCGATATGACTTAACGTTGGAGGTTTTCTCTTATCCTGAAAGATGAATGTCTGGTAACTCTAAGCTCTATGTACCCTGTACTCATTTGAACATCATTTCATTCATCGTCCGATATGACTTAACGTTGGAGGTTTTCCCTTATCCTGACAGATGAATGTCTGGTAACTCTAAGCTCTATGTACCCTGTACTCATTTGAACATCATTTCATTCATCGTCCGATATGACTTAACGTTGGAGGTTTTCCCTTATCCTGACAGATGAATGTCTGGTAACTCTAAGCTCTATGTACCCTGTACTTATTTGAACATCAACTAATTCAGTGTCCGATATGACTCAACGTTGGAGGTTTTCTTATCCTGAAAGATGAATGTCTGGTAACTCTAAGCTCTATGTACCCTGTACTCATTTGAACATCATTTCATTCATCGTCCGATATGACTTAACGTTGGAGGTTTTCTCTTATCCTGAAAGATGAATGTCTGGTAACTCTAAGCTCTATGTACCCTGTACTCATTTGAACATCATTTCATTCATCGTCCGATATGACTTAACGTTGGAGGTTTTGCCTTATCCTGACAGATGAATGTCTGGTAACTCTAAGCTCTATGTACCCTGTACTCATTTGAACATCATTTCATTCATCGTCCGATATGACTTAACGTTGGAGGTTTTCCCTTATCCTGACAGATGAATGTCTGGTAACTCTAAGCTCTATGTACCCTGTACTTATTTGAAGATCAACTAATTCAGCGTCCGATATGACTCAACGTTGGAGGTTTTCTTATCCTGAAAGATGAATGTCTGGTAACTCTAAGCTCTATGTACCCTGTACTCATTTGAACATCATTTCATTCATCGTCCGATATGACTTAACGTTGGAGGTTTTCCCTTATCCTGACAGATGAATGTCTGGTAACTCTAAGCTCTATGTACCCTGTACTCATTTGAACATCAACTAATTCAGCGTCCGATATGACTTAACGTTGGAGGTTTTCCCTTATCCTGACAGATGAATTGTCTGGTAACTCTAAGCTCTATGTACCCTGTACTTATTTGAACATCAACTAATTCAGCGTCCGATATGACTCAACGTTGGAGGTTTTCTCTTATCCTGAAAGATGAATGTCTGGTAACTCTAAGCTCAATGTACCCTGTACTTATTTGAACATCAACTAATTCAGCGTCCGATATGACTCAACGTTGGAGGATGTTGATTTTATGAAAGGATCCGAAAAATGACAATACATTTTAAAATAAAAAAAATGATAACATCGTGTACATTATTGGGCATAAAAAGTTCATATTTACCATAGAGGTGTGTTACTGTTATTGTATTTTTGACAATGTCATGTGTAGTAATAAATCAAAGTGGTGATTTAGCGCGTACCAGATTACGTAACAAAAGCGGCCGCTAGCATGCGTTTGTTCAATTAGGTAAGAAAGAGCTGTTTGAAATGTCGGTTTTCTGTGAAATAAATTAAACAAAATTGCCTCTGGGCGTGAATATTTCACACGAACGATCAAATGTTGATAACGTTCATGCAATATGTATTAATTTAGCGCAGTCTTTATTTAAGGTTCAGTGCCACGTTAGCCAACTTCTGATCTGGATCAACTTTTGGTAGATTTTGGTTTGTTCGGAGGCTTATCGACATTTCCATTCACGCCATACATAACTTAGGCTCCGCTTCGTTCTGGTGGCCAAATAATTAACTACATTCGTCGTGACGTCAGACTTCCGCTTCCGTTAAACATTAAAACTTTTGAAAAAATAAATTACAAACTTTACAACACTTTGAAAGAAAAAAAGTTTCACGAGATTTAGTTGCAGATATTCTTGTGCTGTAGCAATCTACTCAAATCATGTTAAAGCAGAATCTATAAGAAATATAGGCACATTATGTTCTGGAGTGTACCACTGCGGGGATATTTCCTGTTATTCGTTCGAATCCTCCAATTCTGACGCTTTTCTCAAATAAGATATCGTTATTCAATTTTTTATCTCTTGGTTTACAAAGAGAGCGCAATTGCAGAACTTCACATGGCAAAGAGCTGTTTAAAACATTTGAGTATCGGTGAGCTATTTATATTATCATATTCCCTTTAGCTTAGAAGAAAATTGACAAGACCATTTTACACTAAGGTTACTATCATCGTGTAGACCAATCAAGAATTAGGTTTCGACAAATACCGACCAACGGCTGATCTCTAAATCGTTAGTTCCTTTAGTGTTGGGTTAAACGGTCACATGATCCTGTATGCCGTGACTTTAGAGGTTAAAATTCATTCATGTGCTAATGTAGGCCGTTGTGACATAAGGAATCAAGAAACTTGTTTTATTCTCTTAACAATTCCTTTCATTCGTGAAATAGTCTCTACAAATGCAACTCGTGGTTTGATGCAAATGCAACTCGTGACTTCGTCACTCTTGAATTTATCGGTAATTTCAAAACCACTCGTCACATTACCCATGATAATGTTTATCATGAAGTACAAAGAGCAATAAGTGTTTGTACAAGTGTCGTGGCTTTGTGTATTTGTCATGTGTTACTTTGATTTCCCTCTAAGGGAGTGAAGCCTCATGAATTTCCGAAGTGTGTAGAGATAGTTGTGTTGTACTCTGTCTTCTTTTGTGACATATGAGGGTGACACTATAATCTGCACGCATTTGTCACAGCTCACCGAACACCCCTAGTGCTGTCTTGGTTACCCTGATTGATGTCACAGATTCCCCTCAAACACACTTGAGCTTTCTTGTCCAAAAACCATCAAATCTTCCCCGATACCTTCTTTAAAAAAACGTTTAAAGACTCGTTCACTAAATTGTGTTTTTACTAATAATTGTTCTTTTTTATATAAAATACGTGGGTAATCTAGCCCCTGTAGTTTAATAACCTAATGAATATGGAAACCTTAAACATAATCTAAAAGAAAAAAGGACTCAAAAGCCACATTCATTTGTTATTCTGTTTGCAACATATCACTGAATACTGAATTGCAATACGCTACAAATAGTTTCGTATGCTTAAACAATTTTGAAGGAGTGTCTACTGTCAATTGTTACATGGAAAGCTTCAACAAAATGTTCTAGAACTAATTTGAAACAAGAAATGCTCTAGATAACGGAATACTTATTTCAACACCGTTCTTGTTTGACACAAGGTTCATCTTTCACACGAGTAGCTATTCCCTTGGATTTTGAATTTTGCATAATGTAATACAAACATAACCTCAAACAGAAACTTCTGTACTGTAAAGACTACTTTGTGCAATTGAGCAACCTTCAAAAGTAGCAGCCATATTCACTCCAAATGCTAAGTCTGTCATATTCCAAAGGACTTTCAGCAGGTTGTACATCCGAATTTCTACAAGTTGATAGTAGTAATATAGAAACACAAAATTAAGTTCGCAAACAGATACAAAAAAGCGTATTTGTTTTAAAAATTACTTCAAAATGAAATTCTAACTTTAAAAGGACTTCCCCATTACATAATAATGTAATTTTCAGAGCCACGTATTCTCTGATCGATGTGAAAAATTGTGGTTTCTTCCATAGAGATTCTATAAACTTAAGGCCACGTGGTCATACTAAACCAAAAGTGTGCAGAGCTTAGCCATTCAGAAGTACTTTGTGTATATTTGCTGCACTGTGGCAGAGCAACACAGGCTGAGAAAGCCAGCAGCTGTTGAAACGATTCCTGAATTGATAACTTTATTACAAACGAAAGGTAGCAGTACCTGATAAAACGCTTGTATCTGGCGCATTGCCAAGCCATAAATTTAACAGCAGGTCCTTATCCTGTCAAATTAAACATCGTTCATAAAATGAGTATCTGTTTGCTGGTATATCACCAGCACTGCCATAACTTTCTCAGCCTATTAGAAAAACATTTGGTATGAACGATATAATTCAACAGCGGAACGTCTCTTTAATTTAATTTTGCGGAGGAAGTTATTCTGAATGGCTTTTGTATAACTGATAGACAAAATATTACTACACAACAAATGTATATCTTGTTAAAACATACAATTTATGTGCATTTTTGCTTTGCTTTGTTTCCTTTTCCTCCTTCCTTCTGTCATTTTTCTTTCTTTTCTAACTTCATTCCTTACTATCTTGTTGAATTTCTATCTCTCTTCATTATAATTTCTTTAGAAAGCGCTTATATAAAAGTGAACCAAAACAGAAATATTGAAGTCCTTTTACAAATGCCGTAATTATATTACAATGTAGATAAAGGAGTAAATGATTTTAAGAATAATACACATGGGAGTGACTCACTACAGAAACACTTATTGATAACTACAGTTTCTAGTGATAAGGTTCAGAAACAGTTTAATTCTCCATTTTCAAACAGTTGAACAACTCGCTAAAATAAAACCTTTAAATGTGATAAACAAAACACTGCAGCTGTTGCAAAGCAATAAGTATGTTTTGTTTAAGAGAGTTCATATTTTATTATAACTCCAGGGAGAAAGCTGACTGGCTGATAATTTGTCAAGGGAAAAGACGTCAAAACAACAAACAAAAAGAAGGGTTGGGAAGGAAAATGAAAAGGTTACAGAACGTTTCTCGACCTTTCTCTAGAGAAAATAATATTTCATTTAGTATTTCTATTTTAAGTTGACCTTTTATAAAACTTTGCACTTAATCTTGTTTAATTACATATGTCTCTAGTGCCCATAATAATAATAATAATAATAATAATAATAATAATAATAATAATAATAATAATAATAATAATAATAATAATAATAATAATAATAATAATAATAATAATAATAATAATAATAATAACAATAATAACAATAATAACAATAATAATAATAATAATAATAATAATAATAATAATAATAATAATAATAATAATAATAATAATAATAATAATAATAATAATAATAATAATAATAATAATAATAATAATAATAATAATAATAATAATAATAATAATAATAATAATAATAATAATAATAATAATAATAAAATAATAATAATAATAATAATAATAATAAAATAATAAAATAATAATAATAATAATAATAATAATAATAATAATAATAATAATAATAATAATAATAATAATAATAATAATAATAATAATAATAATAATAATAATAATAATAATAATAATAATAATAATAATAATAATAATAATAATAATAATAATAATAATAATAATAATAATAATAATAATAATAATGATAATAAACAAAGCCGACAGGATGGCCCATTTCTAAAATATTTTCATTTTTTTTTTTTTTTCCACGAGGTGCGTTGAAGTCAAAACACCTCCTAGTTTCTTTCAGGGCTGGGACCAGATAGGAACTTCTGTTTCTTTTTCTAAATACCTACACGTGGACACTTTGTGAATGCGAGACTGAGCTAGCAGCAGTCTACAGTGCATAGAACTCTAGTGGCAGCGAAGAGAGTTACGACTGTTTTTGATACTTAAAATGGCGACGTTTTCATTGCAAGAACAGCGAGTAATCATTCGTTTTCTCCATTTTCGTGGTGTGACATCTATTGAAATTCATCGCCAAATGAGTGAGGCATGTGGTGATGGTACCATGATTGTGTCTACTGTGCGTTCCTGGGTGTGACAGTTCAATGAAGACAGAACATCATATGACAACAAACCAAGACAGTCACGGTCTCGTACCAGTCAGTCCGACGATATGATCCAGCGAGCGGAGAACGATGTTTTGGAGGATCACCGATTGAGCATTTCCAGATCTTCATGCAGGATTGTGTGCACAGATACCACGGAAATGCCAATTTTTGAGGCGAGGTGTGCTACTGTCTTGGTTTGTTGTCACACCATGTTCTGTCTTCATTGAACTGTCACACCCAGGAACGTGCATTAGACACATCCATGGAACCATCACCACATGCCTCACTCAACTGTCTTGATTTGTTGTCACACGATGTTCTGTCTTCATTGAACTGTCACACCCAGGAACACACATTAGACACATCCAAGGTACCATCACCACATGCCTCACTCAAGTGTCTTGGTTTGTTGTCACACGATATTCTGTCTTCATTGAACTGTCACACCCAGGAACACACATTAGACACATCCAAGGTACCATCACCACATGCCTCACTCAACTGTCTTGGTTTGTTGTCGCACGATGTTCTGTCTTCATTGAACTGTCACACCCAGGAACACACATTAGACACATCCAAGGTACCATCACCACATGCCTCACTCAACTGTCTTGGTCTGTTGTCACACGATGTTCTGTCTTCATTGAACTGTCACACCCAGGAACACACATTAGACACATCCATGGTACCATCACCACATGCCTCACTCAACTGTCTTGGTTTGTTGTCACACGATGTTCTACCTTCATTGAACTGTCACACCCAGGAACACACATTAGACATCCATGGTACCATCACCACATGCCTCACTCAACGGTTTTGGTTTGTTGTCACACGATGTTCTACCTTCATTGAACTGTCACACCCAGGAACACACATTAGACACATCCGTGGTACCATCACCACATGCCTCACTCAAATGTCTTGGTTTGTTGTCACACGATGTTCTACCTTCATTGAACTGTCACACCCAGGAACACACATTAGACACATCCGTGGTACCATCACCACATGCCTCACTCAAATGTCTTGGTTTGTTGTCACACGATGTTCTACCTTCATTGAACTGTCACACCCAGGAACACACATTAGACACATCCGTGGTACCATCACCACATGGCTCACTCAACTGTCTTGGTTTGTTGTCACACGATGTTCTACCTTCATTGAACTGTCACACCCAGGAACACACATTAGACATCCATGGTACCATCACCACATGCCTCACTCAAATGTCTTGGTTTGTTGTCACACGATGTTCTACCTTCATTGAACTGTCACACCCAGGAACACACATTAGACATCCATGGTACCATCACCACATACCTCACTCAAATGTCTTGGTTTGTTGTCACACGATGTTCTACCTTCATTGAACTGTCACACCCAGGAACACACATTAGACACATCCGTGGTACCATCACCACATGCCTCACTCAAATGTCTTGGTTTGTTGTCACACGATGTTCTACCTTCATTGAACTGTCACACCCAGGAACACACATTAGACACATCCATGGTACCATCACCACATACCTCACTCAAATGTCTTGGTTTGTTGTCACACGATGTTCTACCTTCATTGAACTGTCACACCCAGGAACACACATTAGACACATCCATGGTACCATCACCACATGCCTCACTGAACTGTCTTGGTTTGTTGTCACACGATGTTCTGTCTTCATTGTACTGTCACACCCAGGAACACACAGTAGACACATCCATGGTACCATCACCACATGGCTCACTCAACTGTCTTGGTTTGTTGTCACACGATGTTCTACCTTCATTGAACTGTCACACCCAGAAACACAAATTAGACATCCATGGTATTATCACCACATGCCTCACTCAACTGGCGATGAATTTAAATAGGTGTCACACCACGAAAATAGAGAAAGCGAATGATTACACACTGTTCTTGCAATGAAAACGTCGCCATTTTAAGTTTTAAAAACAGAGTTCTACTGTAGTTCTCTGCACAGTACAGTGCTGCTACCTCAGTCTCGCATTCAGAAAGAGTTCACATGTATTTAAAAAAATTATATCTGGCCTAGTTCTTAAAAAATAGGTGTTATATCTTGAACGAAGCTTGTATTTTCTATTTTTGAATTCACGGGACGTGCAATAACAGCTGAAGCATGACTAAGACAGGAGTAAAACGTAAATAATAGAACGGAAGCTGTATTAGATGACAAACTAATCTGCCTACCGACCAGGGACGAGTATAAAATTTGAAGCTAGTCGAACACGAAGTAATTGGAATGCATGCCAGAAGAACCCACTCGACACTGAGGTTCCCAAATTGAATATGGGGGAGGCGTAACGAAGTTAATAAAGGATGCGAAACATCTACAACTTCACGCTGAGAAAGTTCTAAGACCAAGATACGCAGTCCTTTTTTTAAACATGGCTGTAATTATTTTCTCCTTTGGGTTTCATTAAAAGTTCATTATCTCGTAGAGTTTTGTGGGCACTGCAATATTCACAACTTCCCTCGGCAAGGGGCCAGAACTTCCTGTTTTCAATTTCACAAATTAGTAACCACAGCGACAATCCAACGCCTCAAGTTATTCTGAAACTCGCGCTTCGATCTGCGTAGTCATAACTGACGAGTTTTGTGGTGTAATTGGACCCGAAGAGTGTACTTTAGCCTCCCACAGTTCGGTTAGCACATCCCTTCCTCCTGCGAGGTAAGAGATTTACATAAGTCATACTGAGCCAAGTGGCAATCCGACGTTACATGACAATCTCTAATCCAAAAAGCTAATCCTTCTGTATCGCGATAGATAGCGTCATAATGAAAGGAAACTCAAAGCCATAACTAGGATATCCAACACGGATCTGCTGGTTTCTGTCCGATAACCCAATTCAGAAAAATATGAGTCAAAGAATTTAATGCTCAGTTAACATGCTGCCATGCAAAAACACTGGATAACAGCATGCAGAAGGAGACTGCGAGAACCATGGCTCTAATTCCGGCTCTTGCATTGAATCCGTCAGTCTGACTTTTTGATTATATGCAACTAGTTTCTAGTAATCCGCGGAATAAATTCCTAAAGCTAGAATAAGGATCTTGGTAACCCATTTTCACAAAAACTTTGATCTAAGTCCTCCAGCGTTATGTCATATCGGACGATAAATGAAAAGTTCAAATGAATACGGGGTACATAGAGCTTAGAGTTACCAGACATTCATCTTTCAGGATAAGGGAAAACCTCCAATGTTAAGTCATATCAGACGATGAATGAAATGATGTACAAATAAGTACAGGGTACATAGAGCTTAGAGTTACCAGACATTCATCTTTCAGGATAAGAGAAAACCTCCAACGTTAAGTCATATCGGACGATGAATGAAATGATGTTCAAATGAGTACAGGGTACATAGAGCTTAGAGTTACCAGACATTCATCTTTCAGGATAAGAGAAAACCTCCAACGTTAAGTCATATCGGACGATGAATGAAATGATGTTCAAATGAGTACAGAGTACATAGAGCTTAGAGTTACCAGACATTCATCTTTCAGGATAAGGGAAAACCTCCAACGTTAAGTCATATCGAACGATGAATGAAATGATGTTCGAATGAGTACAGGGTACATAGAGCTTGGAGTTACCAGACATTCATCTTTCAGGATAAGGGAAAACCTCCAACGTTAAGTCATATCGGACGATGAATGAAATGATGTTCGAATGAGTACAGGGTACATAGAGCTTAGAGTTACCAGACATTCATCTTTCAGGATAAGAGAAAACCTCCAACGTTAAGTCATATCGGACGATGAATGAAATGATGTTCGAATGAGTACAGGGTACATAGAGCTTAGAGTTACCAAACATTCATCTTTCAGGATAAGGGAAAACCTCCAACGTTAAGTCATATCGGACGATGAATGAAATGATGTTCGAATGAGTACAGGGTACATAGAGCTTAGAGTTACCAGACATTCATCTTTCAGGATAAGGGAAAACCTACAACGTTAAGTCATATCGGACGATGAATGAAATGATGTTCGAATGAGTACAGGGTACATAGAGCTTAGAGTTACCAGACATTCATCTTTCAGGATAAGGGAAAACCTCCAACGTTAAGTCATATCGGACGATGAATGAAATGATGTTCAAATAAGTACAGGGTACATAGAGCTTGGAGTTACCAGACATTCATCTTTCAGGATAAGGGAAAACCTCCAACGTTAAGTCATATCGGACGATGAATGAAATGATGTTCGAATGAGTACAGGGTACATAGAGCTTAGAGTTATCAGACATTCATCTTTCAAGATAAGAGAAAACCTCCAACGTTAAGTCATATCGGACGATGAATGAAATGATACTCAAATGAGTACAGGGTACATAGAGCTTAGAGTTATCAGACATTCATCTTTCAGGATAAGAGAAAACCTCCAACGTTAAGTCATATCGGACGATGAATGAAATGATACTCAAATGAGTACAGGGTACATAGAGCTTAGAGTTACCAGACGTTCATCTTTCAGGATAAGGGAAAACCTCCAACGTTAAGTCATATCGGACGATGAATGAAATGATGTTCGAATGAGTACAGGGTACATAGAGCTTAGAGTTACCAAACATTCATCTTTCAGGATAAGGGAAAACCTCCAACGTTAAGTCATATCGGACGATGAATGAAATGATGTTCGAATGAGTACAGGGTACATAGAGCTTAGAGTTACCAGACATTCATCTTTCAGGATAAGGGAAAACCTCCAACGTTAAGTCATATCGGACGATGAATGAAATGATGTTCGAATGAGTACAGGGTACATAGAGCTTAGAGTTACCAAACATTCATCTTTCAGGATAAGAGAAAACCTCCAACGTTAAGTCATATTGTGACTTTGTGGGTTCGTGGAATAAAAAGTCCAATTACACCACTCAACAGTGTTCTTTATTTCCACCGACTTACAGTTTAACACTTGCCAATTACACAAAATTACTTGCTGCACACAATTACAATTTACCAGTTCGTCCGTTACAACTTCACTTGTACTCGCGATTACATAAACTCCGGTACACCTTCACAGTTACGTACAGTCTTCCGTTGCACAATCTTCTCGTACATTAACACGTCACTGACTAACATTGCCTTCTTACACCAAGAACTGTCCTCACTCACACACACTAACCAACTGATTGACCAACAACTTAACTTCGTCTGTCTGTAACCTTCTTTATATAGGAATATCGCCGGTTTCTAGTGACCAGGAGAATGTTCCAGATTACGTAATTTCTGGAACCAGGTGGACAGAAACAGACGGCCCACTGATGTTTTTCCTCCCAACCACTGCCTGTCACCGCTACAAGACAAACGAGGGGGAGGTGTGGCTAACGCGGTCCTCCCCCTGCCTTCCGTTCCCAGCTGGTTCACTGGGTGTTCCAGCGCTCCCGTTACAATATTGAGCGATGAATGAAATGATGTTCAAATGAGTACAGGGTACATAGAGCTTAGAGTTACCAGACATTCATCTTTCAGGATAAGAGAAAACCTCCAACTTAAGTCATATCAGACGATGAATGAAATGATGTTCGAATGAGTACAGGGTACATAGAGCTTAGAGTTACCAAACATTCATCTTTCAGGATAAGGGAAAACCTCCAAAGTTAAGTCATATTGAGCGATGAATGAAATGATGTTCGAATGAGTACAGGGTACATAGAGCTTAGAGTTACCAAACATTCATCTTTCAGGATAAGGGAAAACCTCCAAAGTTAAGTCATATTGAGCGATGAATGAAATGATGTTCGAATAAGTACAGGGTACTAAGAGCTTAGAGTTACCAGACATTCATCTTTCAGGATAAGAGAAAACCTCCAACGTTAAGTCATATCGGACGATGAATGAAATGATGTTCAAATGAGTACAGAGTACATAGAGCTTAGAGTTACCAGACATTCATCTTTCAGGATAAGAGAAAACCTCCAACGTTAAGTCATATCGGACGATGAATGAAATGATGTTCAAATGAGTACAGGGTACATAGAGCTTAGAGTTACCAGACATTCATCTTTCAGGATAAGAGAAAACCTCCAACGTTAACTCATATCGGACGATGAATGAAATGATGTTCAAATAAGTACAGGGTACATAGAGCTTAGAGTTACCAGACATTCATCTTTCAGGATAAGAGAAAAGCTCCAACGTTAAGTCATATCGGACGATGAATGAAATGATGTTCAAATAAGTACAGGGTACATAGAGCTTAGAGTTACCAGACATTCATCTTTCAGGATAAGAGAAAACCTCCAACGTTAAGTCATATCGGACGATGAATGAAATGATGTTCAAATGAGTACAGAGTACATAGAGCTTAGAGTTACCAGACATTCATCTTTCAGGATAAGAGAAAACCTCCAACGTTAAGTCATATCGGACGATGAATGAAATGATGTTCAAATGAGTACAGGGTACATAGAGCTTAGAGTTACCAGACATTCATCTTTCAGGATAAGAGAAAACCTCCAACGTTAATTCATATCGGACGGTGAATGAAATGATGTTCAAGTGACTACAGGGTACATAGAGCTTAGAGTTACTTGAAATTCAGCTTTCAGGATAAGAGAAAGCCCTGGAAAAACCTTAAACAAATACATGTTCGTGACCCATGTTCGAACTCGGGACCTCTTATTATTTCAAACACCTGAAATGTCCAAATTAAGGTTATTTTAACCTTGAATTTTAAACTGCGTTCAACAGTATTAGTGATTATGATAGCTATAAATATTTAAATAATTCAAAACGTCATTTTAAAGTGTTATGAGATCACGAAATATAAATGCATCGGAAAATGTTGAAAATAACTTTCTAAATAAACATTAAAGCTTGTTGTCCATGGGGTTTTATTATACATCTTTGATTAAGGAAATTGTTGTGTTAAAGGATAACAGTGAAATAGCACAAAACTAAGAAAAATGTAAAATTGCTTACGGCTGTATTGATCTGGGAAGTAAAACCTCAAAATTCGTACTTTATAAACACGGCTAACGTAAAATGGAGGTTTATTCCACGAGGTTCGAGTGTAGAGGAAGTGACGATGTTTTCGTTGTAATCTGCACACAACGTATAAGAAATGCGAGGTGTTGGAATTTGGTTACTCAATTAATCAATGCGATCGTCTTGTGTCAGAGGAACCTGCATTCCAGAGCTCCTTTGTTTTATAACCTGGCTCTAACAATGGCATTGTTTTTGTAGTAGGCCTTTGAAACAGGATGCCAAGGATAACAAGTGAGCACCTTCTAAATGAGGTTAATAACCCAAAAGAGAAATTCTGGCTCTTAAATGTACACTTCGTTTTCATATTATTCTCAAAAGACTCAATACACTAACCTCAAGATTTATATTCCGAAAGACGTAAGAATGCATCTGAAATACGAGGCGTGTCTGTAAAATAAGCTATGCAATTTTATTTAATGTAGAAAAGATGTTTATTCTCAATGAATGTTACATTGATGGAAAGGCGGAACTTACAGATATTTTTCAACGTAATTACCATTGCGATCGATGCACTTTTGTATGCGCTGTGGCAGTTTTTGTATACCCTAGTCATAGTATTCTCCCACCAAATTGCTCAGGTAGCGCTCAACCTTGTTTTCAAATCATCGTCGGTCTGGAAATGTGTTCCACCCAGGTGTGACTTCAAACTCAGGAAAAATATGATAATCGCTAGGTGCTAAGTCTGGACTGTAGGGAGGATGGGTGAGGATGTCCCATCCGAACTGGGCCAGGAGATCAACCGTTGTATGTGCAGTGCGGGGACGAGCGTTGTCCTGATGAAAAATCATTCCCTTCGTCAGCATTCCCCTCCTTCGGTTTTAAATGGCTGGTCGCAATTTTTTTAAAGTCTTACAGTAGCTAGCGACGTTTATTGTTGTGCCCGTAGGCATAAACTCGCACAACAATACAACTTTTCTGTCCTGGAACACACTGGCCATCACTTTGCCGGCAGAAAATATCTGTTTGAACTTTTGCGGCTTCGGCGAATTCGAATGCCGCCACTGACGAGAACGTTCTTTAGTTTCTGGTGTTGTAGGTATATTGCACCAGGTTTCATCGCCAGTGACAATTGAATCCAACAATTCCTCGCTCTGTTCTGCATAGCGCTCCAGGAATCGGTGGGCCGCTTCAACACGTTGCCGTTTATGGTCTTCGGTGAGCATTTTGGGGACCCACTTCGCACACACCTTGCGATAATGCAAATGTTTGGTCAAAGTCTTGTCAATCGTAGTCTTACTGACTTCAGGGATAAGTTCGCAAGGCTCGCGAAGTGTCACGCGCCGATCTTTAAGCATTTCTTGCTCTACTTTTGGAATTGTTTCGGCTGCAACCGAAGGCCGACCAGAACGCTGTACGTCCGTCTTTGTACTCTCTGACACACTTTCACACGTTTCTGACGTCCATACACTCTGGCAGATAGATTTCGCATAACTGACAATGAATTTCAGTGAGAGTAGCGCCCTTGGCACTCAAAAAACGGATCACTGCACGCAACTCGCACTTGGCGGTGGAAGTGATAGGAAGCTCCATCGCAAACGGCTGCCCAGCCAAGACTAATGGTTGCAACGGTTCGTTGTGGTGGGGATTTGAAGGGTGAAACCAAGCTACACGCCAGTGTTGCCAGATCTCGCGTTATAGCGTTCCTCACGGCTCCAGCGCCTTGCAGACCTTATTTCACGAACACGCCTATTACTCCATTTAACGTAGGGGATTCGGCAGTAGAACTTGTGAAGCGCGAAACGGGACATATCCCGAAGCAAAGATGAGGACAAAGGAAACAGAGGGAGGCTGTCTCAAAGTGTCACGACAGAGAAGAGGAGAGGGTACCGACAGAAAGGGTCGGCTGATAACTCCCGGGCTTCACATAGAGATGGCACCACTGGACCATTATAATGGATAGCATCATACAGTTTAACTATAGAAGTGCTTATATCTATAGTTGCAGGTCATTTCCTTGTTTCGGTTTCGAAAAACAGTAATTTAAGCAAATCAGGTGTGGTTTCACGAAGATGGAGGATTAGGAAAAGCGAGCAGTGATTAAATACTTCCATTTGAAAGGTTTAATGCCTAAAGAGATCAAGGAGGAAATGGACAGTACATTGAAAGACTCTGTCCCTTCATATACGATAGTTAAAAGGTTGGTTGTAAAGTTTTAAATGGGACTTACGAGTACTAGTGGTGAGTCTCGCTCTGTCCCTTCATATACAATAACTAAAAGGTTGGTTGTACAGTTTAAAATGCGACGTACGAGTACTAGTGATGAGCTTCGCTCTGTCCCTTCGTATGCAATAATTAAAAGGTTGGTTGTAGAGTTTAAAATGGGACGTACGAGTACTAGTGATGAGCCTCGCTCTGTCACTTCATAAACAATAATTAAAAGGTTGGTTGTGGAGTTTAAAATGTGACGTACGAGTACTAGTGATGAGCCTCCCTCTGTCCCTTCATATACAATAATTAAAAGGTTGGTTGTAGAGTTTAAAATGTGACGTACGAGTACTAGTGACGAGCCTCCCTCTGTCCCTTCATATACAATAATTAAAAGGTTGGTTGTACAGTTTAAAATGGGACGCACGAGTACTAGTGATGAGCCTCGCTCTGTCACTTCATATACAATAATTAAAAGGTTGGTTGTAGAGTTTAAAATGGGACGTACGGGTACTAGTTATGAGCCTCGCTCTGTCCCTTCATATACAATAATTAAAAGGTTGGTTGTAGAGTTTAAAATGTGACGTACGAGTACTAGTGATGAGCCTCGCTCTGTCACTTCATATACAATAATTAAAAGGTTGGTTGTAGAGTTTAAAATGGGACGTACGGGTACTAGTGATGAGCCTCGCTCTGTCCCTTCATATACAATAATTAAAAGGTTGGTTGTAGAGTTTAAAATGTGACGTACGAGTACTAGTGATGAGCCTCGCTCTGTCACTTCATATACAAAATTAAAAGGTTGGTTGTAGAGTTTAAAATGGGACGTACGGGTACTAGTGATGAGCCTCGCTCTGTCCCTTCATATACAATAATTAAAAGGTTGGTTGTAGAGTTTAAAATGTGACGTACGAGTACTAGTGATGAGCCTCGCTCTGTCACTTCATATACAATAATTAAAAGGTTGGTTGTAGGGTTTAAAATGGGACGTACGAGTACTAGTGATGAGCCTCGCTCTGTCCCTTCTTATACAATAATTAAAAGGTTGGTTGTAGCGTTTAAAATGTGACGTACGAGTACTAGTGATGAGTCTCGCCCTGTCTCTTCATATACAATAATTAAAAGGTTAGTTGTATAGTTTAAAATGTGACGTACGAGTACTAGTGATGAGCCTCGCTCTGTCCCTTCATATACAATAATTAAAAGGTTGGTTGTATAGTTTAAAATGTGACGTACGAGTACTAGTGATGAGCCTCGCTCTGTCCCTTCATATACAATAATTAAAAGGTTGGTTGTAGCGTTTAAAATGTGACGTACGAGTACTAGTGATGAGTCTCGCCCTGTCTCTTCATATACAATAATTAAAAGGTTAGTTGTATAGTTTAAAATGTGACGTACGAGTACTAGTGATGAGCCTCGCTCTGTCCCTTCATATACAATAATTAAAAGGTTGGTTGTATAGTTTAAAATGTGACGTACGAGTACTAGTGATGAGCCTCGCTCTGTCACTTCATATACAATAATTAAAAGGTTGGTTGTAGAGTTTAAAATGGGACGTACGGGTACTAGTGATGAGCCTCGCTCTGTCCCTTCATATACAATAATTAAAAGGTTGGTTGTAGCGTTTAAAATGTGACGTACGAGTACTAGTGATGAGTCTCGCCCTGTCTCTTCATATACAATAATTAAAAGGTTGGTTGTATAGTTTAAAATGTGACGTACGAGTACTAGTGATGAGCCTCGCTCTGTCCCTTCATATACAATAATTAAAAGGTTGGTTGTATAGTTTAAAATGTGACGTACGAGTACTAGTGATGAGCCTCGCTCTGTCACTTCATATACAATAATTAAAAGGTTGGTTGTAGAGTTTAAAATGGGACGTACGAGTACTAGTGATGAGGCTCGCTCTGTCCCTTCATATACAATAATTAAAAGGTTGGTTGTAGCGTTTAAAATGTGACGTACGAGTACTAGTGATGAGTCTCGCCCTGTCTCTTCATATACAATAATTAAAAGGTTAGTTGTATAGTTTAAAATGTGACGTACGAGTACAAGTGATGATCCTCGCTCTGTCCCTTCATATACAATAATTAAAAGGTTGGTTGTATAGTTTAAAATGTGACGTACGAGTACTAGTGATGAGCCTCGCTCTGTCACTTCATATACAATAATTAAAAGGTTGGTTGTAGAGTTTAAAATGGGACGTACGAGTACTAGTGATGAGCCTCGCTCTGTCCCTTCATATACAATAATTAAAAGGTTGGTTGTAGCGTTTAAAATGTGACGTACGAGTACTAGTGATGAGTCTCGCCCTGTCTCTTCATATACAATAATTAAAAGGTTAGTTGTATAGTTTAAAATGGGACGTACGAGTACTAGTGATGAGCCTCACTCTGTCCCTTCATATACAATAATTAAAAGGTTGGTTGTATAGTTTAAAATGTGACGTACGAGTACTAGTGATGAGCCTCGCTCTGTCCCTTCATATACAATAATTAAAAGGTTGGTTGTAGCGTTTAAAATGTGACGTACGAGTACTAGTGATGAGCCTCTTTCTGTCCCTTCATATACAATAATTAAAAGGTTGGTTGTATAGTTTAAAATGTGACGTACGAGTACTAGTGATGAGCCTCGCTCTGTCACTTCATATACAATAATTAAAAGGTTGGTTGTAGAGTTTAAAATGGGACGTACGAGTACTAGTGATGAGCCTCGCTCTGTCCCTTCATATACAATAATTAAAAGGTTGGTTGTAGCGTTTAAAATGTGACGTACGAGTACTAGTGATGAGTCTCGCCCTGTCTCTTCATATACAATAATTAAAAGGTTAGTTGTATAGTTTAAAATGGGACGTACGAGTACTAGTGATGAGCCTCACTCTGTCCCTTCATATACAATAATTAAAAGGTTGGTTGTATAGTTTAAAATGTGACGTACGAGTACTAGTGATGAGCCTCGCTCTGTCCCTTCATATACAATAATTAAAAGGTTGGTTGTATAGTTTAAAATGTGACGCACGAGTACTAGTGGTGAGCCTCGCTCTGTCCCTTCATATACAATAATTAAAAGGTTGGTTGTATAGTTTAAAATGTGACGTACGAGTACTAGTGATGAGCCTCGCTCTGTCACTTCATATACAATAATTAAAAGGTTGGTTGTAGAGTTTAAAATGGGACGTACGAGTACTAGTGATGAGCCTCGCTCTGTCCCTTCATATACAATAATTAAAAGGTTGGTTGTATAGTTTAAAATGGGACGTACGAGTACTAGTGATGAGCCTCGCTCTGTCACTTCATATACAATAATTAAAAGGTTGGTTGTAGCGTTTAAAATGTGACGTACGAGTACTAGTGATGAGTCTCGCCCTGTCTCTTCATATACAATAATTAAAAGGTTGGTTGTAGAGTTTAAAATGGGACGTACGGGTACTAGTGATGAGCCTCGCTCTGTCCCTTCATATACAATAATTAAAAGGTTGGTTGTAGCGTTTAAAATGTGACGTACGAGTACTAGTGATGAGTCTCGCCCTGTCTCTTCATATACAATAATTAAAAGGTTGGTTGTATAGTTTAAAATATGACGTACGAGTACTAGTGATGAGCCTCGCTCTGTCCCTTCATATACAATAATTAAAAGGTTGGTTGTATAGTTTAAAATGTGACGTACGAGTACTAGTGATGAGCCTCGCTCTGTCACTTCATATACAATAATTAAAAGGTTGGTTGTAGAGTTTAAAATGGGACGTACGAGTACTAGTGATGAGGCTCGCTCTGTCCCTTCATATACAATAATTAAAAGGTTGGTTGTAGCGTTTAAAATGTGACGTACGAGTACTAGTGATGAGTCTCGCCCTGTCTCTTCATATACAATAATTAAAAGGTTAGTTGTATAGTTTAAAATGTGACGTACGAGTACAAGTGATGATCCTCGCTCTGTCCCTTCATATACAATAATTAAAAGGTTGGTTGTATAGTTTAAAATGTGACGTACGAGTACTAGTGATGAGCCTCGCTCTGTCACTTCATATACAATAATTAAAAGGTTGGTTGTAGAGTTTAAAATGGGACGTACGAGTACTAGTGATGAGCCTCGCTCTGTCCCTTCATATACAATAATTAAAAGGTTGGTTGTAGCGTTTAAAATGTGACGTACGAGTACTAGTGATGAGTCTCGCCCTGTCTCTTCATATACAATAATTAAAAGGTTAGTTGTATAGTTTAAAATGGGACGTACGAGTACTAGTGATGAGCCTCACTCTGTCCCTTCATATACAATAATTAAAAGGTTGGTTGTATAGTTTAAAATGTGACGTACGAGTACTAGTGATGAGCCTCGCTCTGTCCCTTCATATACAATAATTAAAAGGTTGGTTGTAGCGTTTAAAATGTGACGTACGAGTACTAGTGATGAGCCTCTTTCTGTCCCTTCATATACAATAATTAAAAGGTTGGTTGTATAGTTTAAAATGTGACGTACGAGTACTAGTGATGAGCCTCGCTCTGTCACTTCATATACAATAATTAAAAGGTTGGTTGTAGAGTTTAAAATGGGACGTACGAGTACTAGTGATGAGCCTCGCTCTGTCCCTTCATATACAATAATTAAAAGGTTGGTTGTAGCGTTTAAAATGTGACGTACGAGTACTAGTGATGAGTCTCGCCCTGTCTCTTCATATACAATAATTAAAAGGTTAGTTGTATAGTTTAAAATGGGACGTACGAGTACTAGTGATGAGCCTCACTCTGTCCCTTCATATACAATAATTAAAAGGTTGGTTGTATAGTTTAAAATGTGACGTACGAGTACTAGTGATGAGCCTCGCTCTGTCCCTTCATATACAATAATTAAAAGGTTGGTTGTATAGTTTAAAATGTGACGCACGAGTACTAGTGGTGAGCCTCGCTCTGTCCCTTCATATACAATAATTAAAAGGTTGGTTGTATAGTTTAAAATGTGACGTACGAGTACTAGTGATGAGCCTCGCTCTGTCACTTCATATACAATAATTAAAAGGTTGGTTGTAGAGTTTAAAATGGGACGTACGAGTACTAGTGATGAGCCTCGCTCTGTCCCTTCATATACAATAATTAAAAGGTTGGTTGTATAGTTTAAAATGGGACGTACGAGTACTAGTGATGAGCCTCGCTCTGTCACTTCATATACAATAATTAAAAGGTTGGTTGTAGCGTTTAAAATGTGACGTACGAGTACTAGTGATGAGTCTCGCCCTGTCTCTTCATATACAATAATTAAAAGGTTAGTTGTATAGTTTAAAATGGGACGTACGAGTACTAGTGATGAGCCTCGCTCTGTCCCTTCATATACAATAATTAAAAGGTTGGTTGTATAGTTTAAAATGTGACGTACGGGTACTAGTGATGACCCTCGCTCTGCCCCTTCATATACAATAATTAAAAGGTTGGCTGTAGCGTTTAAAATGTGACGTACGAGTACTAGTGATGAGATTCCCTCTGGATATCCTATGGAAGTAACAACTCCTGAGATCATTGAAAAAATTCATCGCTTTGTACTGGAAGACCAGATATTAAAGTTGTTTGAGATAACAGAGACTGTAAACATATCAAAAGAACGTGCAGGTAATATTTTAAGTAATATTTTGGGCTTTCACAAGTCTGTGCCACGTTTGTTGACACCTGATCAGAAGTTGCAAACAAAAACTGTTTCTATTCAGAAGTTGGAGCTCTACCGTAAAAATCCCAGTGAATTTTTGAGACGGATTATTACCGTGCATTAAACTTGCATACATCACTACACTCCAGAAAGTACGGGATCTGTTCAACAAAGAATGATCATAATTTTTTACGGACATAATTTTTCGCACTAAAATTTAATCTTATTACATTCTGTTAGCTTAATGTGAAACAAACACGCCGTAGTAGTTTCATTGTTGTACCCCTGGTTCCCAGCTGTGAGAACGAGGTAAGTTCAGACATGTTCAGTATCGCTTACAGCTACAATGGAGATAACATGCAGTTAAAGTTGATGTTAGAGGAAGATCCGGAGTTTGTTTTAAACGTAATCACTGCTGATGAAACTTGACTACATCATTTTGATCCTGAGAGGAAACAGCAAAGCACAGTGGGAAATCTCCTTCATCAACAACCCACAAAAACAGCAAAAGTGGTTGCTTCTGCTGGGAAAGTTATGGTCATCTCATTCTTTGATATTCATGGAATGGTTTATCAGTATGTTCTACCTGCACACACATCAGTAACTGGACAATACCAAAGGGATGTCCTGAAAACATTGCCAATTCCATATCAGGCGCAAAAGACCACATTTCCGTGAAGTAGGCTGGATGCTGCACCACGATAATGCGCGACCGCATATTGCCAATGTTGTTGCTGAATATCTTGCAAAAATCAACATGAAATGCATCGCTCACCCTCCCTATAGTCCGGATTTAGCCCCATGTGACATTTTTCTATTCCCTAACTTGAAGAAACGCCTTCGTGGGAGACATTATCCATCATCAGAAGCAGTGGTGAAGGCTGCGGAGGCGATTTTGAAGGATCTCTCAAAAAATGGTTTCCAGCATGTCTTTGAAGACTGGCAGAAACGCTGGGACAAGTGCATCGTATTCAGTGGAGTCTATTTTGAGAAGGGCCATTAAAATTATGAGGAAGAGTAAAGGTACGTTGTCAAAAACAAAAAAAAATTGTGATATTTCTTTATTGAACAGCCCTCGTAGCCCGCCTCGGTAGCGTAGATAGAAGCATGTCTGCCTCACGTTCAAGAGGTCCCGAGTTCGAATCTCGGTCAGGGTGAGTTAACTGGATAAGGTATTTCCGGGGTTTTCGCTCATCCTTCAAGACGAATGTCGGGTAACTCAAAGCTCCATGGACCCTGGACTCATTGGAGCACCATTTCACCCAATTCATTCACCACCCGATATAACTTAACGTTGGGACGGACGTAAATTACAAAAAGCCCTCGTAAATCACAGTCAAAACAGTACAATCAAAGTCAGTTTTATCAGCTAAGAAGGTTATGGCGTGTGTTTTCTGGGATGCACAAGGAATTGTTTTTATTGGTTACTTGGAAAAGGGCAAAAGTATCACTGATGACTACTTCGCAAGCTTACTGCAACGTTTGAGTGATGCAATGAAAAGAAAAATATGTCATTTGGCAAAGGAAAAATCTTGTTTCTTCATAACAATGATCCGGCCCATCTCGTTGACTATCGATTACTTCGTAGATTACTTAGTTCGATGTTCAATTTTTATTTATTTCCTGTGATTTCTCCGAAAACATGTTACAATCACTTCTTCGCAAATATTCCCAACACTTTTTCAACTGCACCTTATCTTCAAACATAAATATCGTTTATTATAAAGTGCAGATGAATTATGTGGCAGCAAATTAAGATTAGCAATTGGAGCTACTTCTCGAATTTCTTCAGTTGGTCGTCTGAATCACTCATTATGACATACACTTTACCATTTGTTATATTTGCATTACTACAGTTACGATTGTTCGTTATTCAAAGCATCCAATATCATTTACGCCTTAAACATTGATCCTAATCATTTATAAAACAAATTTATACTTCCTTATAATTCATAATGCAAGCTCATTTATTCCTAAGGTAAAGAATAAGGTTTGACCCCTCTGGCGTTAACCTTTCGAAATTAACTTACCTCACAAACCCTATACGTAACTACTGTCTTAAAGTAAATAGAGGTGTAAGTGTAGAGCAAGTCATGTGAGTGACATTTTCAGCTCATCTGAGATACGAAGAACAGCGCAGCTGTCTAAATGAAGATTTGCCTTTGAATAAACTGGCAAAGTGAAGTAGGCGTGGCTTAAGCACCTGGCTGAGAAACATATGAGGCGACACTTAGCCCCAGGGGAGAGCTTTGTACTAATGGAGTGCTGCACTAGGTAAAACCAAACTCTACCCGTTGTGTACACTCGCAAGACTTTCTCTACTCTAGTACAAATACTTATTGCTCTATCTACTTCAAGATAATCATTATCTTATTTTAGTTACAAGAGAATACAGTAGACTTTAAGTGACAGTACAATAGAAAGAGCACTGAAGAGTAGCCTTAGTTCTTTGAGTCATTATTCTCTCATTTTAATGTAAATTATCATTGGAGCTTCCCTCGCTTTGAAAGTCACGTCTCGCTACTGGACCTACCTGTGACTGTATAATAGAAAGAGTACTAAAGAGTAGCCTTAGTTCTTTGAGTCATTATTCTCTCTTATTTTAATGACAGTTATTATTTGGAGCTTCCCTCGCTTTGAAAGTCACACCTCGCTACTGGATCTACGTGTGACTGTACAATAGAAAGAGTAGTAAAGAGTAGCCTTAGTTCTTTGAGTCATTATTCTCTCTTATTTTAATGACAATTATTATTTGGAGCTTCCCTCGCTTTGAAAGTCACGCCTCGCTACTGGACCTACGTGTGACTGTACAATAGAAAGAGAGTAGCCTTAGTTCTTTGAGTCATTACTCTCTCTTATTTTAATGACAATTATTATTTGGAGCTTCCCTCGCTTTGAAAGTCACACCTCGCTACTGGACCTACGTGTGACTGTACAATAGAAAGAGTAGTAAAGAGTAGTCTTAGTTCTTTGAGTCATTATTCTCTCTTATTTTAATGACAATTATTATTTGGAGCTTCCCTCACTTTGAAAGTCACACCTCGCTACTGGACCTACGTGTGACTGTACAATAGAAAGAGTAGTAAAGAGTAGTCTTAGTTCTTTGAGTCATTATTCTCTCTTATTTTAATGACAATTATTATTTGGAGCTTCCCTCGCTTTGAAAGTCACACCTCGCTACTGGACCTACGTGTGACTGTACAATAGAAAGAGTAGTAAAGAGTAGTCTTAGTTCTTTGAGTCATTATTCTCTCTTATTTTAATGACAATTATTATTTGGAGCTTCCCTCGCTTTGAAAGTCACGCCTCGCTACTGGACCTACGTGTGACTGTACAATAGAAAGAGAGTAGCCTTAGTTCTTTGAGTCATTATTCTCTCTTATTTTAATGACAATTATTATTTGGAGCTTCCCTCACTTTGAAAGTCACGCCTCGCTACTGGACCTAGTGTGACTATACAATAGAAAGAGTACTAAAGAGTAGCCTTAGTTCTTTGAGTCATTATTATCTCTTATTTTAATGAAAATTATTATTTGGAGCTTCCCTCACTTTGAAAGTCACGCCTCGCTACTGGACCTAGTGTGACTATACAATAGAAAGAGTACTAAAGAGTAGCCTTAGTTCTTTGAGTCATTATTATCTCTTATTTTAATGAAAATTATCATTGGAGCTTTCCTCGCTTTGAAAGTCACGCCTCGCTACTGGTGGAAGCCCATGTAAACCTTTATCCCGTAATCTTATCCCGCAAATCGTTGCTTTAACTTCATTATGTTGCTACAAAAAATAAAGGAATCATAGTAGAATCAGGATTAATGTGGAAGCCGAAATGCTGAGAACGAGATTCAAGTTACTGCCCCACTATTTACTACTAATGCATTGCGTTACGTTGGTGCATTTGCATGCAGGAGACTGGAATGTCGACGTTACTTTGTTTCAGGGACCAATTGTCCACATAACTCCTTTTGTAGCTTTAATAGTTTAGCTATAGTCACGACTTCAGTCTGTTACCTCAAAATGGAGAGAGAATTGTATAAATACTTGAAACGGGAGCTGAAGGAAAAGATGTTAAAATGTTAAAAATATTACGGTATACCTAGAAATTTGTCCTTATTAAATGTTTAAGGTAAAATAAATTTTATAACTCGAGTCGGGGTTACGAAGTTAAAATTACCTAATAATTGTTTATAGATAAGAAGAAGGCAGGGCGTTGAAAACAGCGGAACTTTAAGGGAAGTCGAGTGTGGAGGAAGCAATCACTCCGCCTTTGTTGTCTATTGGCTGGAGGGACAGAGAGGTGGGGGCTACTAGCAGGCAGTCATTAGCTAACTAACGTTACGGTTTGTTTTTTACTTCGAAAATTATTAGTCCTACGGGTCCAGGACTAATGGGAGTAGAATCTCTGACATTAACTTCGAAAACATCATCCGAGGCTGTTTCAGTAAGTAATTCGAGAACGTTCTATTGGAAGAAGTTTCTTACAGCGCCTAGCGATGAGTGTGTCGAGTTTCGACTGTCAGTTAACTGAGTGGAGTAGACACTACGGAACAGTGAAGCAGTTCACGAGTCAGTGAGTCGGTCATTTGAATTGTGTGACTGCAGAGAAGTGCGGTATATTCCCAGCTCCATTGAGAGGAGTCGGTGGACAGTGTGATTCATACAGTGAAGTAGTTCACGAGTGGACATCGAAGTTCTTGTGTTCATAGTCGAAGTGCTGCTCTGGGTCAGTGTGTACCTCAGGGAGATTACTAGCCGTACAAGCTGGTACGAACTAAAGAGACATAAAGAAATATGTTGAACTATTGTATTTGTGTGAAAGGGCAAGTAATTGTAAGTTAGCACTGTGCTAACACTTTTGGTGGCAAATAAAGGAGTTTGAGATGAACTTTGTCTTGTGTGTTTTGTTTTTGACACATTTCTATGATCCTGGCTAACATCGATAAGTCTACTTTTGCCGATAGTTCCATTAAACTTTATACATTGTATAAAACAAAACCGTTACTGAGTAATGAATTCTTGAAAACAAATGACTCACCAACTGAATAATTGCTGAATGTTTCTGATATACACTCACCTGAAAAGAGAAATAAAAACATTGTCATTATATACTAAGAGACATGTAAAACAATATAATACACACAAATTGTCAACATTAATTTCATAGTTCCTCTAGTACCCTGTTAAAGTACAGATAATTACACTGCCTTTGTACAGCGCGATCCATATAAATGTGAACCATTCAATGTACCGTAACTTTTGAACCAATAATAGGGCACACGTATAACTTTGGGAGAATATAATTCACAATTGAGAGTTCACATTACATTATTTACATCTCAGACAAAATGTTGGAAGTGTCCTCAACCAGCATCTATACATGTTTGTACACGTCTCACCATATTCTCTCAAGTTCTACGGAGAGTATCCTCGCCAATGTTAGTTATTTCGGTTTTAATGGATTCCTTGAGAACATCAATTGTCCGTGGTCTGTTCTTGTACGCTCTATTTTTTACATACCCTCACAAGAAAAAAATCTGTGATGTTAGGTCAAAGGATCTGGAGGGATACAGACCTTTTGAGATTATTCGATTATCAAAGAAACTGGTTACAAGTTCCATGGTATCATTAGATGTATGGCACGTTGCTCCATCTTGCTGGAAATAGCTTCTCAATTCGATCTCATCTCCGTAAAACTTGAGAGAATATGGTGAGACGAGTACAAACATGTATAGACGCTGGTTGAGGACATTTTCTCTGAGATGTAAATAGTGTAATGTAATTTCCCAACTGTGGATTATATTCTCCCAAAGTTGCACGTGGGTCCTATTATTGATTCATAAGTTATGGCCTTTTGAAGTGGTTCAGGTTTATATGGATCACACTGTATTTAGCGAAACTAAACCGAGCGGGATGGCTCAGTAATTGCAATTTTTGTCTCATTAAATATGTGCACCTAATTAATTTTATTGGCATTACACAGTTACACCAACATTCTATTTTGTACTGAAACTAGATGTAGAAATGGTATCGAGTATTGAAGTATGACGTATCGATATTGAGAGTCGATTATCTAAAAATATGCTACTGACCTATACCTCTTTATTTGTTAGTATTAGTAATGCTTCGTTCGATACCATCGATTATTCGCAATTATCGATGTATTAGATTCTAACCACAAATAGTCACGTAGCAATATTATTATTAATAATAGTAGTAATATAGAAGAATGAGAGGAATGTTGGTAGAGTGGGGAATGAGAAAAGCCGAAACGTGGCTACAGAATGAAAACGTTAGAGGGACGACTTGGGCTGGTGGAGAACTGGAAAGTTAAATTAATTGCGCGGTCCAAAAGATAATTAAACGGCGCAGAGTTACCGCAATGTTAGAAGTTGTCATCAAGGGGACTATTATTAAATAGGTGATCCCGTGCAGCACTGCGGACTCCAGGTCAGAAGCTCAGTTCGATATAGTAACTAACAAAACTTTGAAAGGGTAGAGACAGACTGAAAAATTCAATGCCATAGCCGGGATTTGAACCACGGATCTTCTGGTTTCCGTCCAGCCTCTCTAACCAATTGAGCTACTATGGCCAACGTGCCAGCATGATACTAAATTCTCCAACTGACTCGTGTTTTTCCCCGTAAACCACTAGGAGTTCTCATAAACACATGAGACAACTACCTTAATGACGACTTACTATGCTGTAAGTACTTTAAGGCCCAGGCTTTATAGTAAACCACTAGGAGTTCTCATAAACACATGAGACAACTACCTTAATGACGACTTACTCTGCTGTAAGTACTTTAAGGCCCGGGCTTTATAGTAAACCACTAGGAGTTCTCATAAACACATGAGACAACTACCTTAATGACGACTTACTATGCTGTAAGTACTTTAAGGCCCGGGCTTTATAGTAAACCACTAGGAGTTCTCATAAACACATGAGACAACTACCTTAATGACGACTTACTATGCTGTAAGTACTTTAAGGCCCGGGCTTTATAGTAAACCACTAGGAGTTCTCATAAACACATGAGACAACTACCTTAATGGCGACTTACTATGCTGTAAGTACTTTAAGGTCCGGGCTTTATAGTAAACCACTAGGAGTTCTCATAAACACATGAGACAACTACCTTAATGACGACTTACTATGCTGTAAGTACTTTAAGGTCCGGGCTTTATAGTAAACCACTAGGAGTTCTCATAAACACATGAGACAACTACCTTAATGACGACTTACTATGCTGTAAGTACTTTAAGGCCCGGGCTTTATAGTAAACCACTAGGAGTTCTCATAAACACATGAGACAACAACCTTAATGGCGACTTACTATGCTGTAAGTACTTTAAGATCCGGGCTTTATAGTAAACCACTAGGAGTTCTCATAAACACATGAGACAACTACCTTAATGACGACTTACTATGCTGTAAGTACTTTAAGGCCCGGGCTTTATAGTAAACCACTAGGAGTTCTCATAAACACATGAGACAACAACCTTAATGGCGACTTACTATGCTGTAAGTACTTTAAGATCCGGGCTTTATAGTAAACCACTAGGAGTTCTCATAAACACATGAGACAACTACCTTAATGACGACTTACTATGCTGTAAGTACTTTAAGGCCCGGGCTTTATAGTAAACCACTAGGAGTTCTCATAAACACATGAGACAACTACCTTAATGACGACTTACTATGCTGTAAGTACTTTAAGGCCCGGGCTTTATAGTAAACCACTAGGAGTTCTCATAAACACATGAGACATCTACCTTAATGGCGACTTACTATGCTGTAAGTACTTTAAGGCCCGGGCTTTATAGTAAACCACTAGGAGTTCTCATAAACACATGAGACAACTACCTTAATGACGACTTACTATGCTGTAAGTACTTTAAAGACCCGGGCTTTATAGTAAACCACTAGGAGTTCTCATACACACATGAGACAACTACCTTAATGACGACTTACTGTACTGTAAGTACTTTAAGGCCCGGGCTTTGTAGTAAACCACTAGGAGTTCTCATAAACACATGAGACAACTACCTTAATGACGACTTACTATGCTGTAAGTACTTTAAGGCCCGGGCTTTATAGTAAACCACTAGGAGTTCTCATAAACACATGAGACAACTACCTTAATGACGACTTACTATGCTGTAAGTACTTTAAGGCCCGGGCTTTGTAGTAAACCACTAGGAGTTCTCATAAACACATGAGACAACTACCTTAATGACGACTTACTATGCTGTAAGTACTTTAAGGCCCGGGCTTTATAGTAAACCACTAGGAGTTCTCATAAACACATGAGACAACTACCTTAATGACGACTTACTATGCTGTAAGTACTTTAAGGCCCGGGCTTTATAGTAAACCACTAGGAGTTCTCATAAACACATGAGACAACTACCTTAATGACGACTTACTCAGCTGTAAGTACTTTAAGGCCCGGGCTTTATAGTAAACCACTAGGAGTTCTCATAAACACATGAGACAACAACCTTAATGGCGACTTACTATGCTGTAAGTACTTTAAGATCCGGGCTTTATAGTAAACCACTAGGAGTTCTCATAAACACATGAGACAACTACCTTAATGACGACTTACTATGCTGTAAGTACTTTAAGGCCCGGGCTTTATAGTAAACCACTAGGAGTTCTCATAAACACATGAGACAACTACCTTAATGACGACTTACTATGCTGTAAGTACTTTAAGGCCCGGGCTTTATAGTAAACCACTAGGAGTTCTCATAAACACATGAGACAACTACCTTAATGACGACTTACTATGCTGTAAGTACTTTAAGGCCCGGGCTTTACAGTAAACCACTGGGAGATCTCATAAACACATGAGACAACTACCTTAATGACGACTTACTCTGCTGTAAGTACTTTAAGGTCCGGACTTTATAGTAAACCACTAGGAGTTCTCATAAACACATGAGACAACTACCTTAATGACGACTTACTCTGCTGTAAGTACTTTAAGGTCCGGACTTTATAGTAAACCACTAGGAGTTCTCATAAACACATGAGACAACTACCTTAATGACGACTTACTATGCTGTAAGTACTTTAAGGTCCGGACTTTATAGTAAACCACTAGGAGTTCTCATAAACACATGAGACAACTACCTTAATGACGACTTACTATGCTGTAAGTACTTTAAGACCCGGGCTTTATAGTAAACCACTAGGAGTTGTCATAAACAAATGAGACAACTACCTTAATGGCGACTTACTATGCTGTAAGTACTTTAAGATCCGGGCTTTATAGTTCGGACCACTATTAGATCAATTAATGAAAATTAATTGTTCTTTCACCCTAGTCGTGTGTAGGACGCACTATGAAAGGGTAGAGCCAGACTGGAGAATTTAGTGTCATGCTGGCACGTTGGCCATAGTAGCTCAAATGGTTAGAGCGGCTGG
Source organism: Mantis religiosa (assembly GCA_030765055.1). Taxonomy (NCBI): domain Eukaryota; kingdom Metazoa; phylum Arthropoda; class Insecta; order Mantodea; family Mantidae; genus Mantis; species Mantis religiosa. Next base: position 177,344,043 of record CM060955.1, on the reverse strand, counting down.
ACGGAAACCAGAAGATCCGTGGTTCAAATCCCGGCTATGGCATTGAATTTTTCAGTCTGGCTCTACCCTTTCATAGTGCGTCCTACACACGGCTAGTGTGAAAGAGCAATTAATTTCTAACAAAACTTTGTTTATACAACGCTGTTTGTGGACATTGCAATGAAAAAGATTCTGGGAATGAATCCAGTGTATCAATAATAAGTGATCGGGTTTGAAGGATATGGCGGAGCAGGGCCGACAACGTTAGCGTTGCAGCAAAATGGAAACGTTACAGTGAATGACATATCAAGGGAACCATATCAGCTTGTGGACTGGACTGCCTACGGAGAGGATTTGCTGTGGAAGTCCAAACTTGGTCTATTGTACCTATGCCCCAAGTGCAGAACACTTGGGAGGAAATATTTTTTTTATAATTTTTTATTGATCGATCAGTAGTACAATGCTTTACAGATCAGAGTGAAAAGAAGGTAAAAGTACAACAAGAACAATAACACTCAGGGGTGGGCTAACATGCCGCCCCCTAACTACATTAAGTTAGAACTCCAATAATCCTCTCTGAGCAATTATGTCAATATTGAAGATGTAAGAGACATCAAGCACTAGAATCACTCGAATCAGATTATCACTTAGAAGCAGGTCTTGTGGTAGTCTCCTCTTCAAGCGTGAGGGCTGGCGCGTGCGGACGTCGATCTTATAGTGCACAGCTCCTGGAACTTCTTGCAGCGTGGAAAAGAAACGACGGGCGATCTTGCGAATGTAGTCGTGAAGAGGTAACAGTCCTAGTTCGTGATGGAGCTGCTGATTACGGATGAACCATGGAGCGTTGGTGGCGATGCGCATGAAGCGATTCTGTATAACCTGAAGACGACGCAGATGACATGTGTGTGCGGCCCCCCCCACACTTGGCAGGCGTATGTAATAAGCGGACGAACGAGTGATTTGTAGAGTAACTATGAAGACTGTAGGCCGAGGCTGGAACGGCGATGCAACAGAGGTGAGAGTTTTGAAAGTCGCCCGGAGGCCAGTGATATAAGACGATCGATATGAGCACGCCAGGTCAGTCGAGTGTCCAAAAGCACTCCAAGGTATTTAACGGGAGTTGTAGTGGGGAGCCAAGGGACATTGTTCCTGTGGAGACACAACGGAGTAAGCGGAGTACATCGGCGAAGAGTGAAGATTTTAGCTTCGGTTTTCTGAGGGTTCAATGAGATCCGCCAAGTGCTGAACCAATGAGTTAGGCGATCTAAAGAGAGCTGTACTACTTGTTGTGCGTGCTGGAGATTAACATGAGAATAATATAGTACTGTGTCATCAGCGTAAACAGCTAAAGAAGTCGGAGCTAAGTCAGGGATATCAGAAATGTGTATATTAAATATGGTCGGGGCCAAGATAGAACCCTGTGGGACACCTGCAGTAATATTACGTGGGGATGAAAGCTTTCCACCAATGCGTACTAAAAAGCTGCGGTCGTAGAGGAAACTGTGGATTAGATGTGATAAGTAATTAGGAAGACCGATGCGGTAGAGCTTAATGGGGAGGAAATATGAGGCAAGAGGAGACAGAGGGCAGTCGTCCCAAAGAGCCACGAGAGTGCAGACGGAACTTTACCAGTTGGAAACTCCCAGCAGGCCAGAATAACTGGCATCCCACCCTACTGTGGTCGGAAAAGGGCTGCACCACCCAAGTTGTTACGAGGTCTACCCGAAAGTTCGAAGGTTCCGGCCTCTATCAACCCTGGAGCGATGGAAAACTCCGGGGTTCTTTCCTTAGAGCAATACCTTGAGTCTAAAAAGCCCCGCCCATCGACAACAACGTAAAGACGAGTGGAAGTGGATACGCCATTTACACGCGTCAACTCCGCAGGGAAGGCCGCCGAATAACCTCGGTGGTGCCGCCTGATGATCTAGCACACCTTCTACTAGCTCTATAGGCCAGTACCTCCACTTCTTAGAAAACCCTTTGCTCCCTCCGGGCGGCCGTAGTTACCCGATCTCCCGCGGGGGTCGGGAACACACTGCCCTCTCGAGTCCAACCCAATCCGAACAACTCCCATTCAGGGAGAGGCTCAAATGTTCGGCCCGAGTTTGCTCTGGTAACATCAGGGGTACCACGAGTAGCAGCGCCCGTCTTCGGAGACCGTCCTACCGGAGGAGGAGTGTTTACCAGGAGCATATCATCCTACCATGCAGCACTGAGACTTCCGCTGACACCTCCATCCTGAAAGAGACTACCAGATAACAGATGATATGAAATGATATGGAGGAAAACAGGAAATTAGGGGGGGGGGTGTAATTATACTACCCGACATTCGGCCGGTTTACTTTTTTCTTTCTTTTTGTTGTTGTTGCAATTTACGTCCTCTAACGTTAAGTGATATCGTACGATGAATGAAATGGGTGAAATGATGCTCAAATGAGTCCGGGGTCCATGGAGCTTAGAGTTACCCGACATTTGTCTATCAGGATAAGGAAAAACCCGGAAATACCCTTATCCAGGTAAGTCACTCTGACCAAGATTCGAACTCGATACCTCTTGAACGTAAGGCAGACACGCTGCTATCTACGCTACCGAGGCAGTCATTCGGCTGGTGACCCGGGAAAAACCCCGAAGAAAGCTAAGGGTCAGGTAGGTCGGTCGCGGGATTCAAACCTGGACCTCCCGAATGAGTGGCACAAACGAAACCGTTCTATTGACAAGTTTCTTGTCACAGCGGGAGAGTATATAGGAGTCGATGTGAGTCCCAGCAGAGAAGTGTTTCCAGTTTCAGGTGTCAGTCAATTGAATCGACTCGACCGTGCAGCTTCATGGTGATTGTTCGGTGCAATGAAGCAGCTCACGAGACACTCAGTTGAGCTATGATTAGATAGAATAGTGCAGAGAAGGGCAGCATATTATAAGCTTCCTGGCGAGGAGTCGACGGGCAGGGTGAACCGTGCACTGAAGCAGTTCGTGAATACCGGAGTTCTTGTATGGATATAAGCTCGAGGGTATCTACCAGGTCAATCCACACAAGGTGAAGACTGACCCCCCTCTAATGACCAGGGAGTTACCGAACTGTCCCGAAAGGCCGCCCGGCACCTCCGTGGCGCTTTCCATAGAGCAAGACCTAGAGAATAACAAGGGCCCCCCCATCTGGTCCTATGGACTCAAGACGGGATGGAAGTGGATACGCCACTTACGCCCGCCAACTTCAAAATGGGAAGACTTCCGACTAACCTCGGTAGGGCCGCCTGGTGATCTAGCACACCTTCTACTAGCTATGCAGGCTAGTACGCGGGAATATATGGCTTCTCTCAACCCCGTCCGGAGATACACCAGATCTCTCACGGGTATCGGGAACCACCACCTCCTCGAGTCCAACCCAATCCGAACAACTCCAATTCAGGGAGGGACTCGAATGTTCGGCCCGAAGTTCCTCTAGTAACGCCAGAGGTACCACGAGTGCTAGGGCTCCGCAACGCTCGCACCACGGCAGCTAAAGGGGACGGATCCTCGAATAGAGTCAATATGAATAATTCAGTGCCATGACCTGGATTTGAACCCCGGTTCTACTGATTTCCGTCCAGTTGCTCTTACTTCCATTGAACTACCATGAACAATTTGCCGTTATGACATTAAGTTCTCCATTTGACTCGTATATTTCCCCGGTAGACCACTAGGAGCTCTCGCATTCCAGATATACCGTTTGTGGCGACTTATTATCGTAAGTACTCGAGTCCCAGGCTTCATCATTATAACTCTTATTATTTTAGTTAATTGACGGAAATTAATACTTTCTTCACACTAGCCGTATATAGGATAAGGTTTCAGATAAATAACGTCAACCTGAAAAATTCAATGCCAAGACCTGGATTTGAACCACGGATCTACTGGTTTCCGTCCAGTCGCTCTATCTCTATCTCTATCTCTCTTACACACACACACACACACACACACACACACACACACACACACACACACACACACACACACACACACACACACACAGTGTATTTGTGCAAAAAGAAGTAAGCACTGGCCTAACAATTGCAGCGACAAATAAACAAATTTAAGTTGAAGTTCGTCTTTTGTTTATATCAATCCGAGTAACGCCTGCCTGCCTGCACTGAAGCTCTGCAACTCAGTACCAACTTGCTCAAAGAACATTACTTATATCGTAACACTGGCGCACACAGCCGTAGCTGCAAAACGTTCGAGATAGAAGCGAAACAGTCTGATGAAGCATTTTATTATATTGATGCATACATGGCGTGTTGAGCCTAATTCAAGCATGAAATTGCTTTGTAGCACAATTGCTTCCCTTTACTAAGGGATTTTTAGACTCCTTTTTAGCAGTACATGTGACGTGGAGTTGGCACAACTGAACAAAGGAATGCGCTTCAGAGTAATTGGCATTACCCTTCGTTAGGTAACGTAACGAGTCGTTAAGCCTTAAACTATCCGTTACTTGCTAATTTTCCCCTCAGGCAACCCGTCCGCCTCTCTCTTTTAACATTATTTTGGACCCACAGAGTAAGACGCACAAGCAAATTAAAAACTTGCTAATTACAGGAGCACATTTTAAAACCTAAACTGTACACTACCTCTACCCTTGTACTCTTATATTTAATATTTCACAAAAGTATAAGTATTGCTAAATTCAGACAAATAACAAGGAGTATCACCGAAAAGGTTCACTCCACGAAAAAATGTATTAGGCATTTAAAAAGTTCTACATTTTTTGTATGGTAATACTTCTATCTCTTATGGTCTGCCAGCTATACAAAAATTCTTCAGAACGGATCATCCGTAGCCTAGGAGGTAACGTACTAGCTTCTAGTTTCTCTATTTTTGGATGTACATATCCTAAGCATGGTTTCTTTCAAAATGCGAGTAAAGCCAATGATCCAAAGGCATAGATTTATGGAACATACAATACTCACAATTCCGATAGAGCACCTGAGCAAACTTAAGGTTATTTCATGTCCGATATGGACTCGCACACTGAGATAATTGTTTCACCCAGTAATAATCTCTTATGTTTAGAGTATTTTCTACATAAGTTGTGTAAGCACATATAGAACTGTGATTGTAAAAACCAACGAAGTTAACAGTTTTCGTCCACTCCTACTTCATCACTTGTAACAACGAAACTGAGAATGAACACACTACAACGCAGTTGTATCCTTACCATGTGTAAGAATTACAGTCACTACAGGGTACATAGAGCTTAGAGTTACCAGACATTCATCTTTCAGGATAAGAGAACACCTCCAACGTTAAGTCATATCGGACGATGAATGAAATGATGTTCAAATAAGTACAGGGTACATAGAGCTTAGAGTTACCAGACATTCATCTTTCAGGATAAGAGAAAACCTCCAACGTTAAGTCATATCGGACGATGAATGAAATGATGTTCAAATAAGTACAGGGTACATAGAGCTTAGAGTTACCAGACATTCATCTTTCAGGATAAGAGAAAACCTCCAAAGTTATGTCATATCGGACGATGAATGAAATGATGTTCAAATAAGTACAGGGTACATAGAGCTTAGAGTTACCAGACATTCATCTTTCAGGATAAGAGGAAACCTCCAAAGTTATGTCATATCGGACGATGAATGAAATGATGTTCAAATAAGTACAGGGTACATAGAGCTTAGAGTTACCAGACATTCATCTTTCAGGATAAGAGAAAACCTCCAAAGTTATGTCATATCGGACGATGAATGAAATGATGTTCAAATGAGTACAGGGTACATAGAGCTTAGAGTTACCAGACATTCATCTTTCAGGATAAGAGAAAACCTCCAAAGTTATGTCATATCGGACGATGAATGAAATGATGTTCAAATGAGTACAGGGTACATAGAGCTTAGAGTTACCAGACATTCATCTTTCAGGATAAGAGAAAACCTCCAACGTTAAGTCATATCGGACGATGAATGAAATGATGTTCAAATGAGTACAGGATACATACAGCTTAGAGTTACGAGACATTCATTTTTCAGGATAAGAGAAAACCTCCAACGTTCAGCCATATCGGACGATGAATGAAATGATGTTCAAATGAGTACAGGATACATAGAGCTTAGAGTTACCAGACATTCATCTTCCAGGATAATAGAAAACCTCCAACGTTAATTCATATCGGACGATGAATGAAATGATGTTCAAATGAGCACAGGGTACATAGAGCTTAGAGTTATCAGACATTTATCTTTTAGGATAAGAGAAAACCTCCAAAGTTAGGTCATATCGGACGATGAATGAAATGATGTTCAAATAAGTACAGGGTACATAGAGCTTAGAGTTAGCTGAGATTCATCTTTCAGGATAACAGGAAAAAAAAGACAAATAACCTTATTCAGGTAACTTACCCTGACCTCGCGACCTCTTGAACGTGAGGTAGAAACGCTACCTGTATGCTAAGGGCCGGCAAATACTTTTATGTTTAATTTTCTTGAACGTCAAATTTTCTCATTTTGGCTTATAAATAGTTGACTTTCTTGAACACATAACATGCCGGTCAATGAATTCTTATTCACTGGTAGAATTACACATAATACCATTTCTATTGTGCAATAATTTGAACTAAAGATGGGAGTTCACTTGAACACTTCGATTGTCGTATTACCTAAGTATACTTTGATATAAACCTTTTTAATGTATAATTTACACCGATTAGCTTACGACTTTTGAGACATCCCTTTATCATTGTACCGCTGTATGTGATGCCGCGTCGTCCTGTTGGAACGCACAATTAATCATAGCAAGCCTGAGCTCCAACATTAAGCCGTTTGGTATTTACACCATTATACATGCAGGGAATACACGAGAGATTGCGGTAACACGGAAATTGCCCTGGAACATAGGGACCTGCCATGACTTCCGTATTGATTCTGGACTTGTGAAGTGATTTCCTTGGGGAGGGAATTGCTTTTTCTGGACCTGGGTCCCTATAGACCAGGTGTCTGTTTTTAAAATTCAGCCCTCCTCGCTTTGACGTGACAGCGTTCTGTCGATTAAGAAGAGGCCCCTAAGGTTTTCTTTATCTGGGCCATACAAGAGCGCCATCTGGTACAAGTACCAGGAGCCAGATGTTACTTTCTTGCTTCCCAGGTCAGATATGAAGAAGAAATTCTGACGAAATACATTCTCAGCGCTATCTATCCGTTTTCTGAAAACTGTGCTTACAAAAGCATCTTCTGATACACAGAGGCGAGGCCTGACTTTAAAAGCGAAGGAAGCTCCAAATAATAATTGTCATTAAAATAAGAGAGAATAATGACTCAAAGAAGTAAGGCTACTCTTAGGTACTCTTTCTATTATACAGTCACACGTAGGTCCAGTAGCGAGGCGTGACTTTCAAAGTGAGGGAAGCTCCAAATAATAATTGTCATTAAAATAAGAGAGAATAATGACTCACAGAACTAAGGCTACTCTTAGGTACTCTTTCTATTATACAGTCACACGTAGGTCCATTAGCGAGGCGTGACTTTCAAAGCGAGGGAAGCTCCAAATAATAATTTTCATTAAAATAAGAGAGAATAATGACTAACAGAACTAAGACTACTCTTCAAAACTCTTTCTATTGTACCGTCACACGTAGATCCAGTAGTGAGGTGTGACTTTCAAAGAGAAGGAAGCTCCAAATAATAATTGTCATTAAAATAAGAGTAATAATGACTCAAAGAACTAAGGCTACTCTTTAGTACTCTTTCTATTGTACAGCCACACGTAGGTTCAGTAGCGACCTAAATAACGACCAAAAGTTGATTATTTAGTTAAATTCTACTGCATTCCCTTATAACTACAATAATATAATGTATATCATGAAGTAGAAAGAGCAATAAGTGTTTGTACAAGAGTAGAGAAAGTTATGTATACATCACATAACGACCAAAACATTTGACTATCAGTTAAAGTCTACTATATTCTCTTGTAACTACAATAAGATAATGTTTATCTTGAAGTAGATAGAGCAATAAGTGTTTGTACAAGAGTAGAGTAAGTCATGTATATATCACATAACGACCAAAGCATTTGATTATCACTTAAAGTCTACTGTATTCTTTTGTCAGGTCATTAATGACTTGAAACTTCAGAAATCTGCTCCATCACTACAATGGATCCTCCAAGTGTTAACTTTTTGTTACTAAGATGAAATGAAATCTTTTGTATTTGATATTTTTTGCGAGTTGATGTCGGGGTGGTTTTTCAAATGTCTCTAATAATTTGTTAATTTTCATAATTGAAATATTATGTGTCCTCCAAAAGAATTTGATTTTAAATTTAATAAATAATGGAAAATATGCATCAGATTAGTTGCTTTCTGTCAAGTCTCTCTGTCTCGCTCATTCTCGTCTCCCATTTGTTTACAGTTTGGTCGTACTGGTTTGAGACAGAGTATGGTGAAGCAACTATTACCGATGACGTCATGAGTAGCCAGGTTTAATGTTTCGTTCTGTTTTATATTCTGCCTACGTATGGCATTTCAATTTTCCAGTCATGAAACTTGTGACAAGACAGTAAAACGATGAGTCGACGCTTTTCTAACGGCGATGACATTTCTGGAGGAAAAACCTCCTGCTCTTGGAGCCCTTCCAACCAAATCTAATAACCTGTCTCTTTTTACTACATTTATCTCAGAAATGACAGAGAAATGCCAACTTATGATGTCTTCTTCTGCCATAAATTCCATATTTTTAGTTTTTACAAAAAAAATTGATGTTTTCCGATTCCTTGTATAAATCAGTTTAGATAATTCGTATTTATTTTATTTGTGTTAGTATTTTAACAACTTATTAAACAAACTCTTTGAAAACTGTTAGTCTTCCTTATTTAGATGATACACGACAGTGGACATTAAGCAAGTGAATGTAGTTTTTTCATATAAACAGAGCGAAAAGAGTAAAAAGACCTAAAGGGTATTCTAATATTTATAAAAGGTTGAATGTAAACATGTGGGTTTAAGCGCTTCATACCGAACGTTTCCATTTGCAGTCGTACCAATATAAATCTCTGCGATATACATCACGCTGATTTTAAACAGGAAATATTGTTATTTTAAGCGAACCGTTGTGCATCATTCAATTTGCCTGTGAATCCACAAATGGCATACGTTTTAAAGGCAAACTCTTTTGTCATTGGTTGATTTTGCGGTTCGGTCTGTACATACTCGTTCATTACGTAAATTGCTGCTGTGTAATTAGTTAATAAAGCTTACTTTTATTTCGTGGAATAAAAATAACATCAGATTAAAATCATATAATCCCACTCTTCAACTAAAAGTACGCCGACATACCACAATTACTAAACAGATTAAAAAATTCGTACGTGAAAATGTTTAGAAAATTAAACAATGATCAAATTGAGAGAATCTGAATGATTTTATTGGAAAGAAAGACGGGAAACATTCAATTTGAGTACATAATGTAATCATGAGAACAAAATAACACATTTCTACACTTGTATATTGTGACTTTGTGGGTTCGTGAAATGAAAAGTCCAATTACACCACTCAAAAATGTTCTTTATTTCCACCGACTTACAGTTAAACTCTTGCCAATTACACAGAATTACGTGCTGCAACAATTACAATTCACCAGTTCGTCCGTTACAACTTCACTTGTACTCGCGATTACACAAACTCCGATACACATACACAGTTCGTACAGTCTTCCGTTGCACAACCCTTTCGTTCATTAACACGTCACTGACTAACACTGCCTTCTTACACCAAGAACTGTCCTCACTAACCAACTGACTGACTGACCAAACCAACAACTGACTAACTCCCTCTGTCTGTCTGTAACTCTCTTTATATAGGAATATCGCCGGTTTCTAGTGACCAGGAGAATGTTCCAGATTACGTAATTTCGAGAAACAGGTGTAGAGAAAACAGGCGACACAGTCATGTTTTTTCCCTGACCACAGTCTGTCACCACTACAAGACAAACGAGGAGGTGTGGCTAACCGAACCTCCCCTGCCTTCCGCTGCCAGCTGCTTTCACAGGGTGTTCCAGCGCTCTCGTTACACTGCTCCCTCCTCAAAGCTGTTCGCCCCGAACAGACCCATCGTAGCGTGCGAGGCGGTCCAGGTGTACCACCAGCATCTGCTCGGAGTCTCAGCCAGAAGTAGCGCTGCCGTAGTTTGTGAATCCTTCGGTTCGCTCCCAGGTGTCCTCCTGAAGTACCGGCGTGCACTTCCTCCAAGACTTCCGGGACCTTGCTCCGGGGAAGTACCAACTGTCCTCTCTGCGCCTTCCCATCGGGTGACTCCCATACCCGGAACAGCACGCCCTCGCTGGTCTTCAACGAGTCCCATTGGGCCCAGTACGACTTGTAGGTGGCGCTCCTCGGTGCGATGTCCTCCCAGGTTGGTCTCGTCCCTGCGTCCACTTCCCTCAAGAGTGGCCCCAAGTCTGCGTCCGCCAGCTGCTCCCTCCTCAGGCCTGCGCTATCCCAACCGTCCGCAGGCACTGCCGCAACTACTCGGACTGCTGCGGCACGCTCCTTCTCTTCCACTCTTGTGCACTGGCCGCACTCTTCTGGACAGGGTCTTCGGGACATGGCGTCTGCGTTACCGTGGCTCTTCCCTCTACGATGTTCCGAGGTGAAGTCGTACTCCTGCAGCCTCTGGACCCAACGTGCTGTCTGGCCTTCCAGGTTCTTAAAGCTCAATAGCCAGGTTAGGGCGGAATGGTCAGTCCTCAGGTGGAATGGCTGACCGTACAGGTACTTGTGGAAGTGCTCCAAGGTCTTTACTACCGCCAATAATTCTCGTCGGGTGACGCAGTAGTTCTTCTCTGCCTTGGATAGCGTCTTGCTGTAGTAGGCTATCACCCGCTCATGGCCGTCCTGGATCTGCGATAGGACACCTCCAATGCAATGGTCGCTAGCGTCGGTGTCCACAATGAAGGCGCCACCCGGTTGTGGGAAACCCAAAATTGGAGCACTGCACAGGGTCTCCTTTAGGTGCTGGAAAGCGTTTTCGGCGTCCTCTGCCCACACATAAGGCCGGTGTTCCTCTGTCAGGCGGGTGAGGGGTTTTGCGATGTTGTCGGCCTTTTCCTCTAAATCATTAAGGCGGTCGTCTACTTGACCCTTCCGTTTGCCCAGGTTCGCGACGTCATCCCTCACGCCGGCCAAACGTTCCTCAAACTTTGCGGCGAGAGCCTCGTTCGCCGCCTTCATTTCCGTGATTAGTTCGGCCTTCATTTCTTCCATCTTCCCGGCGATGTTGTCGTTGGCCGTCTTCATTTCTTTCAGTTCCGCTTTCATTTCCATCGTCGTCTCCAAAATTTTCTCCAATGCCGCGTCCATGGTTGTAATGCTCGGTGATGTTATCTTCCCGCTTCCTGACACCAGTGTGACTTTGTGGGTTCGTGAAATGAAAAGTCCAATTACACCACTCAAAAATGTTCTTTATTTCCACCGACTTACAGTTAAACTCTTGCCAATTACACAGAATTACGTGCTGCAACAATTACAATTCACCAGTTCGTCCGTTACAACTTCACTTGTACTCGCGATTACACAAACTCCGATACACATACACAGTTCGTACAGTCTTCCGTTGCACAACCCTTTCGTTCATTAACACGTCACTGACTAACACTGCCTTCTTACACCAAGAACTGTCCTCACTAACCAACTGACTGACTGACCAAACCAACAACTGACTAACTCCCTCTGTCTGTCTGAAACTCTCTTTATATAGGAATATCGCCGGTTTCTAGTGACCAGGAGAATGTTCCAGATTACGTAATTTCGAGAAACAGGTGTAGAGAAAACAGGCGACACAGTCATGTTTTTTTCCCTGACCACAGTCTGTCACCACTACAAGACAAACGAGGAGGAGGTGTGGCTAACCGAACCTCCCCTGCCTTCCGCTGCCAGCTGCTTTCACAGGGTGTTGCAGCGCTCTCGTTACAATATTCATATCTTTATGTATCTCACATATGAATTGTTTCTTTCCTACAGCGCCAGTCCACACAGATTTCGTGGTAACATTTGAGCATCACTTCATCGTCCGATATGACTTAACGTTGGAGGATGTTGCCTTACCTTAATCCGCTTCGTCCGCTATTGTAGCGGTATTTATTTTTGTCCGTTGGCAACACTGATTAAGTAACTACCATAACAAGAAAGAGGATTATGGATGTGAGAAAGTCTGTATTTTCTTATTGTAAATGTTTCTGCAGCAATTTCAGTGCACATTCGTTATGAATCTATCTTAAACGAAGTTAAAAAATAACAAAATACTAGAAATGGAGCAATGACACACCTCGTTTCCGTAAAAGAAGTTCTATTTGTCACTTAGACTGAAAAAACACAATCGTATTACACAAGTAGCTATCCCAGATAGTAAACTTCTTCGTTCCAACACAACAATACATTACCTTCACGCAGGGAGGAGATACTGAAGTACTAATCGGAGTCACACGCCAAACCGAATCACCCGCGCTTACATTATATCTATTTTGATGCTATAGTAGCACTATGGCCCTTTTAGGGACAAACGAATAAGAACACTATGAAGTTTTTGGATTTTTGTAGTCTTAGGTTATGTCAGACAGTCTCATTGATCCAACTGACTCTTTTTTCCCAAGAATCATAACACAATCCAATATTTAGCATCAGTAATGCCCACTGCCTGAAACAGCCACAGTATTTTCGTTAGTACCAGCAGTTCATGTGCTGGTGACACGAAATTCATCAATAAGAAACAGGGCACATCTTTTGAATTCCTGTACCATTATAAAATTAACCTTATATAGCGCTGCTTCACCAAATACATCAAAGTGCATCCACGCAATCGATTTTACGATTCAATATGTAAGCAAAGAACATCGACAGGAAATGTTCTGTAAACACGTTAGAGAAAATTGAACAAACTTAATGATAATCAACATGTAAACACATAAGAAAGTAACTATGGAATACAAACAAACTTCTTTTGTTTTTAGAAACAAGGCCTCCCTAACATTTTAGTGTCCTTTCACTTAAATGTGGATAACTGGGAATTTTGGTACAATTAGACGAACAAATCTGAATTTTTCTGTTCACCTCTGTACGAACAGCTATTAAAAATGCTTATTACTATGCCCACGCAGTACGTTTTTTATGCAGGAAATCTCGCAACTGTATATCAATGCCTGTTTCGAATGAAGCCCAACGCCTTCTCTGAGTAAAACCTAGGCATAAGTACAAAATGAGAGAGTGGTGATTTGACGGTAGCTCGTGCTTTGACCTTTATATGTGACCACTACATCAAAGAAACATTATTCCTCACTCTCCCTTCATATAAATTTTCCACCCCGTTAGCATTTCACCTTGCTACAAGCGCACAGTCTGTAAATACATACAATTTACCGTCGTAAAACATTTCCACGTCAGTTACTTATGATCACTCAGGCGTCGAGACGCCCGCCCACCCTGGTTTACTTCTGATTGCGTTTGCTCACGCGCTTTTCCTCACATTTAACGTATACTTGTGACCATGGGTCAGTGTTCGGCAGGGGGAGTGCTGGAGTAGCGTGTCTTTTGTCGCGTTTGTCTCCCTTGTTTATGATATCGTACAGGACAACTTCGGGGCTTTGTGTCACTTAACGGTAGGCCGATTTAAAAACGCCACGCTCCGTGAGCAAGTAGGCATGTGAATTTTCCCTTAAGCTAAAAGATGAATGATAACTCAGCACTATGCACCCTGTACTCATTTGAACATCATTTCATTCATTGTCCGATATGACTCAACGTTGGAGGTTTTCTCTTATCCTGAAATATGAATGTCTGGTAACTCCAAGCTCTATGTACCCTGTACTCATTTGAACATCATTTCATTCATCGTCCGATATGACGTAACGTTGGAGGTTTTCTCTTATCCTGAAAGATGAATGTCTGGTAACTATAAGCTCTATGTACCCTGTACTCATTTGAACATAATTTCATTCATCGTCCGATATGACTTAACGTTGGAGGTTTTCCCTTATCCTGAAAGATGAATGTCTGATAACTATAAGCTCTATGTACCCTGTACTAATTTGTACATCATTTCATTCATCGTCCGATATGACTTAACGTTGGAGGTTTTCCCTTATCCTGAAGGATGAATGTCTGATAACTCTAAGCTCTATGTATCCTGTACTTATTTGAACATCATTTTATTCATCGTCCGATATGACTTAACGTTGGAGGTTTGCCCCTATTCTGAAAGGAATCGAACACGAACCTCTCGACGAAACCGCCTGAGCCAAGCCGCTCGGTCATGTATGCAGGGTTAATGCAAATGTCTACCTGCAGCTGTTTTAAGCCCTTCCCTAGGGGACAACATTATACCCGGCCTCCATTGTTTAATATTGCAGTCGTGTTTGAACATTTCATGGGGCACTGCAATCCAGCTTTCATACTCCAACATTTATTAATGTACTCTTTAGAAACACTAAGGTATGAGTTAGTGAATCATGAAAACAAATTATATACCTATACTGCATTTACGTTAAATTCACTACACTTAATTGCTTATTACTGCGTGTACACTGTAATGAGACACTTTTAACTTTAGCTCTCAAGTATTTGCAATACCTATTGCATTTAAACTGAGAAATGCAATAAGAAAGTGTATGTCTTCAATTCTAATTTTTTATTTAAATTCTGCTGCCTTTGTAATCTTGGTCGCATGACTTTGGAGTCTGTCAAGCAGAGGATCGCGGGCTCGAGTGCGTATGTGTAGAACCATAAAAGGCAAACAAAAACATTTATAAATAACTAATCCAGTAGTGAAAAAAAAACGATAAAGAAAAGGGGAGCTCAATGCAACTCAGCCCATTTTTAACATTATAGACAACATAACTAACAAAAAAATGAAAGGAAATTTTACAATCAAAAATCCCCATCCCAAACAAGAAATTGAAAAGGAAAATTTATTTTCTCAAGGATGCTACACTAACCATATTCTCAGGAATTCCGTAAGGATTATTCAGTGAATTATAAAACTATTTAAGAAATTTTCGCAACAAATAAAATACACCTCTTAAATTTTCTACAAATGTGTTCAGAAGTCCTCTTCATTTTGAAAGACTTCTGTACCGCAAGAGATAGATGAGATCTTACTAAACAAAAAATGGCACTCCTTGTGTTTTTTTTTCTTTTAAAATAGCTATTCTTTTCTCGAGTTGAAAATCGTTATTCAATCTTTATCTCCTGTACCTACAAAGAGAATGTAATTACAAAGGCATTACAAAACATTTGACTATCACTTAAAGTCTACTGTATTTCCTTGTAACTACAATAAGATAATGTTTATCTTGAAGTAGATAGAGCAATAAGTGTTTGTATAAGAGTAGAGAAAGTCATGTATACATCACATAACGACCCAAACATTTTACTATCACTTAAGGTCTACTGTATTCCCTTGCAACTACAATAAGATAATGTTTATCATGAATTGTTTCTAACGAGGGTCTGCAGTGTAACTAAGCAATAATGTAAACTCGACGTGTGGATGTTCATTTATCAAACAAGATAAAGTCGACGAAATGAAGCACTTGTTTCCAGGAAGCTTTACTTGTCTTTGAATAATTGATCGCGTTTCATTCCTTCCCCACAGCTTCCCTACCGTGAATCCGATTATAGCGAACAAAGTCTGTTCAACCAGAGCTCAGAGCATTAGCATCGTAATGTGCAAGGGGAAAAAACACTGCAATTACAACCGATGTTTAAAATACCTTTACCATTATCTTACCAAGATGACACGTAGTTGTTTTTGCAAAGTATTTTCTTGCGCTTTTGAAACTTGTCGTTAAAGTAGTTGGTCGCTGTTCCTGAGGCAGCTCAGAAGCCACATTTTTATGATCTGATCTCAAAAAGCTGATTCCACGTAAGTTATATCAATTTTTAGAAACAAAAGCGAATAACAAGGTATCAGGTCGGAGCTGTATGATCAGTATTGATATTTAGGTATACAGATACTCGATTGCTGGTTTTGTTGTACACGACAGGCGTTGACTTTTCGTAAAATGCTTTTCCTTTTGAGCGCTTTTACCATTTTTTTTTTTTTTAAGTTTCAGATAAAATGACATTTGTAGAGCTGTACGCCTATCTTCTAACGCTATAGTAGCTATATGACGAGCATCTTCTTACTAACACTGCGATTTTTTTTTTTTTTTTTTTTTTTTTTTTTTTGTAGACTTAGGTTCCGTATGGGATTGTTTAAGTGGTTTCGTGGGTTTTTCCAGAGGTTTACCCAGATCGCCAGGCGAATGCTGGGTAAGTTAATTACATCCCTCGAATTTCCTGTCCCTCCATTTCATCTCCATTATCATCTCACATCTCTCTCTTCTCTGTGGTTCACCTGAATGCCAGATTACAAGAACCCTGTCCACACAACAGACACCAGCTTATTGCACGTGTTCAGGAAGAACGAAATACAGTTAATTTGGTTTTCGTCCTGGGTACTCGACTGTCCAGCAGTTACTGCGCGTGGTGGAGACCGCTGCCCTGGACTTCCAAGAAGGCGCCTTCACGGCTGCGGTTTCGTTGGATGTTGAGAGGACCTTCTCTACGACATGGCATGCCGGGCTCCTATACAAACTTATCCACCTGGGGCTCCCAACACAAATTATCAACAACCTACACGGCTTCTTGTGACACCGCGCCTTCGAACCAGACATTTGTACAGGAGCAAAGTGAAGTGTGTTTGATGAAATAAAGGAGACAGTTGTGAAAGACGAGCGGATGGCAGGGTAATGGTACGGTCACGTAAACCGAGTGTCCAGTAACACTTCGAGGTACAGATGTATTATTTTATCTTGACAGGAATCCTGGGCGGTAGGGATGAGTAACAACTGTGGTGGGGATAGTGCACTTATCGCCACAATGTGTCACACGCGTAAGAATACGAGAGGGGAGTGCGGTGGATAAGGTGTCTAAAAACAAATCTCACTCTCGAAGCCAGTATTGCAGCTCTTATAAACTAAGTTATAATTCTCACTATGGTAGTAATCTCCACACTTTTGTCGGATCTTAAATAGTACACAGGCTTTTGTAACAAAACCCTCTTCTCCTCCAGCAGGCATGATAAACAACTGTCGGTCTTTCAACATCGTTGCAGAGTACCTGTAACGAATTTCACTCCAGACATATGGTCTAGTATGTGCTGCATTGATATAAGTTTCATCCATATAAACTATATAAACTTCACCGCGATATCTGTGAATATTTCGTAAATACTTAAGCCTTTTTCCCGGTATGGTACAATGTTTGATTAAAATTTGTCTGCCACGCTTAGTGTTTTTTCATATAAATTCTAGCTTCAAAAGAATTCTTCTTAATGTTCAGACACTGCCTTGGAAGTCAGTAGAATTTTGAAGCCTCATAAGCACTTTCTTCAGAGTTGGTCTTTGTTTATCTGTGCTTTAAAAATTATTCGCAGTTCACCGAACTACTTCTAAATTAAAACATCCAAATTAGATTTTGTGCATTTTCTTAATCCTTGTTTACTGGACCTGGGGAAGGATGTTGTTCCATTAGCACCAATGGCCCCTCTTTCCTTAATAACTCTCCTAAACTGCTTTCAGACACAACTGTTGCCTCGGATACCCTTTCCCAGATTTTAGTAGCAGACGCATACCATTGTTCCTTTTTTTTATAAATCTATAGGCATTGGTTATTACTACTCGTGTTTCTAAATTTAGCACTTTATTTCCTAATGTGCTGTTAGGCAGTGTCATTTCTAAATGCTCTCTTGGAACCAGGAGACACGCATATTTTGAAACAAGCTGTAGTATTGTCGAGTAGCTCTGCACTTGTTTACTTGCTCGCAACTGATACGCAACTGAAATGCCCTCCGCTCCAGTTGAAACCACTGCGCATCGCTCTCCATCTGTCAAGATATAAAAATACATCTGTACTTGACTGATGTAGGTGAAGGGAGCCACGGCACATGATTCGGTCAGAAGGAGTATAGGCGGTGATGGACAGTTTTCTGAAAAACCATTGAGTGAGGCGATCAAGAGAGAGCTGTAAGGTTGGTACAGCAGAATGTAGATTGTAGTGAGAGTAAAATAACACTGTGTCGCCAGCATACACGACAATTGAGGTTAGAGCCATGTCTGGAATATCGGAGGTGTAAATACTAAACAGCGATGGTGCCACTATTTACATATCAGAGAAAATGTTGGAAGTGTCGTCCACCAGCGTCTGTACATGCTTGTACTCGTCTCACCATATTATCTGAGGTTTTACGGAGATGATATCGAATTGAGAGAATGTTATTTCCAGCAAAATGGAACAGCGTGCCATACATCTAATGACAAAATGGAACTTGTAACCAGTTTCTTTGATAATCGAATAATCTCAAAAGATCTATGGCCCCCAGATCCCCTGACCTAACCTCACCGGATCTTTTCTTGTGGGACTATCTAAAAATAGAGTGTACAAGAATAGGCCACGGTCAATTGATGTTCTCAAGGAATACGTTCGAAACGAAATAAGTAACATTGACGAGGATACTCTCCGTAAAACTTCAGAGAATATGGTGAGACGAGTACAAACATGTATAGATGCTGGTGGAGGAGACTTCCAACATTTTCTCTGAAATGTAAATAGTGTAATGTAATCTCCCAATTGTGAATTATATTCTGCCAAATTTGCACGTGTGTCCTATTATTGGTCCAGAAGTTATGGCCTATTAAAATGGTTCAGGTTTATATGGATCGCAATGTATTATTACAGTTATTAGAGATATTTTAAACCATTAATTATTTGGTACTTTATTACCCTATTTCACCAGCAGATGTTAAGATTTCACAGGGCTGTTAGTCTGTTTAGCAAGATATAAAAACGTTGCATTACACCAACAAGTGTTAGACTAACGCTCATTTTAAACCTCTTATTAAACCAAAAAGCCATATTTCTGTTGTTAAGGATACCCATCTGTAAACATTTGTCAAAAAGTGCAGAAAATGAAAAAAATGCCTAATTAAATAGAGGAATCCATGTGCTTCAATTTCCTATCATTTGTTATTCCATGCAAACCTTTAAAAGTTGTGGCATATGACTGTTTAAGTGAGCGCAATGTCTGATATCACGCATTTTGGTGATTTTCTCGCGTTTTTAATTTTTAGCACATTTCAGAATATAAATTGCTCCACACGATGCAGCTTTCAAACTAGAGCCTTAAAATTCTTTGTGCTTGCATAAAAACAGACCCCCCAAAAATAATAAGATGATTTTTTATGTCACCAATGCTTGTGCAATTGAATAGCAAAACACATATTTCACGAGTAAATATTAAAATGAATAAAAATAGAATTGATTATTTTGTTTATCCTAAGCGAAGGGTCAGATTAAAATTTCATCTAATAAATTTACTAATAATGCATTTATGAGCATAACCGCGAAGTATTATTTTTCTGAAACTAAAATTGCATAATGTGTAACAGTTTAATCAAATGACAATAAAATACAATAAATATATATTAATGTCACAATAATTATTTCAGACAAAGGTCTGAAAATTGGTCTGTGAACTATTGTTAATATTACAATAATTGTGTTAATGTCTCAAGTCAATCCAAACAAAATTGTAGATTTTAGTATTTTCACAGATGGGTATCCTAAAGTCGTTAGCAATAGTGAAATAGTCAAGATGGCGGGCACAGACACAACTGCTGTTGTCGATTTGTTATATTTAAGACCGTCTAAATGGTATTCGTAATAGAGTACGGCCTATGAGGAGAAATTATTTTGAGGATCTATCAACGGAGGTATCGACTGTCTAAACAAGTTGTTATGAAGGTTACTGCGGAAGTACAAGAGAGGTTAGGACATGCCGATCTCGCCTTTACTTCAAGTATTAATAACTTTGCGATTTTCTAGTTCACTGAATTATGTCGATAATACAATGTCCACCTCCCGTCTTGAAACGTTGAAGTCACTCGTCACTTGTTCTTCGCACCTCGTTTTAAATTTACGTAATACTGAACTAGAACATGCATCGAAAGGAATATGCCGATCTCGCCTTTACTTCGAGGTTCAAGCATTAATAACTTTGCGATTTTATAATTCACTGAATTATGTGGCTAATACACTGTCCACCTCCCATCTTGAAACGTTCAAGTCACTCGTCACTTGTTCTTCGCACCTCGTTTTAAATTTACGTAATACTGAACTAGAACATGCATCGAAAGGAATATGCCGATCTCGCCTTTACTTCGAGGTTCAAGCATTAATAACTTTGCGATTTTATAATTCACTGAATTATGTGGCTAATACACTGTCCACCTCCCGTCTTAAAACGTTCAAGTCACTTGTCATTCTTCGCTCCTCGATTTAAATTTACGTAATACTACTAACGAAGTTGATTCATGCTTCTCGTTGTGACGTTTTCATTCGAATTAATCTCATTTCCAATATTTTCCCACGCCACATCTTTCTGTTTCACACTTACCGCAGCCGTCCTCTTATTTTCCACAACTTCTTTATATTTAGTTATTAATTCAACGAACAATTATTTCTCGATTGATGAGAAATATATCCACGACCTCTCTTCTGATTTTGTTCAGCAGCCATTTTTACAACTTTGTGTAAACCAAAACAAAAACAAAAGCGCAACGTACTACCTACGTTCAGAAAATAATACGACTCATGCATAGCCTTCTGTATCTCTAATATTTACAAGTCTCTCAATGTTAAATCGTATTTTTTAAAGTTTATGAAAAACAAGTTCGTGAAATGCAAGAATTATAACATCTGTTCGTAAAATCGGGCATAGTTGTTACAGTTTCTAGTAATAAGATACATAAGCTGTTTAATTCTACTTCTCAAACAGTTGACAACCTACTGTAAATAGATAATTTGTCAGTCTCTATAAGTCAACTGATGTTAAGATCCCTAGTTCAACACTAGAGCATCTGAATGCGTCAAAAAGGGACGGAAACAAACATGAAAATAGCAGAGGCAGGAAAACCTCACACAAAAGGAAATAAAAAAGAGTAAGTTTGGTACGACTGATATTGGCTCTTTTCGCAGTTCAGCTGAAACCGAGGCAGCGATGCGTGAGCGAGTTTGGTTTTCAAAACAGAAATTATCTTACTTTTCACCCAAAGAGATACACTCCGCAAGATAACTTCCCTCTCTGTTACCAGAGATTGCTATCTGCTAAAAAAATGAACGACCGCGTGCTTTCATTCAGCTCCCGCTAAACCAACATCAGCGAGGAAGTTTGGAAACTGCGTTTGATAACAACTCCACGTTTTTGTATATTACTGAAATACATAAAATAAATACTAGCTGTAAAAATGTAAAACAGAAAGGGCGGTAACGTCCATGAAGGTCAACAGTTCAAATCTCACCGAACCTTTCTCTTGGAGGGACGCCCCAGTATTTGCACCTTAAGTATAGAACAACAATAGGCCTGAAAATATATTTTAATAGCGAATAATCTACCAGCGTCTTTTCATAAGTCTGGTGAATTTCCATGATTGGATGGAAACATTTTGTTGCAACATTTTAGGTGGAAAGCCTGATTATTCAAAATATTGAACAGAAAATTTGAATCTGCTACAATATACAATTCATTGTTGAGAGCCATCTCAGCTGATCAGTGTACCATATGCGCGCGATAAGAAGAGTGATCGGTTTCCAAGTCCTCATTCGGTAAGTTTCGTTTTACTCTGTAAACAAAGATGACAACTTTGAAATTTGAAATACGCTATACACTGACATCTAGTGGCTAATACGCTAAGCTTTATCATTTCCGCCATATTTCGTTTTAATCAATTTCGAGGTTAATTAGCTAACCAGTTTACAACAATCGTATGTTAGAATTAGAATTTTAGTTCGTCCTTGGCAACATATACATGTTATGAGACACGTCAAAATGTATAAATACGGTATATACATAAAGTCAAATTGATTACATACAATATACACAGTAAGCAGCTTTTCTATGGTTTCATGTGGTATTTGCATAGACTAATTTACTACAAGAAATGTCATAATATAAATATTATAGATTTGTGAATGTGCTATGCTCCCAGTGCTCATTTACATGATTATAGTTCTAAAAATTCATTAACCGTATAAAAACAGTGTACATGCAAAAATTTCTTAACCTTATTCTTAAAGTGTTTTAATGATGCAACTTGTTTAAATGAATTTGGAAGTTTATTATATAACATTATCACTTTGTAGTTAAAGCTTCCTTCATAAAGGCTCGTTTGGTGTCAGTTTATCCTTGTTACGAGTGTGGTACATCAGCATTTACTTGAAAATGATTAATATTTGTATGAACATTTATGGATGATATGGCTCTTGAAAGGAGACACATTATTATTCCTCTACCTCCGTATAACTGTGATCTGAATGCAGTTGAGCTGGTGTGGGCAAAACTAAGGAATGTTTTCAGAGGATACAACGTTACTTGCAATATCTTCGCTTATCTTACACGCTATTTTGCTGAACTGTGTTTTTCAAGGTAGACCACACTGTAGAAACAAAAGAGCGTAGGCTATCGCTTCTTCCCTTCTGCCCGCACCTCACCATAAATCCAGCACTCAACTTACCTTGCGCGTACTGTAATAGCAGCGATTGAAAAAACAAAGTTACGTGCTGTTATTAAAAATTTTAATTTGAAGAACTGGACTGTCACACAGGACAAAGTTGAACTGGATCTTCAGGCGGACCCTGCAGCATCATAGAAGCCCATTTACTTTCGGATCAATGTGGTCGTAGAAGTACCGAAGATGAATGGTGCCCAATTGAGTTCACTACACACGAAATCATTGAGAGAAATCGACATTTTTTTTTTTTTTTTTTTTTTTTTTTTTTTTGCAATTTTACGTCCTCCAACGTTAATTCATATCGGACGATGAATAGAATGGGTGGAATGCTCAAATGATCCCGGGGTCCATGGAGCTTATATTTACCCGACATTAGTCTTCTTTAGGATAAGGGAAGACCCTGGAAGAAAACCTTATCCAGGTAACTCACCCTGACCGAGATCGACGATCTAGTTATGAAAGACCGCCAAATCAACATTCGTGAGATTGCTGAGGTTGTAGGCATCTCAACTGAGTGAGTGTACTTTGATAGTTGTAATTTCAGTAACGCTGTCTTCAGAGATTCGCGGTATTGTGAAAACTGGCTTTCCGAAACTCAGATATTAACGAAAAATCCTGGTTACAAAACACTGTGTAAAACTTCCTCAAAACTTTCTGGTACAGAAACGTATATCGAAGAGAAATTCATTCATAAAGAACTGTGGTGCTTTTAACATGTTCCAGTAACGTCACGTGACGTTCAGAGATCATTCTCACAATATAAAAATTCTTCATTAAAAAACGCAGGAGAATCTCTCAAGAAAATCTCAAGATAACTCTCTCGTGTACTGTAACAAGCCTGAGTGAGGTAAACATTCGACCAAACAATACATTTGTGATTAAATGTTTATTTTTTATTTGCTTATTTGTTTCATTTTTCGTGCTTATCTGCTTCCTTATTTCGCCATTCCATTGTGCTTACAAATTTGGGCTTTAGTTATTAGTGAAAGTGTAGAGACAGACTGAAAAATTCAATGCCATAGCCGGCCTTTGAACCACGGATCTTCTGGTCTCCGTCCAGCCGTTCTAACCATTGAGCTACAATGGCCAACGTGCCGATATGACATTAAATTCTCCAACTGACTCGTGTTTTTCCGGTAAACCACTAGGAATTCCCATAAACACATGAGACAACTACCTTAATGACGACTTACTATGCTGTAAGTACTTTAAGGTCCGGGCTTTATGGTAAACCACTAGGAGTTCTCATAAACACATGAGACAACTACCTTAATGACGACTTACTATGCTGTAAGTACTTTGTTTTCAGTCTAGCTCTACCCTTTTATAGTGCGTCCTACACACGGCTAGTATGAAAGAACAATTAATTTCCATTAATTGTACCTAATAGTGCTCCGAACTATAAAGCCCGGGCCTTAAAGTACTTACAGCGTATTAAGTCACCATTAAGGTAGTTGTCTCATGTGTTTATGAGAACTCCTACTGGTTTACTGGAAAAAACACGAGTCAGGTGGAGAATTTAATGTCATGTTGGCACGTCGGCCATAGTAGCTCAATGGCTAGAGCGGCTGGACGGAGACCAGAAGATCCGTGGTTCAAATCCCGGCTATGGCACTGAATTTTTCAGTTTGGCTCTACCCTTTCATAGTGCGTCCCACACACGGCTAGTGTGAAAGAACAATTAATTTCATTTAGTTATTACTGTTTTTATAAATGAATGTGTTTAACATTTTCTTATTTATCTTCTGCAACGAAAATATAAGTCATTGCTATTAAAGTGCAATAATAAAACGCACCATGCACATCAAGGATTGGTCCACTTACATTGAAACTGTCACCTGCACTTTCGTGTAGAAACAGAGGTAAAGCTGTTCCGTATTAAGGACTCATCACGTCTACACATGGTTACTCTCTATGCCTTAATAACGAAGCGAATTACACAATACGAACAAAGAAAATAAAGCAAAACCTTAAATGACAGTTGTTTAAAATATTCTGGTATGATATGTGTGTCACAGCTTGCTGAAAGAGGTTATATTCCATTTGTTTTATTTATGTGTTAGTCGCTTAATCTTCAATATGTATGCATATTGCTTCGAATGAAATATCAGCGAGCGGCGTTTGTTTTACGTTATATCGATATTCTGTAGACTAACATCAACTGTTTTATACTCCACGGCATTGCCAACTAGGAGTCATGACTTCCTTGATAAGCTATTGTTTCATAACTGCAATTCAAGAAAAAAGGACTTTGCAATTCTTTTTTAATCCTTTACTAATTAGAATTGATAAAATTAGACGTTCTATAGCCCCATTTACGTAAGAAGAAGTAGCACTTTCATGTGATTATTACTATATACACAGATACGACGCCACTCGCAAGTCAAAAGTTAGGTTATGTAAGGAGCAACTTTCTCAGGGCTGGTCGCAGTTTTCAGCGCTGACACAAGAGTGTGCCTTTCTAATGATAAAGACAAATATCATTTACGCTTCGTGCCGCCTCTGCATAATGCCTTGCCTTGAACAAGTACCATTAAACTCTCATAAAGTTGAAAACCTTTACCTCCCGGCTCTTTATACTTCCAATGGATGCTCTTCAAACCTGACGCATTCTTACTGCAATTACCGTAGAGACAACCTTCTATGTTACATTGTAGTTAGGTAGTTTTCCACAGAAAATTAAACACCGAGACACCAGTGAATGTAGATCTCTTAAGATCCCTGACTCAAAAGATAAAATTTGAAATAAAATAGTGTGAAAACAATATAATT
This sequence comes from Mantis religiosa, assembly GCA_030765055.1. Taxonomy (NCBI): domain Eukaryota; kingdom Metazoa; phylum Arthropoda; class Insecta; order Mantodea; family Mantidae; genus Mantis; species Mantis religiosa. Next base: position 177,318,721 of record CM060955.1, on the reverse strand, counting down.
CAAAAAACGAAAACTCGAGAAAATACCAATCTTGGTATCGATGTTTAGGTTCAGTATCTACTGTTACAAGGATGCCACAAAAAATTATTTCATAACCCTCAAACCATAAATAGAATCTTCTTAAAATACTTTTCTTTCCTCGAAAATGGATATATTTTAATTAAACGTCGATGTGATTTCCATATTTACGAACTGAAATATATAGAGCAATAAATGTTTGTACAGGAGTAGAGAAAGTCATGTATACATCACATAACGACCAAAACATTTGACTATCACTTAAAGTCTACAGTATTCCCTTGTAACTACAATAAGGTAATGTTTATCTTGAAGTAGATAGAGCAATAAGTGTTTGTACAAGAGTAGAGAAAGTCATGTATACATCACATAACGACCAAAACATTTGACTATCACTTAAAGTCTACTGTATTCCCTTGTAACTGCAGTAAGATAATGTTTATCTTGAAGTAGATAGAGCAATAAGTGTTTGTACAAGAGTAGAGAAAGTCGTGTATACATCACATAACGACCAAAACATTTGACTGTCACTTAAAGTCTACTGTATTCCCTTGTAACTACAATAAGATAATGTTTATCTTGAAGTAGATAGAGCAATAAGTGTTTGTACAAGAGTAGAGAAAGTCATGTATACATCACATAACGACCAAAACATTTGACTATCACTTAAAGTCTACTGTATTCCCTTGTAACTGCAGTAAGATAATGTTTATCTAGAAGTAGAAAGAGCAGTAAGCGTGTGTATAGACTGTAGAGGGTCATGTCAATGGTTTTAATACTTGTAATATTGGTAAGCAGTAATATTGTGAACTGCTGCCGAGCGAATGGGTGGTTTAGTTTCCCACGTACTCTGTAGTGATACAATATCTGAGTTTTACTGCAATAAAGGGTTTACCACTGCTCCAGAATTGCTTCCTCACGCCATTACCATAGCAACTGAGACCATTTCGACCTCATGTGGAAAGCCATTAACATTTACACAGTTGGCTCTTGAAAGCTTAATACCAATTGGACTGCTTTAACTTCATAAAATAATTTCTACATATCAAGAAATGGTAATATATATATATATATATATATATATATATATATATATATATATATATATAAACGAGTCACTGTACGTGTGTATTAGACGCTCCTACACCAATGCACCCATTTCGACCAATTTGATACAACGCAAAAGCTACCAACATAACAATAATTAGGAGTTGCCATAAAAAATAAAACACGATTATAATTTTAAAATAATTACTTACTATCCTTTGTTACATAAACATTTTAAACTTTTTTTAAAGAAGTTGGTATAACTTTAGTTCCTCAAAATATAGTATTAAAATTTACTGCATTTCTCTAACAAATATAAAATCCCTAATAATAAAAATCTGGTATACGTAAATATAATTCCTTTGATTGTGATAAAGTTTATATTGGAAAGACAAAACGTAATTTGGAAACCAGCACCAAAGAACATTTTGGTAACATTAAGTATAAAAAAAATCTGATAAATCGGATGTAGCTATCATTTTTGGTCGTTTAACCATGAAATAAATCCTACAGTTAAATTATTAAAACAATTAAATGGTCCGATAGATTTAATGATTTGGGAAAATATATTTATTTTAAAAAATAAACATCGCGTAATGAATTTTGAAATACCGGCAGTTGTTTCGTTTTTAGATTTTGATAATACTGAAAAGACATAGAAACCGTATCCATAACGACGAGATGTGTTGATTGACTGACGATGGAAGCAAATGTTCGTGAGATAGATCCCAATTAGAAAGAATAATTTTCTTAAGATAAGTGAAGTTTTTATTACAAATAAAAAATATTAATTAAAATTTATTAATTAAGTTTTATTAATTAAATATTATTATAAAGATTAATCGGAGAATTGACGTAATTTAATATTGGGTTAAGAAGTTAATAACCCGCTTCGGTAGCGTAGATGGTAGCATGTCTGCCTCACGTTCAAGAGGTCCCGAGTTCGAATCTTGGCCAGAGTGAGTTTCTCGGATAAGGTTTCTCCCGGGTTTTCACTTATCCTGATAGACGAAAGTCGGTTAACTCTAAGCTCTATGGACCCCGGACTCATTTGAGCATCAGTTCACACATTCCATTCATTGTACAATATGACTCACAAAAATAAGTAAATAAGTGTAAAATTTGAAATAAATTTGCTGCTGTAAGAATTTAGGTATCAGAATAAAGTACGAGGGCCGTTCAATAAAGAATGATCACAAAGTATTTTGACAATGTACCTGTACTCATCCTCATAATTTTGATGGTCGTTCTCAAAATATTCTCCCCTGAATGCGATGCACTTGTCCCAACGTTTCTGCCAGCCTTCAAAGACATGCTGGAAACATTTTTTGAGAGATCCTTCAAAATCGCCTCCGCAGCCTTCACCACTACTTCTGATGATGGATAATGTCCACCACGAAGGCGTTTCTTCAAGTTAGGGAATAGAAAACCGTCACATGGGGCTAAATCCGGACTATAGGGAGAGTGAGGGATGTACTTCACGTTGATTTTTGCAAGATATTCAGCAATATTGATAATATGCGGCCGCGCATTATCGTGGTGCAGCATCCAACCTGCTTCACGGAAATGTGCTCTTTTACGCCTGATATGGACTTGCAATGTTTTCAGGAGATCCCTGTAGTATTGTCCAGTTACTGATGTGTGTGCAGGTACAACATGCTGATAAACCATTCCATGAATATCAAAGTTTGAGATGACCATAACTTTCCCAGCAGAAGCAACCACTTTTGATTTTTTGGGGGTTGGTGATGGAGATTTCTACACTGAGCTTTGCTGTTTGCTCTCAGGATCAAAATGATGTAGGCAAGTTTCATCAGCAGTAATTACGTTTGAACGAAACTGCGGATCTTCCTCTAACATCAACTTTAACTGCATGTAGACCTGCATACGAATGTCCTTATCTTAAGGTAATTCGTCAATCCTCTCACACAATGGCAGCAGCAGTGTTGATGTTTTCTTCCGTAAGAGCAGTAACTGGAGCACCGGGTCCACCTTCCTTGAAATTGATTGTCTTCCGTCTTTAAACATTTTAAAGCCGCTTCAAGCTGTACTGTAGGGAAGAACAGACTCTCCATAGACCTCCTGTAACATTGTATAGGCCTGAACTGAAGATTTGTTGAGACGAAAGCAGAATTTCAAAGCCGCATATTGTTCCTTGCATGTTACCTCCATTGCAGAGGTAGGCGATACTGAACATGTCTGAACTTGCCTGGTTCTCACAGGCGGGAACCAGAAGTACCAACAATGAAACTAATACAGCCTGTTTGTTTCACGTTAAGCTAACAGAATATAACAAGGTTGAATTTTAGTGCGAAAAATTATGGCCGTAGAACAATTCATTCTTTATTGAACGTCACTCCTAATTAATTTTGCGTTAAGAAGTTAATAAATGTAAAATTTAGAATAAACGTCCTGGTGTAAGAAACTGGGTACCAGGATAAAGTATATCAGACTTTTTATTTACTTATTTATTTGTATAAATAGTTTCTATAATACATTCAAGAAGCCTCTGTAAATCCAACGCACGAGGATTTTATTATAACTGGAAGTTATGGATTGTGACTCGCGTAAGGGTGCAAACGAAACTAATATGAGAACCGGTTGATTTAATACGTGCCGCCCTAAGGGCAGGTTTTGGGGATCTGGATATAAGTGTGCTCATTTAGGGTCGAGGGTGCATTATTTCAAGGATTATGGAGGGATTGTGAGAGGTAAGTTATTAGTTCGCAAGGGAGCAGCATTTATTTAGGGTGGAAATAAAATTAGACTGAAGAAAGAGCAGCAAATAAACCTACAGGAACCTTAAACCCTGAAGAGGTACTCACATGACTTTCTCTGCTCTTGTACAAACACTTATTCCTCTATCTACTTCAAGATAAACATTATCTTATTGTAGTTACAAGGGAATACAGTAGACTTTAAGTGATAGTCAAATGTTTTGGTCGTTATGTGATGTATACATGACTTTCTCTACTCTTGTACAAACACTTATTGCTCTATCTACTTCAAGATAAACATTATCTTATTGTAGTTACAAGGGAATACAGTAGATTTTAAGTGATAGTCAAATGTTTTGGTTGTTATGTGATGTATACATGACTTTCTCTACTCTTGTACAAACACTTATTGCTCTATCTACTTCAAGATAAACATTATCTTATTGTAGTTACAAGGGAATACAGTAGATTTTAAGTGATAGTCAAATGTTTTGGTTGTTGTGTGATGTATACATGAATTTCTCTACACTTGTACAAACACTTATTGTCTTGTGCACACTACTAAATGTCTTAATGTGACGATGTATGATACCTTTGATGTATCAAGTTCTTCTGAAAGACTAGGGGTACTTTTTTGCGGATTTTGGCACAAAACTTGTCGTGTATCCTCAATATTCCATACTTTAGATCTTCCACAACGTGGTAAATCTTTTGTGTTTTCGTCTCCATTGTTGAAACGTTGGAAACATCGTTGTGTGATACACTAACGACATTTACCACTTCCACTTCACATATTCTTCGAAGTGTGACAGCGACTTTATAATCTTGTTTCTAGTAGTGTTTTAGAAGTACTCTAAGTTCAAATTTTGTTATCTCCATTTTGTATTAACAGCTGAAGACTGATACATTACAATTCTGGACATTAAGAGAGAATTCAAGATATACTTTTTAAACGAAACAAATGAATCTTTTATGGAGTTGAGTGCATAACACCTTTAGAGAGTTAAGCAATAAAACCACTTGTAGAAACCTTTCCCTTGATTAATAGGAATTTAACACAAGTTAACATTAGTCTGTTGAAGTGACTCATATGAGTCCAATATTTCATATGTTTTATCAAGATTTGTCCATTCACACACGAGTGCATATCTATGAACGAAGGCATTAAAATGTCGTTATGCACGTTGTGGGAATGATAACGCTCGTCCTCATAAAGAGAAAAAGAACTCTGTACCATGCAGGTTTCATGATGTATTCCACAGGAAAAAAGAAGACTGATAAACTGACAGCTGTGTTGGTTCAACATAAACCGAGTCATTATAAACAAGCCTGTACTAGAAATGCCATTAAATTACCATTACACAAACTTTATAAATCGCGAATTAATGACACTTTACTCTTCATATTCAACTTTTTTTACTAGCGCTTTCTTGTCTGCTGTTTGTTTATTCGGAACAAGTTGTGTAATTGATTTTAAGCTAGCTTCCCGATGAGCTAGAGACTTGCAAAATCGGTACACCCTAAACCTACAGCTAACGTGGAAATAAGTGTAGAAAATTTTGATGTACTAAAAAAAAAAAAAAATCTTGCTTTGAAAGTTTAAACATAGCTCAGAACTCGCTGAAAAACAGACATATCATTTGAAATAAGACCTGAAGCTTTTTTCGCGACGAATATGCCAGGATATGCGGTACGCATTCCCTGTGAATGTGGGACAACGTATGCAGGATAAACCGGAAGGACCATCGCTACTAGAATAATCGAACATGAACGGAGCATTCGTTTTATGTAACCTGACAAGTCTGGGCTGGCAGAGTATTGTTTTGTTAACGATCATAGCGCCAACTTACGGGAGACGACAAAACAGTTACTGGGAGTGGAGAATTAAGGAGGCTTTGGCCATTTCCTCGGAGAGGAGCACGCTTAATCGTGATGCTGAATTTCAGTTCAGCTCCTCTTGGAAACCGGCCTTAAAATGGATATCCGTCGATTTAAGAAGAAAAGATCAATACAGCTTGATCAATAAGCTAAGTAGCTTTGTAACTTACGTCTTCCAACGTCAAGTCATTCGGACAATGACTGAAATGGCTGAAATGCTCAAATGAGCCCGGGGTCCATAGAGCTTAGGGTTACCCGACATTCGTCTTTAGAGATAACAGAAAGCCACGGTAAAAACCTTATCCAGATAACTCACCCTAACCGAGGTTCGAACTCGGGACCTCTTGAACGTGAGGCAGAGACGCTACCACCATGCTACCGAGGTGGGCTCAATAAGTTAAGTAGTTACGTTTCTTTGACAATTTTCTATTCTCACGCTATCTCCTGACGTGGCATTTAATTTACTAAAACAGTCTTTTATTCAGTAATGCAAATTTTGATAGTATTTGGTCTATCCAGTGTATCATTTGTGGTTATAATATTTAATAAATATCCTGATGATGGGAGAGATGTACACTCCCGAAACGTTGATATCTAATCATCTTTTCACCTGACTGGCTGCCCGAGAAGAAATTGAAACATATAAGGTGTTTTAGTTGACAACTGAATTGTTGTCAGTTGTGTCAGAGTCGCAGGCAGAGCAGTGTAAAAGGAAAACGTTGTGTGCACGTCGGAGAAATTATAAGCTGCACAAGTTGGTACGTGATAAATGTGTAGTGTTTAACGCCCGCTTTTACTACATACGGCACCGCAGGCGATGCTAACTAATGATACATGAGATGAAGATGGAGCACCGGGGGAAACCGGAGATCCCGGAGAAAACCCGCGCCAGCGCCGTGTTGTCCACCACAAATCTCACTTTGCGGTCGCCTGGGATCGAACCCGGGCCGCCTAGGTGAGAGCCAAGCGGTCTAACCACTGAGCCACGGCGCGGCCTATTGGTATGTGATGAAGGTCCATAAACGCACGTTAAAGAGATGTGTTTACTCTGTGTATTTATAGAAGAAGAGAAGGAGATTGTAAATTAGATTAGATTGATTTGGGTTCAAACAGTTCACTACGAGCCACAAAGGTCTGTGAACATTGAACTGTACCGTTTAGAATTAAGATTCCGAGTACTACGGAGACAACGGCATCGAAGCCTGTACTTTACTGTACCTAAACCCCAAGTGGGGCATCTTCGGGAAGAACGAAGAGGCGCGAGGAGTCAGAGGACGGCTGACCCAAGGAGTCAGAGAGTGCTGACACATTCACCGATACTTCTACCCTGAAGAGACCGCCAGATCAGAGATGATATGAAATGATAATGGAGATGTAATTCAATTCATGCCAGAGGATCTACTCCCATATGGCCTGGATCCGTAGGACCAAGGACCCGGGCGTCCTTCGATCAGGGAGTTACCGAGCTGTCCCAAAAGGGCGTCCGGCGCCTCCGTGGGGCTTTCCGTAGGGCAAGACTTAGAGACTAACAAGCCGCCCCCCCCTATCTGGTCCTATGGACTCAAGACAGGATGGAAGTGGATACGCCACTTACGCGCGCCAACACCAAAATGGGAAGGCTACCGATATGACCTCGGAGGGGCCGCCTGGTGATCTAGCACACCTTCTACTAGCTATGCTGGCTAGTACGCGGGAATATATGGCTTCCCTCAACCCCGTCCGGAGACATACCAGATCTCTCACGGGTATCGGGAACCACTGCCCCCTCGAGTCCAACCCAATCCGAACAACTCCCATTCAGGGAGGGGCGCGAATGTTCGGCCCGAGTTTCCTCTAGTAACGTCAGAGGTAAATGGAGGTGAAATGGAGGAACTGAAAACTCGGGGACTGTAATTAAACTACCTGGTGACCCGGAAAACCCCCCAAAAATCCCATAGATCAGGTAGATCAGCCACGGAAATCGAAGCCGTGCCTCCAAGATGCGGACCATAGCCGAAACTGCCCTTTCCTCGTTTTTTTTTTCTGTATTTGCTGTTTTTGTTTTCTGTGGTTTTACACATAAACATCCAAGGCGAGACTCGAACCCGGGTCTGTAGTGACGTTACGCTAGAGGCATACAGTCCAGCGACAACGGCTACGAGGGACAAGCCCCATTGTGCGTGCAGAACCTGCTACAGTGTGACATGTTTTGTTACGTCATCTTGCCACGCCTTTACTTTGTTTTGTGTCGTGGCTGCTTTTTCAACATTCAGTCAATTCAGCAACTGTTTCTCAGCTTTTCGTGTCTCCTGCACATTTGGAACAAACTGCACACGCAAAACATGAAGAAAACTTCGCAACATCCCATCGAAAACACAAAACTACTGAATCAAACAAAAAAGCGGCAGTTTTAGAAATAAGTGTGTAAGAGTGGAGTTGGTTTACGTGATATTCACTGTCCTGGAGTATCCCCTTCAAGTGTTTCTACACATTATGGTGCCATGTCCCCCACATAAAATGTTTACGTACTCGTTCTGTGGCTATAAAGGGGACACTTCGGTCTGTGAATGACTGAACAGGTTTACGAGACTGCTCTACATATGTCACAGGATACACAAATACGGGCAGAAAGAAACAAAACACAAGAAGATCAGAGGTTATTGGAAAACAAAAGATTGCAGTTTCGGGGAAAGAAATATTGAAAATTTTAAACAAATAACAGAGAATAACTCAATAATGGTACATTATAGAAACGTGAATTGCTTGCACTCTGTTTTAGCGGAATCTACATTTTTGTGTAGTAATATTCCGTCCATCTCCTGCAGTTTACCAGTTATATAAAAAGTTACAATACTTTCGAGGTCTTTTGAAACAGTTATAGCCCTCATCAAGGTTTGTTTGTCAGTTTTAAATGTTTGTTAAATTTGCAAAATGCCAGAATAGTTATGTAATAAAGTATTCAATGAAGTAAGTGATAAAACAAAAGAAACGCACAGACAAGCAAGTGCAACAGATTATATATATATATATATATATATATATATATATATATATATATATATATATATATATATATTGTATGGGAAGCGATCCTGAAAAATGAGGAAACCATGGAGAGGGAAAAGACTTGCGCATCGATAGAAGGAAATATTCATTAACAAGAAGAATTCCTGCGAATAATGTATTCATAATTGTAGCTTAAATACGTTTATTGTCTTTTTAAAGTAAAATACAAACTTTTGCGCTATCAGAAGTGCTATTTCATAAATGAAGGTGGGGAATAATTATCGATCCGTGACCAGAACTTGCGAAGTAATCATCAATGTAGCTAGGCAGAAAAAAGGAAATAAAAGCAACAAAATGCCAACAAATCTGCATCGAATTGGAATCCAAACACAAAGTAAGGAGTTTCTTCATCACATTCCAGGAAACTGAAGATAGCTCGTTATAGAAGCTTCTTAAACGTAGAATGTTTTTAACAAAATTGTTAGAACTATTAGGAAAAGAATCATCGTTTGTTAAAAGTCTGCCAAGTGAAGGGTGTGAAGGACTGGCCGATGCCTTCTTTGCAGCAGATTCTCCGGAAGTAACCCATTGTTTTGATTGTTGCTTGGTGTTCGGAGTGTAATGATGAATCGTCGGTGAGAACCCGAAACAAATATTCTTTAAGGATTTTGCTTTAACAGCTGCGAAGTTGAAAGTCGCTCCCACTTGTTATCCAAAGTGAGCAAACGCGGCTGCCATAGGGCCAACAACTTTCTCATCTCCAACTTATGGTACAAAATATGAATTACCGTTCCCGTCGATACATCTATGGCCTCTGACAGAGTCATATGGTGGACTTTTTCAATGACTTCTGCAGGACGTCCCGGGAGCTCCTCGTCAAAAACGAATGTTGGACCACGTTTATATTCCTTATACCAATATCAAACTGTTATAGAAGACGAAAGGTGTTCATAAACAACTACAATTTCGCTTTTATCTCCTCGCAGGCTTTCACATCTAAAAGTAAAAAGCGAATCACTAAACGATACTACACTTTTTCATTTCAGCAAAAACAGTTGAACAACTTATTGAAATGTCTGTAAAATCCCAACTAACCTATGAATTAGTACTAAATTTGTTTTAACGATGTGTAACAAATGACAGTAACACAAACTTCCCCTAGCTACACAAGGAAGACACTAGTACAGATAGTTGGAACAGAGACTTGTAGCAACCTGAATAAAGCGAGTGAATACGCTCGAAATCCAACAAGATGGCACGGAAATGGAAATTAGAAAAAAAGTAGAGAAACGCAAAAGAGATTACGTAACAGAGGAATTGAAAGGGAAAATCCAGACCTATAAGAGAACATACATACATTTTCAATTTCTTTTTCATTTGAAACCAGCGACCTTTTCTCTGCTTTGCTATATTTCTCAGCCCTCTTTAACTCGTTCCATTGCAACAACTGAAGGAGCAAAGGCCTCTAATAGTATACTTAAATAATACTACAGCACTTTTCACTGAAATATTTTAAAAATTCATTTATAGACTTATTTTTTTGAAATTTTTAATTTTAGTACTATTTACGTAGATAATGAAATGTCAATATAGATTTCTCTTTATCATGCGACCAAAACTGTATTGGAAAGTTGACATCGTTATATGCCTTATTAATGCGGTAAGAATGTTTTAGGCAGCTTGCAGAAAGGCCATTTTTCTATGACGTATGGTTCTCATGCTATCTCTTCGAGAATGAACACCCGTCTCCCGTCTTTATGCTTCAATTTCCAGTCCTGCCCGTGTGTTATTCCTTTTCATTATGCAGTACTCAGTAAGACATTACGAAGTGTCGTAGCAACTGCAGATATGTATTCATAAATTAAGTGACCACGGATCACTGCAGTCCAAGAACCAGCGCGCGTGTTCTTTGAAGTTTGGTTAAACAGCAGTGCGTACGCAAATTGAGTGTAAAGTACTTTGTGTAACTGTGACAATAATGCCCGATTTCACCAACAAATTTTAAGATTTAACACGAGTTTGGCAATAGTTAAAACAAAAATTGCATTTCACCAACAAGTATTAGCGTAACACTCGTGTTAAATCTCATGTTGAACTAACAAGCCGAATTTCTAATTTTAAGTCCTTAACAATTGTAAATAGTCAAGATGGCGAGCATGAACTCAGCTGTTGATGTCGATTTGCTATATTTAAGTCCGTCTAAATGGCACTCATAATAGAGTACGGCCTATGAGGAGAAATGATTTTGAGGAACTATCCGAAGAAAATTGTTTTACGGAGGTATAGACTGTCGAAACATGTTATGAAGGTTACTGCGGAAGTACAAGAGAGGTTAGAACATGCATCGAAAGGAATATGGCGATCTCACCTTTGCTTCAAGTATCAGTAACCTTGCGATTTTATAATTCACTGAATTATGTGGATAATACATTATCCACCTCCCGTCTTGAAACGTTTAAGTCACTCGTCACTCGTCCTTCTTCGCTCCTCGTTTTAAATTTACTTAATGCTGAGTTAGAATATTGTGACTTTGTGGGTTCGTGGAATAAAAAGTCCAATTACACAAACTCAACAATGTTCTTTATTTCCACCGACTTACAGTTTAACACTTGCCAATTACACAAAATTACTTGCTGCACACAATCACAATTTACCAGTTCGTCCGTTACAACTTCACTTGTACTCGCGATTACATAAGCTCCGATACTCATACACAGTTCGTACAGTCTTCCGTTGCACAATCCTTTCGTTCATTAACACGTCACTGACTAACCCTTACACCAAGAACTGCGACTGTCTTCTCGCTCACACTCACTAACCAACTGATTGACCAGACCAACTCAACACAGCACAACAACTGACTGACTCACTCTGTCTGTCTGTAACCCTCTTTATATCGGAATATCGCCGGTTTCTAGTGACCAGGAGACTGTTCCAGTAAACGAAAGTTCGAGAAACAGGTGGAAGGAAAACAGACGCACAATTATGTTTCTTTCCGACCACTGGCTGTCACCACTATAAGACAAACGAGGGAGAGGTGTGGCTAACGCGGTCCTCCCCTACCTTCCGTTCCCAGCTGGTTACAGGGTGCTCCAACGCTCCTGTTACACTGCTCCCTTCTCAAAGCTGTTCGCCCCGAACAGCCCCATCGCAGCGTGCGAGGCGGTCCAGGTGTACCACCAGCATCTGCTCGGAGTCTCAGCCAGAAGTAGCGCTGCCGTAGTTTGTGAATCATTCGGTTCGCTCCCAGGTGTCCTCCTGAAGTACCGGCGTGCACTTCCTCCAAGACTTCCGGGACCTTGCTCCGGGGAAGTGCCAACTGTTCTCTCTGCGCCTTCCCATCGGGTGACTCCCATACCCGGAACAGCACGCCCACTCTGGTCTTCAACGAGTCCCATTGGGCCCAGTGCGACTTGTAGGTGGCGCTCCTCGGTGCGATGTCCTCCCAGGTTGGCCTCGTCCCTGCGTCCACTTCCCTCAAGAGTGGCCCCAAGTCTACGTCCGCCAGCTGCTCCCTCCTCAGGCCTGCGCTATCCCAGCCTTCAGCAGGCACTGCCACAACTACTCGGACTGCTGCGGCACGCTCCTTCTCCTCCACTCTTGTGCGCTCATGGCCGTCCTGGATCTGCGATAGGACACCTCCAATGTAATGGTCGCTAGCGTCGGTGTCCACAATGAAGGCGCCACCCGGTTGTGGGAAACCCAAAATAGGAGCACTGCACAGGGTCCCCTTCGGGTGCTGGAAAGCGTCTTCGTCGTCCTCCGTCCACACATAAGGCCGGTTTTCCTCCGTCAGGCGGGTGAGGGGTTTTGCGATGTCGGCCTTTTCCTCTAAATCATTAAGGCGGTCGTCTACTTGACCCTTCCGCTTGCCCAGGTTCGTGACGTCATCCCTAACGCCGGCCAACCGTTCCTCAAACTTTGCGGCGAGAGCCTCGTTCGCCGCCTTCATTTCCGTGGCCAGACTGCCGTTCGCTGCTCTCATTTCTGTGGTTAACTCGGCCTTCATTTCTTCCATCTCCGCAGTGATGTTGTCGTTGGCCGTCTTCATTTGTTTCAACTCGGCGATGCGGTTGTTGTTTGCCGCTTCTATTTTTGCAGCGAGGTTTTCAGTTGCCGTCTTCATTTCTTTCAGTTCCGCTAAAATCTTTTCTAATGCTGCCTCCATGGTTGTAATGTTCGGTGATGTTATGTTGTTTTCCCGCTTCCTGACACCAGTGTGACTTTGTGTTATATCCCACTTCTGACACCAGTGTGACTTTGTGGGTTCGTGGAATAAAAAGTCCAATTACACAAACTCAACAATGTTCTTTATTTCCACCGACTTACAGTTTAACACTTGCCAATTACACAAAATTACTTGCTGCACACAATCACAATTTACCAGTTCGTCCGTTACAACTTCACTTGTACTCGCGATTACATAAGCTCCGATACTCATACACAGTTCGTACAGTCTTCCGTTGCACAATCCTTTCGTTCATTAACACGTCACTGACTAACCCTTACACCAAGAACTGCGACTGTCTTCTCGCTCACACTCACTAACCAACTGATTGACCAGACCAACTCAACACAGCACAACAACTGACTGACTCACTCTGTCTGTCTGTAACCCTCTTTATATCGGAATATCGCCGGTTTCTAGTGACCAGGAGACTGTTCCAGTAAACGAAAGTTCGAGAAACAGGTGGAAGGAAAACAGACGCACAATTATGTTTCTTTCCGACCACTGGCTGTCACCACTATAAGACAAACGAGGGAGAGGTGTGGCTAACGCGGTCCTCCCCTACCTTCCGTTCCCAGCTGGTTACAGGGTGCTCCAACGCTCCTGTTACAATATACATCGAAAGGAATATGCCGATCTCTCCTTTGCTTCAAGTATCAATAACCTTGCGATTTTATAATTCACTGAATTATGTTGATAATACATTGTCCACCTCCCGTCTTGAAACGTTCAAGTCACTTGTACTTCTTCGCACCTCGTTTTAAATTTACGTAATACTGAATTAGAATATACATCGAAAGGAATATGCCGATCTCACCTTTGCTTCAAGTATCAATAACCTTGCGATTTTATAATTCACTGAATTATGTTGATAATACACTGTCCACCTCCCGTTCAAGTCACTTGCCCTTCTTCGCACCTCGTTTTAAATTTACGTAATACTGACAAGTTGTTTGGTGCTTGTAGTAGTGACACATGCATTTGAATTAAATTTGTTTCCAATATTTTCCCCGCGACATCTTTCTCTTTTACATTCACTGCATCCGTCCTCTTATTTTCCACCACATCCTTACACTTTGTCACCATTTGAATTAATTCTTTCTCCGTCGATGAGAAATTTGTCTCACGGCTTTATTTATGCTTTTGTTCATCCGCCATTTGTGCAGACGAAAATGAAAACAAAAGCACATCGGAGTACTACGTTCAGAAAATCATCCACAGCCTTCTATAGCTGTGATATTTGCAAGTTTCTTGGCGTTAACACAGGTTTGTTAACATTTTAAGAAAACAGATTGGTGAAATGCAAGAAATTTTACATTAGTTTTAGCGCTGTGACAATTGTTACGTTACATTTGCTAACGTCCATTTTAACATCTGTTGGTGAAATCGGGCATTAGAGTACCTGCTTGCTGTGCTACGGGTCTTGGGTTGGATTCCCGGTGGTGGAGGTGGGGATTTTTCCCCAGAGTCTGAAAGTTTGAATGAGATTGTGTGTATGATCTAATGATTAAAACCCAACCAATACGAGATATTGTGGCGCTGTTCGAACGGTTACCATGAATTTGTCTTTGGTAATAGATACCTCTCAGATAACACACTGATTACTCCACGTAGAGTAAACATATCTGTCATTTGTGATTTCTGCGAATTCCAGTGGCTGAAGTGATGCGTTCATTGGTGCTAGCACACGATCGGGAGGCCCTCTCACTCTTACAAGAATAATCAGTGAGAGGTTTCTGTTAACAAAGATAAATCTATGGTAACCGTTCGAGTAGCGCGACAATAACACCTTCGATATCGTCGTGAACCCGTTATCTACGACAACGCGGCTTGTGTACGCAAAGAGCCGGCAAATAAAGATAGCTGAGATAAACGAATTACCGACACAGATAAGTGAGGTAAATAGAAATTTCTAGTGACATCTTGATTGATAAAGATTATTTGGTTTCTGGTTTGTTTTAAAACAGTCTAGAAATTATCAATAGAGGTATATATAATAGATTGGTAGACTGTGTGTATGTGACGTAATGTTGTTACGTGAGAATTGAACAGTGTATTTCTACGGAAATAAAGGAAATTTGAGATATCTGCAACTCGAGCTTTTAATTCTACGAATCCACAAACTCACAATATGTTCTAAAGGAGAACGGCCACCGATTTGATCATTGCAGTTAAATGGAACAAATTAAAAAAAAAAAAATAAGTTTCAAAGTCTGGTAACAATGGCGCAGGTGCTACGAGTAAAGTACTCCGCTCCCAGGCCAGAAATATTATTTTTAAAGTGTACAGTTTCTTTAAGGAATTGTCACCTGAGAAAGTGGTCAATTTTTCATAAAGCCAGGAACTCACGCGTCTAATGTCATCGTGCATACTGTAAAACAAGGCAAAACTTCCAGCACAGGAATTGGTGAATCTTTATTTATTTTATTTAAGGTATCAACTCTTCTACACTTAGTCCTTTTCAGAAATCCATGTACATTATTTTCAATAAATAAGCATCTTGAAACGGTATTTCTTCGTTGTAGGCACAATTCTTTCCCATCTCGTGCCAGTTTGTGCGGATATCGGTTTCTTTTTCTTTCTTTTTCCTTCTTTTTTTAAATAATAATAATAATAATAATAATAATAATAATAATAATAATAATAATAATAATAATAATAATAATAATGATGATGATGATGATGATGATGATGATGATGATGATGATGATGATGATGATGATGATGATGATGATGATGATGATGATGATGATGATGATGATGATGATGATGATGATGATGATGATGATGATGATGATGATGATGATGATGATAATAATAATAATAATAATAATAATAATAATAATAATAATAATAATAATAATAATAATAATAATAATAATAATATATGTATATTTCTTTTTTTTCTTATTTAACCGATTCTTCATTATTTCCGTTTATTTTCTTATCTGTTTTCCTAGTTTCATAAATATTCACTGTACACATAAACACCCATGCCCAAAGCGAGACTCGAATCCGCGACCCTCTACGTGATGGAACACTAGAGACATACGCTTTAGCGACCATGGCTACGAGGGCCGGCACTTCAAGTCACCAATTGTATCGTCTTGATTTCTTTCCTCGTCACAAATATGTGCAATGTATATAAAGAGTTAATAACAATTACTCAGAAATAATAGATTAGCTAATGCAATTGCGATAAATGTATAATTTGATTGTATATATTTGGATTTTACTCGAACTTCTTCTGCACAATCATTGCAGGTTACCTCCAACAGATCGATACATCCTTACCTCATTAATAGTTTCCGTTAATTACATAAAATTACTCACTCCTGCATGTCCCCTCATCACCATCAAGATTACACAATATCTTTTTTTCTAAAGATTATTGATTTTCCGTTACAGAACTTTTATATTCACCGCGACACTTTTTTACCCTCATGAAACGAGATTATAGAACATATATTTCTGAAGATTATTGATTTTCTTTCCCTAGCAACCGTTCATCATATTTTTTATATTGTCATTACATGGCCCACTAAGAGTTAGATCAGAAAACAAAACTCATTTCAAACAAAAACTACCGTTACAAATTTAATATTACATTTTACACTATACAAAGTTATAGCGTTATCTTTTGCTGCGTAAGTTTAGGTTCTAACAATTTGTCAAAAGACAAGCTCTATTTTCCTCTATCTCCCGCTCTCTGCCGCATCAGTTGGTAACAGGGCAGCACACTTAAGTTTGATGTCTTCATCTCTGCACCAAAAGTGTGCTGCGGAGTAGAACAGCAACGCCCAAAACTAAGACCGGGAAAGTGCCGCAAGAGATCACTTGCACGCATCTGCTGGACCGAGACACCTAAGGAAAAAGTTCCACCAATTTGCTTGCGCAACATTGATAACTATCAACTTCTATTACAAGATCTAAAAAATAATGTTACCTCTGAATTTCACACAGAGCTTCGCGGGTCTATCCTTAAGGTTCATCCCTCTACTTCTGACGATTTCCGTAAACTTACTACATACTTCAGCTCCATACAACAGGAATACTACACTTACAGAAATCCGACAGATAAGCTTTTCTCGGTAATTATCCGAGACATCCCTCCTTCGCTCACTGATAAGGAAATCTATGACGAACTGTGCTTACAGAACTACCCAGTGCGGAAGGTCACTCGACTTATGAATCGGTCGAAACAACCCATTCCTCTCTGTGCGGTGGAATTGTTAAATAGCGATGATGGTAAAGCTATACTCAACCTAACTCGCCTGTTCTACAGTGTTGTTAAGGTGGAACATCGCCGTCGTAACACTGACATACCGCAATGCACCCGCTGTCAGAATTACGGTCACACAAAGAACTATTGTCAGCTGACCCCGAGGTGTGTTCGCTGTCTAGAGAATCATCACTTCTCACAGTGCACTAAACCGAGAGATACTCCAGCTCAGTGTGTTCATTGTCATGAAAACCATCCAGCTAACTACCGAGGTTGTCGGCATTATTTAGAACTGAAATTCAGAACACAAAATAGCAACACAAGGCAACAGCCTGGGAATTCTCATCGCTCCCGTCCCCTACAACAATCAGACAATCCTGCACAGCAACCATTACAACCCCCAGCTGCATCACCAGTACCTCCAACTTCTTCACCAGCAACTTATGCTAGTGTAACTTCTGCTTCCTCAACGAGGCGTACTACTGCACAACAAGATCCCTCTGACTCTTCATCTCTCTCGGCTCTGCTAATTAGCCTGTTCACTCAACTTCTAAATTCTTTATCCACGTTCCTCACTCCTCTCTTACCGCAATTTACACAATGTTTCCAAAACGCTCTTCTAACTACTTTCCGAAATGGTGGCGTATAATAGGCCATCTCTTTCATCACTCACTCTCCTGAACTGGAACGCTAATGGCATACGCACTAAACGTGCCTCCTTCGCTGCCTTTCTCAGCTTGCACAGTATAGATGCTGCCTGTATCACCGAGACTCATCTTCTCCCGAATGAACGTTTCTCTGTTCCAGGCTACAAGATTTATAGATTTGATCGGAATGCACCTACCGCCTCTGGGGGAGTAGCTGTGCTAGTTAAACGTTCTCTGACTCATCATGAAATATTCCTACCTGCGATTCCCGGTTTTGAGGTAGTGGGCGTTAAACTCTCTCTTCGCGATAGCAACGATCTCGTCCTAATGAGTGCTTACAAGCCCCCAAATAGTAAGCTTAATACTCACTATTTCTCTTTCCTTTTCCCAGCAGAAAGCTGCACTCTCTTGCTAGGGGATTTGAACTCGAAGCACACTTCTTGGGGCTGTAGGGTCACAAACCCGAATGGACGACGTCTGTTTGACACTATTAATGCCACTGGTCTTCACATACTGGCTCCCACAGAACCAACTTACTATTCTGGTAACCCACAGGTAGCTCCTGACATTTTGGACATTGGGGTACATCGCAATATACGATTACCTGCATCGATTTCTGCACTGCCAGCGCTCGATTCCGATCACTGTCCAGTGTTGGTCACATTTAACCTCACTCCAGATATTTTGCCACAAATCCCGCGACTCATCGATGGTTTTGTCAACTGGGACATCTTTCGCACACACCTGGATGCTGCACTCCACACATCTTATCAACTGGGTACTGCGGATGCCATAGACACTGCCGTCCACCATTTTACCTCTGCCCTCTCTTCCAGTGTACGATCCTCTACTATCCGCAGTCCTCAACCTCGTCATTTCCCCTCCTTGCCTATCCATATTACTCAACTCATCCAAGAGAAACATCGCATCCGTCGACTGTGGCAACGTCAGCGTCTACCCTGGCTGCGCCAAAGATTAAATAGTCTCATTCGACAAGTACGGACCGCACTAGAGCAACACCGATTTCAGGAGTACCAGCGACAATTAGCCAATATCCGTCCCGGAGATCATACCTTATGGAACATCACTAAGAGGATTCTCCGAGAGCCGACAGTGATTCCACCTCTTCAGGTTGATGGGACCCTTTTGAGTGACTCTGCTGCCAAGTGTGACGCTCTAGCTACTCACTACGAGCGTACATTCACGCCTAACACCTGTCTTGACTCTAATATTCCCTCTTCCGTGGACAGGGAACTCCTTGAGTACCAACTTCGTCCTACAGCGCACAACAGAATTTCGTTCACTACTCCACGTGAATTGTCCCGCTTTATCCATCGTCTTCCCGTTAAAAAGTCTCCCGGTCATGACCTTATCCCTAACGTTGTGCTGAAGAATTTGACAAACAAAGCCCTAGCTTATTTATCATCAATCTTCAATGCTGCTCTGCGCATTGGTCATTTTCCATCTACATGGAAACATGCGGAAATTATAGTCTTCCACAAGCCCAACAAGCCAAAAAATCTTCCCTCAAGTTACAGACCAATCAGCTTATTACCTACACTTTCTAAGCTTTTTGAAAAGATTATTCATCAACGTATTTCTCATTTTTTGATTCATAATCAGATAATTCCGTCTTTTCAGTTTGGCTTTCGCCCGAAGCATGCTACCACTCACCAATTGCTCAGAATCACGCAGTCTATTATTCAAGGTTTCGAAAACAGGCAATACACCGTAGCAGCATTCCTAGATATCGCCCAGGCATTCGACAAGGTGTGGCACAGTGGACTACTACTTAAAGCATATCGCATTGGTCTCCCTTATTATCTGATACAAATCATAGCAAGTTTTCTCACCAATAGAACCTTTGTGGTGCGCATTGCTGGTTTCACATCCACCCGACGGCCTATTTTAGCAGGTGTACCTCAAGGTTCAGTACTTGCACCACTCCTCTTTAATATATTCACTTATGATCTTCCTGATATAACTCCAGTTTGTACGGCGTTATACGCAGATGATACTGCTCTCTATTATTCTCACGCCAATATTCTTCATGCCATTCAGAAACTGCAAATTGCCCTAGATCAATTAGCTCATTGGTTCTCTCACTGGCGCATTTCCCTCAATACTAACAAGACAGAGGTTAAGATCTTCTCTTTACGACCTTATAGGGATCCTCCTTCACTACGGCTGCTGGGGGAACCTCTCTCATGGTTACCAAGCAATGTGCCAGTGAAATACCTTGGGGTGTTACTGGACACTCGACTTACTTGGAACGCCCACATCTGTCGGTCTGTTACGCTTGCGTTTGCCCGGCTATCAAAACTGTACCCTCTACTCAACAGGCGCACTTCACTTGGTTATGAATCCTCCCTGCTTCTTTACACATCTCTAGTCCGTCCCATTTTTACCTATGCAGCTCCAGTTTGGGGTGGCACCAGTAAGACTAATCTCCGCCGACTGCAGGTACTACAAAACAGGGTGCTTCGCACAGTTACAAACGCTCCATGGTTCATCCGAAACCAGCAGCTGCACCATGAGTTTGGTCTTCTACCCGTTCACCAATACATCCGACGCCTGGCACGTCCATTCTTTTACAATCTCCAGGAGGTCCCTGGAGCTGTTACCTACCGTCTCGGCTGTCGCACTCGCCAACCAACTCGCCTGAAGCGCAGACTGCCCCAAGATCTTCTCCTGAGTGACGTCTCCAGCACAGATGACTCAGACACGTGATTAATGCCATCAGACTTTAAGTTCTCAATTGTGTTACAGTTATCCTCCATATTTAGTTAGAGGAGTCGTTCATGGCTACCTCCATTGTTATGTGTCCTGTTCCTATATATCTTATACCAAACATCTGTAAAGCATAATTGCTGATCGATGGATAAAATAAATAAATAAAAAAAAAAAAAGTTAAAAAAAAAAAAAGCATCTGCTGGACATCTCTCCGTCAGGTATGGGGGAGCACTGCCCGTCAGGAGCAAACAATCCCTCCCGTACAAAGCTTTGTTAAGCCTATATGCTGCTACGTATGGTGGACTCATTTTCGAGTACTTCCAGCTATACTCCCGTACATAGACCTCACATAGAGTAGAGATGATGTCATCAAACTGTCAAGCACGTACAGAAGTAAGCATACTTCTCTTCTAAAACTTTGAAGGGAAGTCCAGTAAATACAAACAAACCTTTCACTAGAACCCTTTTACAAAGTTTTGATTTTATTAAAAACTGAATTAAAAATATAACAAATGAATGAGCTCGGGTGTTTACACAACCAATATTAAAGCAATTTTCTAATAACATTGCATCTATATTGAAAACGACAGGAATACAATGGACGTCCAGAAGGTAAGTTCTATTTCAATTCATCTACGCTACAGCGCTGCGATCGCAGTTCCGCACATGCGCGGTAGACGCTCTGTATCAAGGAGAAGAAACGTGCGCCATTGTGAGATCGCTGTCAGCCACGTACGCTTTGCTGTGCTTGTTTACAATGTCGGTGTTGATTGAAAATCCTGCCGCTTGTTAAATCAGATCTGTGATTCGTTTTCCGAATGCTAGGAAAGTGAAAACCAATTGAAATTTATCGGCAAATTTACGATGTTTACGGACAAAATGCGATGAGTGTTACAATGGTGAGAAGGTGGTTCCGACAGTTCAATGAAGGACGTAGTGAAGTGTATGATGAAGAACGAAGTGGGCGTCCATCTTTGGTTACAGAAGAACTGGTTCACGCGATTGATGACAAGATCCAGGAAAACTGCAAGTTTACAATTAGTGCTCTCGCTATGGAATTTCCCGAAATCTCACGATCACTAATTCATGAAATTATTACCGAAAAACTGAAGTTTCGTAAACTTTGCTCACGTTGGGTGCCAAAGATTTTTACTGAGCAACTCAAAACAAAACGGATAGGTAGTGCACTTCAGTTTTTGACTCGTTATGATGAATGCGGTGAAGAATTTCTGACACAGATAGTCACAGGAGATGAAACTTAGGTTTCTTACGACACCCCTGAAAGTAAGCGTCAATCAATGGAATAGAGACACGCCTCATCCCCAGCAAAGACTAAGCCGAAAAAAATCTTGACACTTCGAAAAATGATGTGCACAGTGTTCTGGGACACGAAAGGCATCTTACCGCGTGGTCAAACAATGAAAGGAGATGTTTATTGAAAGACACTTAGAAAATTGCGCCGCGCAATACAGAATAAGCACCGAGGAATGCTGTGGCAAGGTGTTGTGGTTCTTCACGACAACTCACGACCATATACTGCAAATTCAACGAAAAACATCCTACAGGGATTTGGCTGGAACGTGTTTGACCATCCCCCGTACAGCTCTGACCTTGCTCCTAGCAACTTTCATCTGTTTTTGCATCTCAAATCTTTCCTTGGCGGTCAACACTTCAACAATGACGAAGAGCTAAAAGAAAATGTTTCCAACTGGTTGAAGACACGGGCGGCAAACTTCTATGAAAAAGGTATATAAAAACTTGTGCCTCGCTATATCAAATGCCTGCAAAATTTCGGCAGCTATGTGGAAAAGTAATTTAAGAGTTTTAGAGTTTTGTGCAATAAATAATTGTTCTGTATCTGTACACTATTTAATTTTATTACCAAACATAACTTACTTTGTGGACGTACCTTGTATTATTTATCTTCTGCAAGAAAAACATAAGGCACTGCTGTTAAAGTAACAATAATAAAATGAAACATGTACATCAAGGATTGGTCCACTGACGGGACATGCGTTTTAGCATCAATACGACCAAAACACAAAACATTTGCCTATCAATCGCATAGCTTTGGAATGAAACTAGAGTGATATTAAACCGTATATTGTGAACGCAGCGTCACCGAATGCTTCCCTTGTTTTCCGAATCAAACTTTCTTTCTGGTTGATGCTCGTTTTTTTGTTTAACGCTGTATTTTATTTCTAATATCAACATACTTTAGTTCACCGAATTGCAGAGTTCTCTGAAGTGGGGTATTGTCTTGAGGCATGTGTTGAAGTCCTGTATCTAAATAGGAATCGTTGTATTTAACCAATACAGATAGTAGTCATGGAAACAACAGAATAACAAAGGAAAGGCGAGTGAGTTTATTACCGTCTGTGACCTCGAGATTCAGTATAAAATTTAAATTGGTTAGCTATTGATTTCTTCGATTTTAGAGCGCATTAATCCAAAGCACCAGTTCCCGAGTTGTTTATAGATGCGTGAAATTGGAGTACCGATCGTTAGAGCTATTTTGATTCTATATTGATCTCCTGAGCACCATCCACTGCCATCTATGAGTCCTACAGGCATTCATTTCCATCGTCCATGTACACAATGATGCCAACAGCGAAAATACGTGATCCTCGACGACTGAGTTGAAAATACTATATGATATGCAGGACACCACTATTTAAGTGCAACAAAATACCATATTTACTTGACGAAATGTAACTAAATGTTTCCAAACTTGGTCTATTGTACCTATACTCCAAGTGAGGCATCCCCGGGAGGAAGGATGAGGCGAGAGAGGAGAAGGGCGATCAGAAACAGTGCAGAAACCAGGAAACCTACAATTTACAGTTGGATACTACCCGGCAGGCCAGTACAACAGACAACTCAAACACCGTGATCCTGAAACACCGCACCAGGTCAACGAAGACCGTCCTACCGGAGCAGGAAGTGTTTGCCAGGACCATATCATCCCGCCATGCACCGCCGAGACACCTGCCGTCACTTCTACCCTGAAAGAGACCACCAGATGACAGATGTGAAACGATAATGCAAATGAAATGGACGGACAGGAAATTTGGGGGTGCAATTAACCCACGACCCCGGAAAAACCCCATAAACAGCTATGTGTCGCCCACAGAATTCGAACCCGAACCTCCCGAAGGCGGGACAAAGACGAAACTTCCTAAGTAGTTCAAGATAAACATTATCTTATTGGAGTTAGAAGGGAATACAGCAGACCTTAAGTGATAGTCAAATGTTTTGGTTGTTATGTGATGTATATATGACTTTCTCTACCCTTGTACAAACACTTATTGCTCTATCTACTTCAAGATAAACATTATCTTATTGTAGTTACAAGGGAATACAGTAGACTTTAAGTGATAGTCAAATGTTTTGGTCTTTAAATGTGATGTATACGTGACTTTCTCTACTCTTGTACAAACACTTATTGCTCTATCTACTTCAAGATAAACATTATCTTATTGTAGTTACAAGGGAATACAGTAGACTTTAAGTGATAGTCAAATGTTTTGGTCGTTATGTGATGTATACATGACTTTCTCTACTCTTGTACAAACACTTATTGCTCTATCTACTTCAAGTTAAACATTATCTTATTGTAGTTACAAGGGAATACAGTAGACTTTAAGTGATAGTCAAATGTTTTGGTCGTTATGTGATGTATACATGACTTTCTCTACTCTTGTACAAACAATTATTGCTCTATCTACTTCAAGATAAACATTATCCTATTGTAGTTACAAGGGAATACAGTAGACTTTAAGTGATAGTCAAATGTTTTGGTCGTTATGTGGTGTATACATGACTTTCTCTACTCTTGTACAAACACTTATTGCTCTATCTACTTCAAGATAAACATTATCTTATTGTAGTTACAAGGGAATACAGTAGACCTTAAGTGATAGTCATATGTTTTGGTCGTTATGTGGTGTATACATGACTTTCTCTACTCTTGTACAAACACTTATTGCTCTATCTACTTCAAGATAAACATTATCTTATTGTAGTTACAAGGGAATACAGTAGACTTTAAGTGATAGTCAAATGTTTTGGTCGTTATGTGGTGTATACATGACTTTCTCTACTCTTGTACAAACACTTATTGCTCTATCTACTTCAAGTTAAACAATACAGTAGACTTTAAGTGATAGTCAAATGTTTTGGTCGTTATGTGGTGTATACATGACTTTCTCTACTCTTGTACAAACACTTATTGCTCTATCTACTTCAAGTTAAACAATACAGTAGACTTTAAGTGATAGTCAAATGTTTTGGTCGTTATGTGATGTATACATGACTTTCTCTACCCTTGTACAAACAATTATTGCTCTATCTACTTCAAGTTAAACAATACAGTAGACTTTAAGTGATAGTCAAATGTTTTGGTCGTTATGTGATGTATACATGACTTTCTCTACTCTTGGACAAACACTTATTGCTCTATCTACTTCAAGATAAGCATTATCTTATTGTAGTTACAAGGGAATACAGTAGACTTTAAGTGATAGTCAAATGTTTTGGTCGTTATGTGGTGTATACATGACTTTCTCTACTCTTGTACAAACACTTATTGCTCTATCTACTTCAAGATAAGCATTATCTTATTGTAGTTACAAGGGAATACAGTAGACTTTAAGTGATAGTCAAATGTTTTGGTCGTTATGTGATGTGCACATGACTTTCTCTACTCTTGTACAAACACTTATTGCTCTATCTACTTCAAGATAAACATTATCTTATTGTAGTTACAAGGGAATACAGCAGACTTTAAGTGATAGTCAAATGTTTTGGTCGTTATGTGGTGTATACATGACTTTCTCTACTCTTGTACAAACACTTATTGCTCTATCTACTTCAAGATAAGCATTATCTTATTGTAGTTACAAGGGAATACAGTAGACTTTAAGTGATAGTCAAATGTTTTGGTCGTTATGTGATGTGCACATGACTTTCTCTACTCTTGTACAAACACTTATTGCTCTATCTACTTCAAGATAAACATTATCTTATTGTAGTTACAAGGGAATACAGTAGACTTTAAGTGATAGTCAAATGTTTTGGTCGTTATCCTTTTATGTAGTATAGGTGAAGTAATGAATGGCGACTTCTATTTGAGAAAATTGTAAGTATAGGAATATTTCGGAGATGGTTAACTCGGCGTAAATTGTATGGTTTAACAAGAATTATAATTTTTATACAGTTAAGTTTCGAATATATTTTAATCAAAATTGTTAGTCACTTTTTGAATAAATGCAAATTTTCGAAAAAATTACTGGATAAAGGATATTCTTACACATACAAATACCTCATGCCTATACACTAGAAGCATTCAGGAAACCCCAAAACGTGTATTTCTACTACAATTTCTGTATCACTGGTTGGCTGGAATGCAATGCTTCGCTCTTTTTATATAAGTGCGTAAAACAAAGTAAAGGTCTGTGTTACAGTGCGAAACAGTATTCCCAAGGTGTTAAGCATTCCTCTACTTCGCATGGGGCCGTGCCGTGGCTCAGTGGTTAGACTGCTTGGCTCTCACCAAGGCGGTCCGGGTTTGATCCCAGGCGACAGCAAAGGGAGATTTGTGGTGAACAACACGGCGCTGGGGCGGGTTTTCTCCGGGCTCTCCGGTTTCCCCCACAATCTCATTCCACCGGTGCTCCATCTTCATTTCATGTATCATCAGTGTCATCGCCTGCGGTTCCATATGTAGTAAAAGCGGGCGTTAAACACTACACATTTCTACTTCGTATCCCCTTATGACCACGGAGGGACTAGTATGTACACACCTTCGGAGTACCCTTCCCTAGGCCTTCTTACCGAAAAAAGGGACAAATTTAACATATATTTTTCTAATTTGTTACCCTGATGCAAATACACGGTTTATCTTTAAGACTGGAAACATTTGGAGAACAACAGAGAAACAGTTGATGTGAACGTAGTTCTGTAAATCATTCATTGTTGAGTTACTGCACAAAACTGCAAAGAGAAGGGAATTTTACAGGACTAGGTCACGTGAGAGGGTTTTATAAAAGGGACAAAATATTTCGTTGCGACATTTCAGTGTAGGTGTTGACGTGTTGACGTGAGTTAACACTCACAAAGTACGTGCGTGGACAGTGCTTTCATTCAACAGAAAAATATGTCAGCTTGGTATTAAGAGGACCTTCATTTAAGTGATAAACCAAATATTTTAAGTCCTGGACGCTCTGACATTCCATCTCTTTGTTCACCCAAGAGATAAAAGAATGAATAACGCTTTCTCATTTCCAAAAAGGTAAGTATTGGGAACTCAATTTACTGAAAAAATGGTAATGACTAATACCAAAAAGAGTGTATCCTGATATTTATTGTATGCTTTAAAAACTTTTTTAGTGTATAGAAACCTCCACTACCAACTTAAGTATGTGGTAAAACAAAATAGGGAACTTGCTCCTACACAACCACAAGGCTAAGCAGGAACAAGCTAAAAACAAAAAAGAAGAGCAATTTATATAGACTTTTGTTATCTCTAGTAGGGGGAACTGTGATTATAAACAGCTTTGCTCATTTTAATTGAGTCACCTCCATTACGGCTTTCCTCTCATTTACATTTTCGATGCGATTAGCGTTAAGCGGGGTCAGATTTATCGAATCTTACTCCGCGTAGCTTCCCTAACGTGGTTCTACTCTAAACTTGTAGTAGTGATGAAGCGATATCTCTATTAATGAGTTTATAAAATGCTCTAAACGCAATACTTTGCTCATTCAAATGTGTTGTAGGTATAAACCAATGTTTAGACAGTTGACAGTAAAAGTTCACAATGCCAACTTAGTTTGTTGTAACAATCACCTCATTCAAGACGGCCTTGATTCTTAGTCAAATATTTGTAGAAAATGGAGGGTCAACATTTCAGTTGTCTCAAAAGATGAATGAGATTTGGAAAATGTTGTTATATATTAATTATATTTTTGTTACGTTCTCCTTTTATTGTTTCCACCGCCTTCCTTATGTACAATGTTATGGTTTTCTAAAAGTTATATTCTCAACAATGTTGCAACGCAAGACAAATGAATAGCATTACCGTAACAAAGGCACAACAATACCATGTTATATATATACGAGGGCTGTTCAATAAAGAATGATCATAATTTTTTTACAGCCATAATTTTTCGCACTAAAATTCAGTCTTATTATATTCCGTTAGATTAAAGTGAAACAAACACGCCGTAGTAGTTTCATTGTTGGTACTCCTGGTTCTCGCCTGTGAGAACCAGGCAAGTTCAGACATGTTCAGTATCGCCTACCGCTGCAATGGAGCTAACATGCAGTTAAAGTTGATGTTAGAGGAAAATCCGGAGTTTCTTTCAAACATAATCACTGCTGATGAAACTTGGCTACATCATTTTGATCCTGAGAGCAAAGAGCAAAGCTCAGTGTAGAAATCTCCTTCATCACCAATCCCCCCCCTCCCAAAAAAAGCAAAAGTGGTTGCCTCTGCTGGGAAAGTTATGGTCATCTCATTCTTTGATATTCATGGAATGGTTTATCAGCATGTTGTACCTGCACACACATCAGTAACTGGACAATACTACAGGGATGTCCTGAAAACATTGCAAGTCGAAATCAGGCACAAAAGACCACATTTCCGTGAAGCAGGTTAGATGTGCGGCCGCATATTGCCACTGTTGCTGAATATCTTGCAAAAATCAAAATCAAGTATATCCCTCACCCTCCCAATATCCCGGATTTAGCCCCATGTGACTTTTTCCATTCTCTAACTTGAAGAAACGCATTCGTGGGAGACATTATCCATCATCAGAAGCAGTGGTGAAGGCTGCAGAGGCCATTTTGAAGGATCTCTCAAAAATGGTTTCCAGAGTGTCTTTGAAGACTGGCAGAAACGTTGGGACAAGTGCATCGCATTCTGGAGAGACTATTTTGAGAAAGACCATCAAGATTGAGGATGAGTGATGGAAGGTTGTCAAAAAAATTGTGATCATCCAATAATAGGACACAGTACAACTTTAGGAGAATATAATACACAATTGGGAGAATACATTAGACTATTTACATCTCAGAGAAAATGTTGGAACTGTCCTCCACCAGCATCTATACATATTTGTACTCGTCTCACCATATTCTCTCAAGTTTTACGGAGAGCATCCTCGCCAATGTTACTTATTTCGGTTCGAATAGATTCCCTGAGAACATCAATTATCCGTGGCCTGTTCTTGTATACTTTATTTTTTAGATATCCCCACAAGAAAAAATCCGGTGAGATTAGGTCAGGGGATCTGGGGGGCCACAGACCTTTTGAGATAATTCGATTATCAAAGAAACTGGTTACAAGTTCCATAGTGTCATTAGATGTATGATACGCTGCTCCATCTTGCTGGAAATAACCTTCTCTCAATTCGATATCATCTCCGTAAAACTTGAGAGAATATGGTGAGACGTGTACAAACATGTATAGATGTTGGTGTAGGACACTTCCAACATTTTCTCTGAGATGTAAATAGTGTAATGTAATCCCCCAATTGTGTATTATATTCTCCCAAAGTTGTACGTGTGTCCTATTATTGGTTCAATGGTTATGGCGATATATATTCAGGGACTGTCTAAAATCTTGTATCATAAATCATTTTGAGATATCGGAGCATTCACTACCGTATTATTGTTCGTATTGTCTACCTCAAAATACAGCGTTATTAAAACAGAGAGAACATACCTCTGTTGCTGAAACAAAATGTACAGTTTTATGTTTCTATGGAACTCACAGGACATCACACTCCAATTTTGAGGTTATAGTTATGCGAACATTTATATATTTGAAGATTCGGAGTTAGTGTTAAACAAGAATCATCCTAATTCAAGTTTAACTTTAAATAAGCTACGAAAAATTGGTACCATTTAGAGCAATCGCCTCGAAAATGGCTAAAAGGATTAAGGTACACACATAGATATTGCAGTTCAGAAAGATCCGCCATATTGCAGGAATTACCTTATGTGGAATATATCCGCATTGAAGTTTTCTCAGGTTTTCTCTACTGATGTGAAATGTTTTGGATTTAATTGATACCAATGTGCAATTAATTTATAAAATGTAAGTCTTATCATTCCTGGAACATTGACCGTTCTTCATTAAATTTAGCAGAACAACAAGAATATGTTTCGAATTCGTAATTATACGTAGTTGTCTTAGATGGAGCTTTCTCACTAAATGTCTTTCTACATCTTTTAGGCGTTAGTAACGATTTAAAACCCTTAAAAAGGTAATGATCTCCAGTTAAATGCATTTTTTGAGTGCACCTGAAATATTTAAATGATGATAAATTAACGATCTATTACAGACAATGGAAAAACATAATACGGTAATCGGCTAGCAAGACACAAGAAGATCGCTGTATAAACAAGCTTCATTTGTTTTTAGAAAGCGTGGAATTCCGAGCATGTTCCGTGGTGGTATTGTGTTTCACATTTGCAGGCCGTCTCAATCTTATCGTGCGGCACATATCGACTCGACATTTTATCCCCTCTCTACCACTACCACATCATCGGAAATTCCATAAAGTACCCAATCATGCCAGGAAGCAGCTGTTCTTTCTTCAACGAGCCCAATTTTATGTGCACATTTACAGATTCACAACAAAGGAAAAACATTACTGCGACTTAAAGGGAGATGTTACACTAAAAATATCGTTTTCTAAAGTTTCCCAACTTGGAAAAGAAATGTTTCCGTATAAATATTAGATGGTTTTAAATTTCAAGTGTTCTATTTCCTAATTATTAAATGTTGAGGAACATTTTTGTCATCATATACTCCACAAATTTAAAGAAAAACGTTTTCTTAAATGTCTATGCCATTAAGTGATAATAAAGCGCAAGTGTGTCGAGTAAGTTTATTTCAACACTCTTAGTTCAAAAGAAAATAATCTTTAAATGCCTCACTTGAAACTTGAAAACCTTCAAAATAAAAATGAAAAAATGATTTGAGACAAATTTAATTGTGTTCTGGAATCTGCATGAATAAATGCATGAACAACTGCATTATGTGCAACATTTTGAAAACGTGAACATGGAAGGAAAAAATAAGTGAAGCCCTTGTATGAAAATCTGAAATGTGAATAAAATAGAGTAACCACAATAAGGAATTGCCATAGAATAAATGAAGAGTGAGAACACAGAGATTATAAAATAAATAAGAACTAGACAAGTCCTTCAAGACGAATGTCGGGTAACTCTAAGGTCAATGGACCCTGGACTCATTTGAGTATCATTTCACCCAATTCATTCACCGTCCGATATAACTTAACGTTGGGGCGGACGTAAATGAAAAAAAAAAAGTTAAATTATGAGACAACGCAAACTATAATTATGTAAAATAAAAAAGAAGAGCGGAAATTTAAAATGACTGAATTTAAACATTCTTTTGTTTTCAATTAAGACAAGTAAGGAATCCATGGTTTCACATCAGATAAATGACAAAGAACCTTAAAAAGGATATAGTGTGTAGCATTTGGCACAGAATAATAAAACTGAAGATTAAAATTGTAAATTTGTAAACATAAAAAGATGTCAGAAAGAAATTTAAACCCGTTTATGGTTCATATCAGACAATATGAAATAAAGCTTCACGTAAACAGGCTGAACACTTCACAAAATCGTATATGTGGTGTAATATCGCCTTCAGAATAAACCTGAAATAATAATTCCTAGGTTGTCTTGTGCGTGGACCATTAAAAAACGTATGCTTGGTTGTGTACAGCAGAACAAAGGCAGTTTTGGCTCACTTGAAGAGGATAGGAGTCACTAACGACAACCCACTCACTTTCTTCGTATCGTGTCTTCATTTTCTAAATGTGTTCAGTAGTCATGGACAAGTATAAAAAATATATGAATCAATTAAGCAAATGGATCTTTCCAGAAACTTTAAAACACAAATGTTTAAGCCCATCTTAATTTCAGTAATAAAGGGATTTAGCTAAAAGAAAGTTTCCGTAGGTTGGCTACGTTTGTAGTCCTTGAAAACAATCATTTTAATTATCATCTTCTCTGAAAAGCTTTCTCCAGAGTTTCACATTTTCCAGCTTTCAAATTTTGCGCAATTGCTTCTCTGCGAAATCTGAGACTTCCTTTCCAATTAATTTACACGATATTGATTATCTAACCGAGTGCTTGTGAAGCAGTTTTCATCTTTTAGGCGTGTTCTCACGAGTAATACATAGTCAAAGTATACAGTTTGTTCTAAATTTTGTGTATAGAAAAGGTTGCTGTAGCGGTATTCATTTTTGTCCGTTGGCAGCACTGAGGGTTATACATGTAAGAAAGTCTGTATTTTATTATTGTACAAGTTTCCAGAGCAATTTCACTGCACTTTCTTTAAAAAGTTAACTTAAACGAAGTTGAAAAATAACAAAATACCAGAAATGGAGCAATGACATACCTCGTCTCCGTAAAAGAAGCTCGATTTGTCACTTAGACTCACAAAACACAATCGTATTACACAGTCAACTGTCTCAAGTAGTTAACTTCTTCGTTCCAACAAAACAATACACTATCGTCACCTAGGGAATAGATATTGTAATACTAATTGACTATCACTTAAAGTCTACTGTATTCCCTTGTAACTACAATAAGATAATGATTATCTTGAAGTAGATAGAGCAATAAGTGTTTGTACAAGAGTAGAGAAAGTCATGTATACATCACATAACGACCAAAACATTTGACTATCACTTAAAGTCTACTGTATTCCCTTGTACAGATAGTATTTGTACATGAGTAGAGAAAGTCCTGTGAGTACATTACCAAACTAAAAGCACTGCCAGTATTCAATGTACTAAGTTATTTGCAGGGCCCCGTCTCTCAAATTAGTTATTCATTTGCAGGCACTCAGCCTGTCCACTTCAACAACCGACCTCTTATCGATATTCAATGCTTGCTTCGCGACAGGCCATTTTCTGCTGCATCCACTTCACTTTTTGAAACTGCAGCAATTTGCACATCAAGTCTTCTACCCTTCGTCATGTAAGGAGCAAGCAATTTTCAAGTTATCATCTTCTTTTTAATTTTACAGTAATTTCAATACTCAAAATACCTTCTTGAAACTTCCTGAATTTAAAAGAAAGTAAAAGATTGATTTTAAAATATTTCTGTTTCTTCTTCTTCTTCTTCTTAAAAAAAAAAAAAAAAAAAAAAACAATAACAAAATAGGTTTCAATGCACTCTGCACTATCATCGAAAACTTATTTCGTATATGATGTCTCATACGTAATGCTGTTTTTTGTGGAAAAAAGGCTTTTCAAGGATAATGATGTTAATCTTCAACGTAAAATCTAACATATTTTGTAAAAATAAGGTATCCTTCGCTGAGGTTTTTATCCCACAACAGTACTACCTCTGACTTTTATATGCATATTGCAGCTACAACAACATTTTGGACGTTTCATCGGGTGATGAAACTAAACAAATGGTGCAAGATCAGGGCTGTATGCTGGATGTACTATCAGTACGATTTTTTCCAATTTCTGAATTTTGTCCATCGTTCTTTGAGCTGCCTTGCACTGCTGCAAGGGAACTTTCTGTCAACTAATCTGGTTATCTTTGCCTCAAAGCATGAGGTACTCGTTCCAGTTGTTTGAGATAAATATACGAGAGTGAGTCAAATAAAAAACTTAAATATCTGTTTAAATATTAATTACTGTGCAGAAGTGGTACAAAGATGTATCACTTTTCAACATAATCTGCCCACGCTCAATGCAAGTCCTGCAGCGCATACAAAGTGCATAAATGCCTTTAGAAAAATTATTTTAATAGTCCGTGCAACCAGTCATGCGCCGCGTGGCGTACCTCTTCCTCGGAACGAAACTTCTTTCCTCCTATTGCGTCTTTGAGTAGTCCAAACATATGGAAATTACTTGGGGCAAGCTCTAGTGAGTATGGTGGATGAGGAAGGCAATCAAAATGCAGGTCTATGATTGTTGCAACTGTTGTACGGGGCACTGCATCGTATGTTGCAAAGGCACACCTGCTGACAGCAATCCACGTCGCTTTGATTTGATTGCAGGTCGCAGATGATTTTTTTAGGAGATCTGTGTATGATGTACTGGTGGCAGTGGTCCATCTAGGCATGTAATGCTCCAAAATGACGCCTTTTTCGTCCCAAAAGAGAGTTAGCATAACCTTCGCTGCTGATGGTTCTGTTCGAAACTTCTTTGGTTTTGGTGATGAGGGATGGCGCCATTTCTTGCTCGCTCTCTTCGTTTCCGGTTGGTAGAAGTGAACCCAGGTTTCGTCCCCAGTGACGATTCTTGTAAGGAAGCCATCACCTTCACGTACAAAGCGCCGAACAAGTTCTTCACAAGCACCAACATGTCGTTCTCTCATTTTACGAGTCAGCTGCCGTGGCAACCATCTTGAGACACTTTGTGAAACTGGAGTACATCATGTACAATGTTGTGTGCTGACCCATGACTAATCTGTAAACATGCTGCAATGTCATTCAGTGTCACTCCGCGGTTTTCCTTCACTATGGCTTCAACTGTTACAATGTTCTGTGCCTGACCTAGAGGTGGATTATCTTCCACTGAAGTCACACCATTTGCGAACTTCCTATTACATTTGTAGACTGTGATGAACATGCATCACCGTACTGAACCTTCATTCGTCGATGAATTTCAATAGGTTTCACACCTTCACTACGCAAAAACCGAATAACAGAACGCTGGTGCAAGTCGTAAGTGGGGCGGCCATCTTTATACTGATACTGCGACAGTATAGGTGCCAGTGTACTACGACCCGAACAGTTTGGCTTCCGACGTCAGCACTCGACCTCGCATCAGTTACTTCGCCTCGTGGACTATGTCCTACGCGGGTTTAACAACCGGTACTACACTATTCCTTGATGTCTCTCGAACATTTGACTCGGTGTGGCATGACGGCCTCATCCATCATCTCATCCACTACAGTTGAGTCCGGAGGTTCTACTAGCATTAGTCCTGGACCCGTAGGATCAAGACTCGGGCCTCTTTCAACCAGGGAGTATCCGAGCTGTCCCAAAGGGCGCCCGGAGTCCTCCGTGGGGCTTTCCATAGGATAAGTTCTGGGTTACTAACAAGCCCCCTCCATCTGGTCCAAGGACACAAGACGGGATGGAAGTGGATACGCCACTTACGTGCGCCAACACCAAAAGGTGAAGACTACCGATATGACCTCGGTGGGGCCACCTAGCGAGCTAGCACACCTTCTACTAGCTCTGTAGGCTAGTACTCGGGAATGTTAATGGCTTCCCTCAACCCCATCAGGAGACGTACCGGATTATCCACGGGTATTGGGAACCACTGCCCCCTCGAGACCAACCCAATCCGAACACTTCCCAGAGGGAGGTTCCTCTAGTAACGTCAGAGATACCACGAGTGCTAAGGGTCCACAACACCCGCACCACTCTCATCCACTACAGTATCCCAGCATACGTTATACACCTTATCAACACCCACCTCAAAAACCGTTCCTTCGTCGTTGCCAGGGACGACATCCATTCTCAGTCCTACGGTATTCAAGCCGGGGTACCTCAAGGCAGTGTTCTTGGTCCCCTATTATTCCTCACCTATATAAACACCCTCCCTACCCTAATAGGCTGATACCGCACTAACAGTCTCATCTAAGCGGAATGTTAATGCAGTAACCAAGGCACAGCGTTACGCTGACATGCTATCTGCATGATTCATCACTTGGCGCCTGAAGATAAATGCAACTAAATCTCAGGCAGTCACATTCACCCGCCGCACTCTGCAAGATGTACCCAATCTCCGCCTGGCTGGAGAAGAAGTACAATGGTCCTCAGAGTAACCCTGGATTGGCGTCTGACGTGGAAACAACACATCAGCACTGCGGCAAACAAAGTATCCAGAAGGATGGCCGTGCTGTATCCTATGTATAATAGGAAGTCGACAATGAGCCTGCACCACAAATTGCTCATATACAAGCAGATACTCTACCCTGCACTAATCTATGCTTGCACAGTCTGCGGAGCTGCAGCCAATTCCCATCTCCAGAAACTCTAATTCCTTCGAAACCACTACTTTCGGATAGCAACAACTTCCGATTGGTACATCCCTAATGATAATATCCATGCAGACCTCTCCCTCCTAAAAATCACAGACTACATCCTTACCCTATCCCAAGCTCCCTTCCAGCTTCAGCAGTCTAATCCGCGGTCTGGGGGAATATGACTTCGACCCCGGTGAAACCTACAAGTGACCCATAATGATGAAATGTGTAGTGTTTAACGCTCGCTTTTACTACATACGGCACCGCAGGCGATGACAATGATGATATATGAGATGAAGATGAATGAGATGGCGGGGGAAACCGGAGATACCGGAGAAAACCCGCCCCAGCGCCGTGTTGTCCACCACAAATCTTACTTTGCGGTCGCCTGGGATCGAACCCGGCCGCCTTGGTGAGAGCCAAGCGGTCTAACCACTGAGCCACGGTGCGGCCCACAAGCGACCCAGACTAGTGCTAGCCATTACACTTCCAATCCCCAACAACTAATTAAAGAACTATTACATTACCTATTCACCACCATCTACCTACCGTCATATCATGAAAACTCACCAACATGCCAATAAGGGACAAGGACCCTCCTCTGAGGAGGAAGTTCAACCTTCAACGACACCACTGTGCTGGTGGTATGTTTGCATCTGCACTATGCTGCCACCTACAGGCCATTCTGCACGCTGCTTGTGGCATGCTTACCAACTTACAGGATAACTGCGCGAAATTTCGATTTGTTATTACAAATTTAAGGTCTTCATATGACTCACCCTCATACTTATCGACTACAGACCTATTTGAAACAAATTTACAGTGAATCGAACCATCGAAGTTCCAATAGACATTGTTTTTGAGCTAGAACGTATTTTTGAAAACGATGTTAGCAGACTTAGGGTATCGTTTTTTATATTTCTAGGTCTTAAGGTTACTCTAATACACAATTTTCATTATAAATCCATTATCGCAGATATTAGCGATACCCTGACGAAATATATGGACTCAAAGTTGAGCTTGATTAGGTGTCAGTTCATGTGACACAAATTTACAGCTTGTGAATCATTTTCAAGTGTGTTAATATGGCGCTGTGTGAAGCAAGAAGTTGTTTTGTCAGTCTCCGAGTGTTTTGTCTGTGTATTTGCTTCCTGTATTCTCAATACTCCAGAACATTGTGAACATTTAATATTTACGTCTCTAATATTACGAGGGTGGGTAAAAAAGTAAACCTTCCTATCTTTTTTTCTCTTTTAATTGCCAAGAAAATTGAATCCAAGTTACATAGCTTAAAAACGACAACAATGACGATTAATTTGTCAATATTCTATATAATCTCCGTCCTTTTCCACAGTTTTGGTCCACCTTTTAACTAGGGCATATATTCCAGTGTGGTAAAACACACGGTCTTGCTTCCTAAGCCATTGACGCATGGACGTTTTCAAAGCCTCATCTTCAAAATGAATCCCACGATGAGCTTCCTGTAGTGGCCCGAACAGATGAAAGTCTGATGGTGCCAGGTCAGGGCTGTAAGACTTTACCATCCCAGTCTCTCAACTTCTGCAGTGGTGTAACGGCTGGTGTGTGGTCTTGCATTGGCATGCAAAAGAAGAACATCCGCCATAGTTTTTGTTGGGCGAACTCGACGAAGACGTGCTTTCAGCTTTTTGAAAGCTCTGACGTGTTGGTCAGAATTTACTGTACATCCCTGCTCCAAAAAATCAATCATAAGCACACCCTGTGCATCCCAAACCACTGTCGCCATAACTTTTCCTGCCGACCGCTGAGTTTTGAAAATTTCTTTTTCTTTTTTTTTTTCGGTGACGTTGGGCGATGCCATTCTATTGACTGCCTCTTTGATTCAGGTTCAAAAAAATAAACCCACGTTTCGTCTACAGTAACAATTTTTTCCAGAAACTCCTCTCCCTCCAAATTGAAGCACTGCAAGTGTTCGGAGGTTACTGATGTCCTTGTTTCTTTGTTTTGGACGGTTATCATTCTTGGTGCCCAACGTGAACAAACTTTTGAGTAACCCAGTTGTTGAATAATTGTCATCACACTGCCTTTACTGAAGGAGGTAATGCGACACAATTCACCTCTTGTTACCCGGCGATCACTACGAATGATGTCATCGACTCGCTGAATGTTGCATGGAGTCACTGCCGCTTCGCTTTTCATCTGGCAATGGTGTTTGCCCTTCAGCTTCGTTACAGCGACGAACCCATCGTCTAACAGTGCTGACATCCACCGTTGCACAATGTTTATCCTTTCGTGAATGCGAAATGGCGTTTCACCTTCCGCAATCAAAAATTCAATCACAGAACGCTGT
This sequence comes from Mantis religiosa, assembly GCA_030765055.1. Taxonomy (NCBI): domain Eukaryota; kingdom Metazoa; phylum Arthropoda; class Insecta; order Mantodea; family Mantidae; genus Mantis; species Mantis religiosa. The sequence goes on along the minus strand of CM060955.1, from coordinate 177,280,871 downwards.
CTAATACGAATGTCGATGTGAGCCATTTTGCAAGAGGATGCAGTGCTGTCACCTGTTGACTTAGGAAGTTACTACTGCAGTAGATTGGAGAAGAAGGTTTGAGGAATTGCGCAAAACTCAAAGTTCTCACATAACTTACCTATTTAAGGAAAAAAAATAGGAGGCATTACTTTTTTACCTACCCTCGTAGAACCATCGCTAACCCAATTCATTATACATACTTGAATCGCGGCAGTAACTGCATAATTATGCTTCCAGTATTGCCTCAAAAGGAATATAACCTCAAACTTTCTTGCCTCCAAATGAGCTGGCTGCATACATAGTACGAGTAAAGGTAGCCATAGCAACCTATAAATAGTTTAGACAAAAATAAAAGAATACGTACACGATATAAATCAAACTAAAATACTTATCAGACGAGTAAATACAAATTCAACACCATTGCTGCAGATTCAGTAATCTGGAACGTTGTGCTCAGGGCTATAGCTGTACATGGAGAACAGAGCACCTGAGTCCAGTTTATTGACGAGCTTTTTGCTGATTGTATGGCCACTGCTTCTGACAGAATTCAACGCATTTGTATCCTTTTATGTTGTTGAAATTTAAAACGGGGAGATAAATGGATACACGTAATTTGCTGTACTGCAATTCCAGAAGATTACATAAAACTATGTTATCTTAGTACAAAATAAAACCGTAATTTCTTTTAGTAAACTCAAAGTTCGTTTATGATACATTTATAACGAATATGAATTGAACTTGCTTCAAAAAGTGTTCACTAAGAAAACACAAACTTTCTTACATCCACAATTCTCCTTGTTACGATGGTTACATAATCAGTGCTGCCCACGGAAAAAAAAAAAAAAACGAATAGAACTACAACAGCACGCCAAGCGGATTAAAGTAAGGCGGCGGATTTAACGTTCTCCAACGTTAACAGGGCTTTGGTGAACGATTTTCAAAATATTTATCCGATTCACTCAGGCAGGCAGAGACGTAATATAACGAACAAAACATTTGACTATCACTTAAAGTCTACTGTATTCCCTTGTAACTACAATAAGATAATGTTTATCTTGAAGTAGATAGAGCAATAAGTGTTTGTACAAGAGTAGAGAAAGTCATGTATACATCACATAACGACCAAAACATTTGACTATCACTTAAAGTCTACTGTAATCCCTTGTGACTACAATAAGATAATGTTTATCTTGAAGTAGATAGAGCAATAAGTGTTTGTACAAGAGTAGGGAAAGTCATGTATACATCACATAACGACCAAAACATTTGACTATCACTTAAAGTCTACTGTATTCCCTTGTACCTACAATAAGATAATGTTTATCTTGAAGTAGATAGAGCAATAAGTGTTTGTACAAGAGTAGAGAAAGTCGTGTATACATCACATAACGACCAAAACATTTGACTATCACTTAGTCTACTGTATTCCCTTGTAACTACAATAAGATACTGTTTATCTTGAAGTAGATAGAGCAATACGTGTTTGTACAAGAGTAGAGAAAGTCATGTATACATCACATAACGACCAAAACATTTGACTATCACTTAAAGTCTACTGTATTCCCTTGTACCTACAATAAGATAATGTTTATCTTGAAGTAGGTAGAGCAGTAAGTGTCTGTACAAGAGTAGAGAAAGTCATGTATACATCACATAACGACCAAAACAATTTGACTATCACTTAAAGTCTACTGTATTCCCTTGTACCTACAATAAGATAATGTTTATCTTGAAGTAGATAGAGCAATAAGTGTTTGTACAAGAGTAGAGAAAGTCATGTATACATCACATAACGACCAAAACATTTGACTATCACTTAAAGTCTACTGTATTCCCTTGTACCTACAATAAGATAATGTTTATCTTGAAGTAGATAGAGCAATAAGTGTTTGTACAAGAGTAGAGAAAGTCATGTATACATCACATAACGACCAAAACATTTGACTATCACTTAAAGTCTACTGTATTCCCTTGTAACTACAATAAGATAATGTTTATCTTGAAGTAGGTAGAGCAGTAAGTGTCTGTACAAGAGTAGAGAAAGTCATGTATACATCACATAACGACCAAAACATTTGACTATCACTTAAAGTCTACTGTATTCCCTTGTACCTACAATAAGATAATGTTTATCTTGAAGTAGATAGAGCAATAAGTGTTTGTACAAGAGTAGAGAAAGTCATGTATACATCACATAACGACCAAAACATTTGACTATCACTTAAAGTCTACTGTATTCCCTTGTACCTACAATAAGATAATGTTTATCTTGAAGTAGATAGAGCAATAAGTGTTTGTACAAGAGTAGAGAAAGTCATGTATACATCACATAACGACCAAAACATTTGACTATCACTTAAAGTCTACTGTATTCCCTTGTACCTACAATAAGATAATGTTTATCTTGAAGTAGATAGAGCAATAAGTGTTTGTACAAGAGTAGAGAAAGTCATGTATACATCACATCACGACCAAAACATTTGACTATCACTTAAAGTCTACTGTATTCCCTTGTAACTACAATAAGATAATGTTTATCTTGAAGTAGATAGAGCAATAAGAGTTTGTACAAGAGTAGAGAAAGTCATGTATACATCACATAACGACCAAAACATTTGACTATCACTTAAAGTCTACTGTATTCCCTTGTAACTACAATAAGATAATGTTTATCTTGAAGTAGATAGAGCAATAAGTGTTTGTACAAGAGTAGAGAAAGTCATGTATACATCACATAACGACCAAAACATTTGACTATCACTTAAAGTCTACTGTATTCCCTTGTAACTACAATAAGATAATGTTTATCTTGAAGTAGATACAGCAATAAGTGTTTGTACAAGAGTAGAGAAAGTCATGTATACATCACATAACGACCAAAACATTTGACTATCACTTAAAGTCTACTGTATTCCCTTGTACCTACAATAAGATAATGTTTATCTTGAAGTAGATAGAGCAATAAGTGTTTGTACAGGAGTAGAGAAAGTCGTGTGAGTTTTCATTTGGTTCGCCACAAATCACATTTGCAACAGAATTTCTATCTCAAATGTTCCGGTAGAGTGGTACACAATAAACGAAGAACGGAATGGGGGAAAAATGATGCAATTCAAATTTATTTATTTGCAATATTGTTTTTTTTTTTGTGGCAGTTACTATTACTAATTCAAACTGTTATGAAGAAAACATTAGTTCTAAATACATTCATCACGTTTGGTTAATTAAATTTTGTACCTCGTAGCTAAAACTGAAATATAATTTCCGTACATATGTATGTAAATTAATGGTTATTGAATTTATTTCTTTAGCATACACGACTGCTAGGCCAGTGAGTTCAGTAGTGTATGTGACGCTATAGTAAATATTATTTTGGGTTGTTTTGTACCAGATAGGTGGTTGTTTTATACTGTTGCATAAAAATACTGAATTTGTTTCGAAGATGAAACAGTATTTGCTTGACGACATCTTGACGATATAATTAGGGCTATATGCTCAAGCTATGATAAACCTATCTCAGGCTTTGTGTGGGTATGTAAGAGGACTGTTCTATAAAGAATAATCACACTTTTTTACGGTCATAACTTTTCGCACTAAAATCCAAACTGATTATATTCTGTTAGCTTAATGTGAAACAAACACGCCGTAGTAGTTTCATTGTTGGCACTCCTGGTTCCCGCCTGTGAGACCTATACAAGTTCAGACATGTTCAGTATCACCTACCGCTGGAATGGAGGTAACACGCGAGGAACAATATGCCGCTTTGAAATTCTGCTTTCGTCTCAACAAATCTTCAGTTGAGGCCTATACAATGTTACAGGAGGCCTAGGGAGAGTCTATTCTTCCCTACAACACAGCTTGAAGGTGGTTTAAAATGTTTAAAGAGGGGAGACAGTCAATTTCAAAGGAAGGTGAACCTGTGCTCCAGTTACTGCTCTTACGGAAGAAAACATCAACACTGCTGCTGCCATTGTGAGACAGGATCGACGAATAACCTTTAAGATCACTTTCTGAAAAACTGAACATTTCATTGGTTGCCACGCACACGTTGGTGACACAAACATTACATATGAGACGTGTTTGTGCACGATGGGTTCCAAGACTGTTGATTTCCGAACATAAGGACATTCGCATGCAGGTCTGCATGCAGTTTAAGTTGATGTTAGAGCCAGATACGGAGTTTCTTTCAAACGTAATAACTACTGATGAAACTTGGCCAGATCATTTTGATCCTCAGAGCAAACAGCAAAGCTCATTGTGGAAATCTCCTTCATCACCAACCCCCAAAAAGACAAAAGTGGTTGCTTCTGCTGGGAAAGTTATGGTCATCTCATTCTTTGATATTCATGGAATAGTTTATCAGCATGTTGTACCTGCACACACATCAGTAACTGGACAATACTACAGAAATGTCCTGAATACATTGCAAGGCCATATCAGGCGCAAAAGAACACATTTCTGTGAATCAGGCTGGATGCTGCATCACGATAATGCGCGGCCGCATATTGCCAATGTTGTTGCTGAATATCTTGCAAAACTCAATGTGAAGTACATCCCTCACCCTCCCTATAGTGCGGATTTAGCCCCCTGTGACGTTTTTCTATTTCCTAACGTGAAGAAACGCCTTCGTGGGAGACATTATCCGTCATCAGAAGCAGTGGTAAAGGCTGCGGAGGCGATTTTGAAGGATCTCTCAAAAATGGTTTCCAGCGTGTCTTTGAAGACTGGCAGAAACGCTGGGACAAGTGTATGGCATTTAGGGGAGACTATTTTGAGAAGGGCCATCAAAACTATGAGGATGAGTAAAGATACGTTGTCAAAAAAATGTAATCATTCTTTATTGAACAGCCCTCGTATTTGTGTAATATGAAGGTATATGTTATGGTGTAAAAAGTTGTGGAAGCATGTAGTATTTCTGCACAACGCAGAAGGCTGTGTGTGTGTATGCGAGGTCCATTAGCGGCACAGGATGCACAACCTCATTGCTCATTCAAAGTGAAACCACATGACCACGCACACTGCCTGACTCCACGAGAACTCGCGCAACTAAATTAAATTAACATATCAGTCTAGCTTATAAAACAGAGAGGTCGCTGGTTGGTTCAAATATCTAACAGGGTGACTCAAGAGTTCTTCTGTGACCCGCGTTCGTAAGGTACCTGACCCATGGATTGTTTCGCCGTTTTCCCGTGTTGCCAGGCGAATGTTGGGTTGGTTAATTACATATCGCTCGAATTTCCTGTCCTTCCATTCCAAATCATCTCTCATCTGGTACTCTCTTTAGTGTAATCTATAAAAAGGGAGCGGCATTTCGCCAGTCAGTTGTTAATTGAACTCGCGTGCGGGAACAGCTGTGTGAGCTGTGTTGTGGTCGTTGACCTTGCAAGTTGTATGTGTATGTGAGGTAATTCTGGACTGTCAGATTGATTTGTACGAAAAAAAAAAACAGCAATTTTTAGTGTTTGTAATCTGGGCTTTTAATTTCACGAACCCACAAAGTCACAATTGGTGTCAGAAGTGGGATGTACCACCATGGAGGCTGCATTGAAAACACTTCTACAGGAACTGAAAGAAATGACAACAGTGAACGACAACCTCGGTGCGAAAACGGAGACGACAGATAGCAACCTGATCGCGAAGATGACCGAATTAACAACTGACTGACTGTGGCAGGCGGCGGCTCCCTTTTCATAAATTACTCACTATCCGGAATGTTCTCACACAATCAAGACGGTGTTAGAAGAAAGACGAACTCTCCAGAAATCGGTCTCCTTTCCCCCACCCTTTCGGGGAGCTTTTATCTCTGCACTGCACTGTCAGTCTCTTTGAATGATTCGCCGCGCCGCCTCGAATCAACAATGCGTTCGCGACAATATATTTACATTCGTTATTAAATTCTTCTTTATTCAGGGGTATATTTATTAATATTGTAACTTTATGGGTTCTTAGAATTAAAAGGCCGAGTTGCAGAAATTAAAAATTTCCTTTATTCCCGTAGCAATACACTGTCCAATTCTCACGTAACAACATTACATCAAACAATCTTCCAAGGTCAAGCACAATAACAAACACTTGCAGCTGATTACATTAGCTCTCGTTACAACAACACTGACTGTTACACAACAACTGCTTCACAACTACAGCTGTCCTGCTAGCGTGTCACAATCCCTTTTATATCTCCACTCATAATTACCAGAGCTTTCTGGCAAACAAGCATCTAGTTACATAATTCGAACATTCTATCACCTTCGAGAAACGTAACTTAATCTACCCGGCGAGGCCTTTGTCTCAGTTGTCTTGCCTGCCGGCACTATCTGTTTACACACGTTCGTTATCTACGTGAAACCTATTTGCGCTGAAACTTCAATGCCCGTTACCGCGACAATATATAAATCAAACTATTGAAAACAGCAAATTTATGTGAAAAAGGGTCAAAAATTTACTTTTTATGGAATTATCAATATGAGTAGATTTCCTATAAATACCAAAGTTTAATTTACTATTATTTCTTCTTATCTTTACATGTAGAAAAGAAAGAAATCCATAAATTTCAGTTTCTAATGTAAATTTTATAGCTTTATCTTGTAAATTTAGTAATTTTAAAGCATCGTTCATTTGTTTAACAGGATCAATAGCAAAACTATCATCAACATATCTATACCAGGCTTTAAAAATCAAAGGGGATGCTTTAGTGACTTGCATTACAGATAATTATATTTATGTAATATTAACTGCTTCATTTTCTACAGAATATACGTTTCATATATTGAAGCTGCAGTTTATATTTAGTAGCAGTACTGTATGGGAGTTCTAATGTATTTACATACCTGCACACGTGTCAGCGCGACGTAGAGGCCTTCAGTGTGACGTCATCGTCATTAAGTAACATGGACCGCACCTGGAAGCAAAACATTGAAGTAACTGTTGTACAAACACTGCAATTATAGATGCTGTCTAATAAGTGATGTCGCTTACTTAAACAATTATTTAAATATGTTCTGACAAGCAATTAAGTACTTTTCAAAGTATAGAGCATTAGATTCTATGGTCTTGAGTCATCGTACAGCGAGGTTTATTATCCCACGATGTTACCAGTCTCTTGTTTTTGATGTGAAGAATTCGGTGACATCCACTTGTACTGCTTCAATGTTGTCAAAACTTCTTCCACATAGAAAATGGGTCATGGATCGAAAAAGATACTAGATCAGGGCTATATGCTGGGTGTGGTAGCAGTTAGATTTCTTCCAATTCCTGAATTGTTCCCATGGTTGTTCGTGCAGTATGTAGTGTTACATTGTCCTGTTGTAATAGAACTATTTCGGTTAACCCCTCCTAGGGGAGGGGATCCGTCCCCTTCAGGTGCCGTGGTGTCAGCGCTGCGGACCCCTAGCACTCGTGATACCTCTGACGTTACTAGAGGAACCTCGGGCCGAATATTCGAGCCCCTCCCTGATTGGGAGTTGTTCGGATTGGGTTTGACTCCAGGGGGAGTGGTTGCCGATACCCGTGGGAGATCGGGTACGTCTCCGGACGGGGTTGAAGGAAGCCATATATTCCCGGGTACTAGCCAGCATAGCTAGTAGGAGGTGTGCTAGATCACCAGGCGGCCCCACCGAGGTCATATCGGTAGCCTTCTCCTTTGGGGTTGGCGCGCGTAAGTGACGTATCCACATCCATCCCGTCTTGAGTCCATAGGATGGGACTTGTTAGTCTCTAGGGCTTGCCCTATTGAAAACCCTTCTGGGACAGCTCGGTAACTCCCTGGTCGTCAGAGGGGGAGGGTCGGTCTCACCTTGTGAAGGCTGCCCTGGTAGATACCCTGGTATAGCATCAATCGCTCGTCCGTTTGGAACAAACTCTCAGTGAATCACAACTTCAGACACACAACATTACTTTGGGACCGAACTGATGAGGATCAAGTCACTGTTTCGGTAATATACCCATTTTACATCAACGTTCAGTCTGTTGAGCTACAGATCTACAGCTTCTGTATGATTTTCCAAATGTCTTAATATGGCTATGTATGGTATCTTTTGATGTACCAAGTTCTTCTGAAAGACTACGGGTACTTTTCTGCAGATTTTCTCTCAAAACGTCGTGTATCCTGAATATTCCATACTTATGTCTTCCAGAACGTGGTAAATCTTTAGTGTTTTCGTCTCCATTGTTGAAAAGTTGTAACCATCGTTGTGCCACACACTCACTAACGTCATCTTCTCCTTCCACTTCACATATTCTTCGAGCTCCGACAGCGACTTTATAATCTTGTTTCTAGTAGTGTTTTAGAAGTACTCTAAGTTCAAACTTTGCTATCTCCATTTTGTGATTGTTTATTAACAACTCAAGACTGATACATGCTGGCAATGTATGCAACACTAGCCATGATATCCTGCATGTAGCGCTGCCAAACAAAAGAAACAATACATTTTCCAAAACGACAAAATCAAAAGATAAAATCGAGTTTGCTGAGCCGCAGATGGAGATAGATGCCGTATAACTGCCCTTTATCCTAAAAATTACTTTGTATTAATGAAGTTCTTTTATACAAAAGGTTACCATAACAACAAAATATTGCTATTCAAGCTGCTTCTAAGAGCAGCAAAAAATATCTCATTTACATGGCCAACTCTATCCATTATTTACATATTTATGTACATGTTTAAATAACAGTTGCAAAACGTTTTTATACAATTTTCTTGCTCTATGTACAAGAGAACGAAGCGACGCTCAAATATTTCATAGTAGATCACATCATCAGGAAATAATAACTGCTCTAGAATAGTTATTTATCTTTGACTGTGATACCAAAACATCTAATTTTTACGGGCGTTATAATGAAACGATTATACACATGTTTGATACAACCTTTATATATTTGTAGCATTAAAATATATAAAAATAGCTACTAAATTTTCTAAATATAAAATTGTAATGTATGACGCAATAAAAAAAGAATATGAGGTGATTCTTGCCTTCGAACGTTGCTCTACTTGCGAGAGCGGCGATTTCAGGTTTTATTAGACGCATAATGGACAAAATTATGTTGGAAAACGCAAATATATGAAAAGGATATTTCCTAAAATAATAAACTGCTCAAAGGAAAGAAAGAAATGCATCTACATTATCTGTGCAATGAAGTTATAACTATCTCTTATGATGTACCTGCGCACAGAATGAGCGGATCTTGTAAGATGATTATCCCAAGAGAAATTCCGCGATATCCATGTTCAGAATCGAAGTTCGATTCATCGATTAGTAAATTAACTGTATGTAGGTACTTAACAAAAGATACTTAACCCTCGAGTGATGCGTGATGCTTTGTGACGTGAGTGGTCGCGTGGGCTACATATGTAGCCCGTAAATAAATTACTTGATGCATTCTTTATAGTTGTTTTAATAACCTGCTGGGACATTCCTTCATTTCTTTATAGTATTTACTTATATTCAAAATTTATTTTCACGAACTGTTTCAAGATAATTTGGTACTAAATGAAATTATACTATGTGTCGTCTAAAATATACGGTAAACTCGTTTAAAGTGTTCCATTACATTTCTGAATCACATTAATCAAGTTTGTGTCTGGTAGATGCTCATTTTTTATCTCCTAAGGCCGTATGTAAGGCTTGCCTTTCATTTGTTTTGAATTTACCTGAATACGTTATGAGTTTGTAGCTGTTTGAAATGACCATCGCTCGATTTGTACCAGAGATACTGTTTGCAGAGTGATTTAGCATGTACTGGCCAAGAGAGGAGAGTGAAATTATCTCCGTACTCTCGGAGAAGCTTTTAGAGCCCGCAGTTGCTGCTGTGAAAATGTAGTTTTAAAATAGGACACCGGGACAGGACATTGTGGCGTAAGTGCCACTGCATGAATATATTCAACAAGGCCATCATTAGAGTTTCCCTCGCTCGACTGCAGATGGTGTTCTAGGCAACCTTTTACACAGTTGCCGGAAACAAAACATCTGAACAACAAGCCACCTTTATCTTCAACTCGGGGAAAACATAACCTTAAAAATCGGACGTGTTACACGGATATAGCCTTCTTTATTCATTCAATGTACTAATTCTACAAAGCTTTATTGATTTGTCTATGTACTACATGGTAATCCAGAAAAATATTTGTAATAATTCACATATTAGACACACGAGGGACATAGTGATGCAGTAGGATTTAGTAGTTTTGAAACGTACTATCTCAAAAACTGTCCCATTTAGTTGCTTGTATTTTTGGTAATTTATATGTAAAAGTCGGAAAAATTAGATGGAAACTACACTGCGTTGAATATTTTAAAGAAGCAAACGTAACGAAAGCTTCATTTGTCACGTAAATATGAAAGTTTTTGCCCTATATTGAAGCCTGGATATTCTAGATTATGTCAAATGTTAAGGTTCTTAATGAAGAATGTTGTGTATACTTCCGTTTTCATTTTTATTCGGAGCGGAAACTAATCCTAATCACCCACAATAGGATTGTCATAGCGGACAAATCGGAATGGAACATTCAATTTGAGTACATAATGTAATCATGAGAACAAAATAACACATTTCTACACTTGTATATTCATATCTTTATGTATCTCACATATGAATTGGTTCTTTCCTACAGCGCCAGTCCACACAGATTTCGTGGTAACATTTGAGCATCACTTCATCGTCCGATATGACTTAACGTTGGAGGACGTTGCATTACCTTAATCAGCTTCGCCCGTTGTTGTAGCGGTATTTATTTTTGTCCGTTGGCAGCACTGATTAAGTAACTATCATAACAACAAGGAGGATTATGGATGTAAGAAAGTCTGTATTTTCTTATTGTGCAAGTTTCTGGAGCAATTTCAATGCACATTCGTTATAAATCTATATTAAACGAAGTTAAAAAATAACAAAATACCAGAAATGGGGCAATGACATATCTCATTTACGTAAAAGAAGCTCGATTGTCACTTAGACTGAAGAAACACAATCGTATTACACAGTCAACTGTCTCAGGTAGTTAACTTCTTCGTTCCAACATAACAATACACTACCGTCACATAGGGAACACATATTGAACTAATCCAAGTCATCCACCAACACGCACTTACCTTATTTTAGATTAATGTTATATAAATGTAAAATTTTTCGATTAAACTATGAAGGTACTCTTGTCCAGTATTTTGCTGCTCCGATTGTCAGCTGTTTTTACTTAGCTCTCCTTGGAGTTCCTTAAATTACATTTCTTTTTGTCATTCTGTTTAGTTCACTCGCCTGTTGCGACAAATTAAATTTTTGTTACTTCTCTGTTTTATTTGAAATACGAAGCACAATAATTAATTTCACTCTGTCCCTGACGTTAGCTGTTCTCTCCAGCGCAGTAGGAACTTGTCATTTGTTCTCGTATCAGTCGGGACCTCTTTGCTCTTTCAGGTTTTCCCCTAATCAGTAGTCGAATATCGTTGTTATTTCTCATTTGCCATAAACTACTTTCCCGCAATGTCTGACAGTTCTCATACTGTCTCCAGTATCTTCGTCCTTGGTTGATCCACTGTCGGCTACTGCGGTGGGCAAGGCCTCGGCGTAAAGAGTTTATTGGAACTACTTTCTACAAGGACACTGACTGCACACTACCTAGAACGGCAGATATTAACAAGTGGAGGTACAACGGATACTCCACACTGAAAGGTGTTGTTCAATTTCGAGGTACAGTAACAATGATGCAAGAAACAGTGATGTTTTCATGAAAAAACTGTTTTACTTACAGAAAAATACAATTACATACCGAAATGAAGACATATTATAGAACCATTTTTAAAAACATCTGTATTGTGACTTTGTGGGCTCGTGAAATGAAAAGTCCAATTACACAAACTTAACAATGTTCTTTATTTTCACCTTATTCCAATTACAGTTTACTATACACAATTACGATTTACCAGTTTGTCCGTTACCGTCCCGATGCGCGTACACAATTGCAATTTAAGTTACACCATTCAACCTTGCCAGTTCGTCTTTACCCGTCGCTCAACTCGACTACACGTCCGCCCGGCTCACGGTCACTCACTCAACTCGCTACACGTCCGCACACCGCGACGTCCTCCACTCCACTAACCGTCGCCTCGCTTGTATCGATCGCCCCGAAACCTCTGGATTTTTCCATTATGGAGGGGGAAATCATTCTGGAGCCTTCGAGCACCTTCGCGCGGTAGGAGGAGGTGCCACCCCTTGCGTCCCCCCCCCCCGCCACCGCCGGTCCGCATTATCGATCGGCAACGCGAGTTCGCCTTCTGCGTCACAGTATTTACGCGCCTAAACTTCTGTATTCCATATATTTTAGCGCATATTAGGTATTTTCCACAAATATTCATAAAATTACATAACTTGCGTCTTTTTCTTTAATTTTCAGGAAAAATACATTTTTGTATCAGTGTACATCGATCCTCTAATGCTATAATAGCGACATTTTCTAACCATCTTCTAAAAAACAAACTAACCACAAATCGACTGGCAAAACATTTGAAAGAAACGGTCCAATGTTAACAATTTTTTTTTTTTTTTTTTTTTTTTTTTTTTTTTTTTTACAAATATGCATTTCTGAAATATTTTCCAACTCGCAAAACATATGGAAGTAGCTTCCAAACCGACGGTCGTCTGATGAGTCCCGAGCTTCACAAAGAGATGACGCCACTAGGCTTTTATCCATAGTTACAGGTCAATATCATCTCTAGTTTCTGAATTACAGCATTTTAAACAAGACAAGTGTAGAGGTTTCACGCAAATACAAGATTTGGGAAAACTAGCAGTGATTAAATACTTCCATTTGAAAGACTTAACGCCTAAATAAATCAAGGAGGAAGTGGACAGTACATTGAAAGACTCTGTCCATTCATATACAATGATTAAAGGGTTGGTTGTAGAGGGTGATACAATTAAATGCCTGAGCCTATGCATCTCTATTAAGCTACTTGAAATGGCAAATACTTTGTGTAACAGAATTTAAATGTTTCATCGTATATACGTCACCACTAAACGTCATAGCACATCTATGATGTGAAATGACTTTAATCCTTGGATGCGAGAGTGTGCGGACTGATTAAACCCATGAATGCCATGGGTTTACCAAAACACTCATTTCTGGAGCACGTACTCGAGCAACAATTAGAATTGCTCGAGGAAATGTTTAGGAAAGGGAGTACGAGTACTAGTGATGAGCCTCGCTCTAGACGTCCTGTGGATGCCACAACCCCCGAGATTATTGAAAATAATAATCATTTAGTACTGGAAGACCACAGATTAAAGTTGTTTGAGATAGCAGAGGCTGTGAAAAGAACAAAAGAACGTACAGGTAATATTTTAAGTAATGTTTTGGGCTTTCACAAGGCCTGTGTCGTGTTTGTTGACACCTGATCAAAAGTTACAAAGAAAAACTGTTTTTGTAAAGAATTTGTAGCTCTACCGTAAAAACTCCAGTGAATTTTTGAGACGGCTTATTGCAATGGATGAAACTCGGACACATCACTACACTCCAGGAAGTAAATCGCAGTCAAAACAGTAGATTGTGCCATGTGAACCAACTCCAAAAAAAAGGCAAAGTCAATTTTGTCAACTAACAAGGTTAAGGCGAGTGTACAAGGAATTATTTTTACTGATTACTTGTAAAAGGGTAAAAGTATCACTGCTGACTACTATGCAAGCTTACTGCAACGTTTGAGTGATGAGGTGAGAAGAAAAAGATCTCATTTGACAATGAAAAGATCTTGTTTCTTCACGACAACACTCCGGCCCATCGTTTAGTCATTGCAATGGGGAAAGTGTGTGAATTAAATTTCGAATTGCTTGAACTTGCCAGATCTATTTTGAAACTCGGCAAGGATCCGGTCTTTCCATGTAACTATCGATCCATTAGCATCCTCCTAGTCGTCTCGAAAATTTTCCAGCGACTGTTCCTAGCTCACCTAACACCTCTTTTTGAGGAGAGGCAACTCTTTCCGGATCATCAGTCTGTTTTCGGTGGAGGCACTCCACGACCTTGCAGTTGCTGCGACTGGTTGAGAGGGTAACCCTGGGTTTTCAGGAGAACTTCAAAACCGTCGCGGTGCTGTTGGACGTGGAAAAGGCCTTTGCGAACACTTGGCATCAGGAAGTTAATATCCCTCCTCCATATCTCGCGATGATCAGCTGTTTCCTCAAGGATCGCACGTTCCGGGTGAGAGTGGAAGGAAAGCTTTCCAGTGTCAGACCCATAGCCGCGGGAGTCCCGGAGGGTAGTGTTCTGTCACCGCTGTTCTTCGCGGCCTACATATCTGACTTTCCCACGGAACCACGGAACGCCAGTATGCGGACGATGTAAAAAACGTCAAATTCTGCTTCCCGCCACTGCAATGACAGCTCCGAGCGATCGGCCGCTGGAGTGAGAAGTGGAGGATGTCAATCAGTCCAGGGAAGAGCTCGGCTCTTCTACTGGCTAAGGTCCGACGCTGACGACCAGCGGGATCACAGATGTTGCGACGGAGGTAAATCCCTTGGGTTACTTAAGCCAAATACCTTGGTGTCCTGCTGGATCGCGGGCTGAAAATCACTCCTCACGTCAGGGCCAAGGATGGTCTCGGACATGCAGCACTCAGGGAGTTATTCCCTATTTTCAAGTCAAAAATGCCCACACACTTCAAACTGAGCGTATATCGGACGATTATTCCCCCCATGATTCTGTACGGGTGCGAGATCTGGGGATCGGCGGCTCCGACCACCGTCCGCAGACTGCAGTACGTGCAGGATCGGGTATTAAAAATGAACTATGATACTGGGCGCTGATTCCCATCTCATATCCGACATGAGCAATCCCAAATCTCTTACATTGTGGATATGGTAAGAGAGAGATCTCGAACTCTCCACAACAAACTTTCTGCCTATCCCAATCAGCTGGTAAGCTCTCTGGATCAGCACGACCATAAAGCTCCTCGCAGGAGGAGGAGATACAGACTTCAAAAGGACGCCATGGGCTATTAGCCGATGAGTATATCTCTCCATCTATCCAAAAACCCTGGTCCAGAAATGAGTCTGGGATGTCTACCCTTCACACAGCTTCCTACTCCCTCTGATCGTGCTGCCTGCACTTTGACCTCCTTCAAGCGGGGAGACCCAGTGAAGGCAGCCTTGGGAATATATACCGCAGGTGGCAGCCTGAGTGGCTTAAACCTAACAGACCACAGAAACCTATGCCCTGACACAAACGCTTGAGACAAACAACAATCTTCTATTACCGCGCAGGTAACGTCGCACTAAGCGGCTAGGTGCTTTGGCGATAACACACGCACTCAGGTTAACCTGAGTGACCTGATTCTTCTGCTGCTGGTCTGTTTGCCAGATCTAGCACCCAGTGACTACCACCTGTTCCCAAACTTCTAAATATTTCTTGTAGGACGAAGATTTCACACCAACAAGGAGGTCATTGATGTGGTAAACAGATATTTTGAAGACCTCAAAATATTTCTTGTAGGACGAAAATTTCACACCAACAAGGAGGTCATTGATGTGGTAAACAGATATTTTGAAGACCTCAAAATATTTCTTGTAGGACGAAGATTTCACACCAACAAGAAGGTCATTGATGTGGTAAACAGATATTTTGAAGACCTCAAAATATTTCTTGTGGGACGAAAGTTTCACACCAACAAGGAGGTCATTGATGTGGTAAACAGATATTTTGAAGACCTCAAAATATTTCTTGTAGGACGAAAATTTCACACCAACAAGGAGGTCATTGATGTGGTAAACAGATATTTTGAAGACCTCAAAATATTTCTTGTAGGACGAAAATTTCACACCAACAAGGAGGTCATTGATGTGGTAAACAGATATTTTGAAGACCTCAAAATATTTCTTGTAGGACGAAAATTTCACACCAACAAGGAGGTCATTGATGTGGTAAACAGATATTTTGAAGAGCATGATAAATCACACTACAGAGATGATTTAATTAAATTAGAACAACGATATGACAAACGTATTAGGCTTTCTGTAGTTTATGTTGAGAAATAAAGAAAGAAAATGTTTTTGTTTATTGTAAGTCTCAGCACTTAACAGCCGAACCGCGATGTACGTCATCTCTCCTCTATGATCAAAAGTCAGGGCGTGAGAGAAAGCAAATGGACTCAACATTCACTCGAATCACCATTACCAACATTCCCAACACTAGATATATAAATAACTATTTTATATATGATCTGTATTGAGAAAAGTTTTTCTCTACACCGCACGACGTGATTGGCACCAATTTAAACCAAGATGACGTCCAAGTTCCTTACCATTTTCTCTAGAACCTTCTAGTTCATCTCGAATGGTACAAAGGACATAACACCTATATCTTTATGTCAAAAAGTAATGCTTTCTATTTTTTTTTTTCCCTAAATAGGTAAGTTATGTGAAAACTGAATTTAGCGCAATTCCTCAAACCTTCTTCTGCAATACCCTGTAGTAGTAACTTCCCAAGTCAACAGGTGGCAGCACTGCATACTCTTGCAAAATGGCTGAAATCGACATTCGTATTAGACAGCGCTCTGTGATTGAATTTTCGACTGCGGAAAGTGAAACGCCAATTCACATTCATGAAAGGCTAAAAAACGTGTATGGTGATGCAACGGTGGATGCCAGCAATGTTAGACGATAAATTCGTCGCTGTAACGAAGCTGAAGGGCAAACACCATTGGCAGATGAAAAGCGAAGCGGCAGGCCGGTGACTGCAGTGACTCCATGCAACACTCAGAGAGTCGATGACATTCGTGGTGATCGCCGGGTAACAACAGGCGAATTGTGTCGCATTACCTCCCTCAGTAAAGGCAGTGTGATGACGATTATTCAACAACTGGGTTACTCAAAACTTTGTTCACGTTGGGTACCAAGAACGTTAACCGCCCAAAACAAAGAAACAAGGAAAACAAAAGCCCCCGAACACTTGCAGCACTTCAATTTGGTGGAAGAGGAGTTTCTGGAAAAAATTGTTACTGGAGACGAAACGTGGGTTCACTTTTTTGAACCTGAATCAAAGAGGCACTCAATGGAATGGCATCACACGTTACCGAAGAAAAAAAATCAAAACTTAGCGGTCGGCAGGGAAAGTTATGGCGACAGTGTTTTAGGATGCAGAGGGAGTGCTTATGATTGATTTTTTGGAGCAGGGATGCACAATAAATTCTGTCCAATACGTCAGAACTCTCAAAAAGCTGAAAGCACGTCTTCGCCGAGTTCGCCCAACAAAAACTATGGCGGATGCTCTTCTTTTGCATGACAATGCAACACCACACACCAGCCGTTACACCACTGCAGAAATTGAGAAATTGAGATGGCAAGTCTTACCTCACCCATCAGACTTCCATCTGTTCGGACTACTAAAGTAAACTCATCGTGGGATTCCTTTTGAAGATGAGGAGGCTGTGAAAATGTCCGTGCGTCAATGGCTTAGGAAGCAAGATCGTGTGTTTTACCACACTGGAATACATGCCCTAGTTAAAAGGTGGACCAAAACTGTGGAACAGGATGGAGGTTATATTGAATAGTGACAAATAAATCGTCAAAGTTGTAGTTTTCAAGCTATATAAATTGGATTAAATTTTCATGGCAATTAAAAGAGAAAAAAATAGGAGGCGTTACTTTTGACCCACCCTCGTGCTGTGTACTTATGTTTGTTGCATAGAACTCACTTTAATATTCCCATCATAAAAAGAGACACACTGTTATATGAGATTATGTTGAGAAATAAAGAAAAAATGTTTTTTTATTGTAAATCTGGGAACTTAATTGCCGACTCTGATAAAATCAACACATTTAATTTGTTTTTTCAGACATGGCCTGCTGAAGAATTTTACGTATAGATTCAATGATCGTGTAACAACGAAATGCAGCAGTTTTGATATTCCCTGTACTCGATTACATTAACCAAAGTAGTGGAGGAAGCGCGGTGGTTGTACTTCATTGTTTGTTGGTCGATGATTTACTCCATTACACAAACTGCGAGCTTTTCAATGAGACTGAGTGCTGCACAACTTTTCAATACTCTGAATGAGCTAGCGTTCTTTCCTTCACATTCTGGTAGTGCACAGATTTATTCCTTCGCAAACAAAGCCTTTATCTCCCGTCTACCGACTGCCAAGAGGTTGCTTGCATTGTTATTTCTCTAGTGGAAAATCTTTCTTTACATCAGCACAAGTCTGCATTCATACCCAGAACCGCTGGTATCGTTAACAACTGACTTCTGCGGATATCGCAGTAAACAGAGCAGGTTTATACGTGTAATTCACGTATTTTTGGAACTGTATAATAAATCTGACCCAGATTTTGATGCTCTAAAGCAGGATGAATAATCTATCGGAATACATTATCATGAAATTCTCTACCTTTCTTCAAAAACGTTAGCAGAAACCTTTCTTCTTCAATTTACGAGGGCTGTTCTATACAAAATGATATAAATTTTTTACGGTCATAATCTTTGGCACTAAAATTTAATCTTATTATATTCTGTTAGCTTAATGTGAAACAAACACGCCGTAGTAGTTCAATTGTTGGTAATCCTGGTTCCCGACTGTGAGAACCAGCCAAGTTCAGACATGTTCAGTATCGCCTACCGCTACAATGGAGGTAACACACGAGGAACAATATGCGGCTTTGAAGTTCTGCTTTCGTCTCAACAAATCTTCAGTTGAGGCCTATACAATTACAGGAGGCCTATGGAGGGTCTGTTCTTCCCTACAGCACAGATCGAAGGTGGCTTAAAATGTTTAAAGAGGGGAGACAATCAATTTCAAAGGAACGTGGACCCGGTGCTCCAGTTACTACCCTTACGTAAGAAATCATCAGCACTGCTGCTGCCATTGTGAGAGAGGATCGACGAATTGCCTTAAGATCACTTTCTGAAATACTGAACATTTCATCGGGTGCCACGCACACGTTGGTGACAGAAACATTACACATGAGACGTGTTTGTGCGCGATGGGTTCCAAGACTGCTGATTCCCGAACAAAAGGACATTCGCATGCAGGTCTCTGTGCAGTTAAAGTTGATGTTAGAGGAAGATCCGGAGTTTCTTCTAAACGTAATCACTGCTGATGAAACTTAGCTAAATCATTTTGATCCGAGAGCAAACAGCAAAGCTCAGTGTGGAAATCTCCTTCATCACCAACCCCCAAAACAGCAAAAGTGGTTGCTTCTGCTGGGAAAGTTATGGTCGTCTCATTCTTTGATATTCATGGAATGGTTTATCAGCATGTTGTACCTGCACACACATCAGTAACTGGACAATAATACTGGGATGTCCTGAAAACATTGCGAGTTCATATCAGGACCAAAAGAGCACATTTCCGTGGAGCAGGCTGGATGCTGCACCACGATAATGCGCGGCCGCATATTGCCAATGTTGCTACTGAATAACTTGCAAAATAACGTGAAATGCATGCCTCACACTCCCTATAGTCTGGATTTAGCCCCATGTGACTTCTTTCTATTCCCTAACTTGAAGAAACGCCTTCGTGGGAGGCATTATCCATCATCAGAAGCAGTGGTGAAGGCTGCGGAGGCGACTTTGAAGGATCTCTCAAAACATGGTTTCCAGCATGTCTTTGAAGACTGACAGAAACGCTGGGACAAGTGCATCGCATTCAGGGGAGACTATTTTGAGAAGGACCATCAAAATTATGAGGATGAATAAAGGTACATGGTCAAAAAGAATGTGATCATTCTTTATTGAACAGTCCTCGTATATTTCGTTAACAACGTTGCTAGTGTAACTTTGTGTACTGTCATTTGTAACACTTTGTCAAAAGAAATTCAGTACTCATTCATAGGTTGCATTTTACAGACATTTCAGTAAGTTGTTCAAATGTTTTTGCTCAAACGGAAGAATTGCAGTATCATTCAGTGCTTCACTTTTCACTTTTAGATAACAAAAAAAAACTTTCGGAAAAGATCTTCCTATTTTTTGAAAGGTTAGAAAATGGCAGAAACGTTGGGACAAGTCCCTAAAGTGCCTAAAGTGCCTAAAAGGAGACTGAATGAAAGATATACAATTTCTGATAACACTGGACAAGAATTAAAATGTTTTGGCCTAAGAATAGTGAAGTGACATGTATTTTCATCTGCTGAATTCATAAATCACCTTAAAATGATACATTAGCTTTTGTTTTGAATATAAAGAGACATTTCATGTTTTAGAGTGAACATTTTAAATTTTGGGAGTTCTTTTGGGAGTTGGCACACCTGTTAAATTATAAAACACTATCAGAGAGAAATTTTGGAAATTAAGTGATGCAAAAGTTAAGGAAGGCATTTTTGTCGGACCACAAATAAGAGAACTTGTAAAGGATCTTGCATTTGACAAAATTTTGGAGGGGAAAGAAAAGTAAGCTTGGGAAGCCTTCAAGGGTGTTGTTGAGATGACAACTACAAGCATTTGGTGACAGTGCTCCTGCAAAAATACCGTAACCTTGGATGCAACATGTCCCTTACCACTCCCACCTAGACTTTTTCCTCCTAGTTGTGGAGCTGTTAGTGATGAACATGGGGAGAGATTCCATCAGGACATTTCTGTTATAGAACAAAGATATCAGGGTCGTTGGAATGAAGTAATGCTTGCGGATTACTGTTGGTCTTTGTATAGGGATGCTGCAGAACTCCATCACAAGAAGCAAGCTAAAAGACAACGAAGTCAATAGGCCACCACATGATGCTCTTCACACAACTGTCTGCGAAGTATTGTTCCAGCAATTCAGAACTCTTAGCATGTAATTACCAGTTTAAAAAATCAAATGGACTTTCATGGTTGTTAGCATGTATGTAATTAATATGTATCCTTTTCTCTCAATCCATTAATATGTAATTGTTCCACGTTGTGCATATCATAGAAACTAGAGCTAATATATTTGTTTTTCTCAACCCAAAATTAATAGGAATTGCCTCATGCAGTGCTCGAAACATTCATTTTTTTATTGTTGCCCACTATAATGGTTGAATACTGCAGTCGTTGGTTTCTACGCGGATAATTGAAGCTTTCCTAAATTATTATACGCACCAAACATGCGAACATTTCCGAGAATATTCGTCGTAAATTTGCCGAGCTTTTGAAGTTAATAAAAAGCAACTAATTATTTGAGAGCTTGGGAGGTTCAAATGGAAACCACGAGCCGGAATATCCAGCTATACCTTCCAGGACATTAATATACGGGCAAACTTGTACTGCAGAAAACATAACCTCAAATATCAACTCTTGCAAAATGTATGAACAATCACAGCAATATCGAGATAGCACGGGAAATACAGATTTCGAGAAACCTTGAATCTACGAGCGCTGTTCAATAAACAATGATCACAACTTCTTTTGGCAACGTACGTTTACTTATCCTCATAATTTTGATGGTCCTTCTCAAAATAGTCTCCCCTGAATGCGATGTACTTGTTTCAGCGTTTCTGCCAGTCTTCAAAGACATGCTGGAAACCATTTTTGACGGATCCTTCAAAATCGCCTCCGCAGCCTTCACCACTCCTGATGATGGATAATGCCTCCTAAGAAAGCGTCTCTTCAAGTTAGGGAATAGAAAAAAGTCACATGGGGCTAAATCCGGACTATAGGGATGTACTTCACGTTCATTTTTGCAAGATATTCAACAACAACATTGGCAATATGTGGTCGCGCATTATCGTGGTGCAGCATCCAGCCTGCTGCACGGAAATATGGTCTTTTGCGCCTGATATGAACTTGCAATGTTTTCAGGACATCCCTGTATTATTTTCCAGTTACTGATGTGTGTGCAGGTACAACACGCTGATAAACCATTCCATGAATATCAAAGAATGAGATGACCATAACTTTCCCAGCAGAAGCAACCACTTTTGCTTTTTTGGGGGTTGGTGATGAAGGAGATTTCCACACTGAGCTTTGCTGTTTGCTCTCAGGATCAAAATGATGTAGCCAAGTTTCATCAGCAGTGATTACGTTTGAAATAATCTTCCTCTAACATCAACTTTAACTGCATGTTACGGTCATTGTAGCGGTAGGCGATACTGAACATGTCTGAACTTGCCTGTTCTCACAGGCGGGAACCAGGAGTACCAACAATGAAACTACTACGGCGTATCTGTTTCACATTAAGCTAACAAAATATAATAATGTTACATTTTGGTGCGAAAAATTATGACCGTAAAAAAATTATGATCATTCTTTACTGAACAACCCTCGTGAAAAACGTTTCTAAAGTTGAAGAAAGTCCTGTCGCAAAGTTTTAATTATAATCCTTAAAAAAGTGATAGAGGACTTGTGTTGATATGTGCTTGTTAGTACTTCTCTACGTAGTAACCATTCACATTTACAAATTTTTCTCAGCGTTTGTTGACCTTCCAAATACCTTGAATTATAGAACTCTGCAGAATTCGCTTTAAACCACTCTTTCGCTTCATTAATGACGTCATTTGTGTTGTCAAATTGGATACCACGCAACGGATTCTTCATTTCCGAGAAAATAAAAAGTCAGTTGGTGCGGGATCGGGCGAATAAGGTGGATGCTGTAAGGTCTCAAAGCCACATTCACTTGTTTTGTCAACTGCAACTTGAGATGAATGAGCTGGTACATTGTCAGACAGAAGACGAACAACTTTGAGAGCATACCGCGTCGTTTCTTAATCAGAGCTGCTCGTAACTTGTACAAGAGATGGCAGTAGTATCTGCCTGTGATGGTTTGACCCTTGGCAAGATAATCTGTAAGGATGACTCCACGACAGTACCATAAAACTGAAAGCAAGACCTTCCCAGCTGACTTTTGCATCTTTGCCTTTTTGTGAGGGGGAATCGGTAGGTTTCCATTCCATGCTCATGGGTTTTATCTGTGGGTCATACTGATAGTTCCAGGATTCTTCCATGGCTACCAAACGATCAAAAAATCATCTTCATCCTGTTCCAACAGCATCAACATCTGTCTTGAAAGGTCACGCCGTGTTTGCTTTTGCAAGGAGGTTGGCAAACGTGGAACCCAACGTGCAGACAGCTTAGACATGTGCCGTTGGTCCACACACTACCATAAGTAAGTTGTGTCTCATTCATGATCATTTGGATGGTCTTCCAGTATTAAACACTCCACTTTCTTCACTGTGACAGCTGACGGTCTACGAGCTCTTGACTCGTCTGTCAGGGATATGTGACCAGTTCGAAAATTCCTTTTTCTTCTCACAATAGTGTCATCCGATGGGCAATCATTTACATAAACAGACGTCATCTCAATAGCACCTAACAAATACTACATATAAGGGGAGCGGGGATAACAAGGTGGCAACGGTGAGACTTCTAAGGCATCTGATTGGCTACAGGCAAGAATTCTTCCCATTTGAAATACATAATCAATTTGTTATTACTGGTTATAACTGGTCACAAGTATTCTCATTTCCTTATTAGGCAATTGCCAATGTCCCTATGATACCAGATAGAAAACGCTGTATATATATAATCGCTTCAAAAGACTTCCATTCTCACACGTTAACATTTGTTCCGTCAGTGTTCTCTGAGTATACATTCCATCTCTTGTTTGTTTTCATTTGTTAATACTAAATTAAATCTCTTCAGCATTTAAACTACGTTAGTAAAATTTGATTGAAAACGTTGCAAATAAGTAATACTATTCGTTCCCGAGATTGAATAATACAAGTACAGCCATCTATGAACAACACCCAACTTTTAATGTTGGCGCATAGCAAATACGTATGAATCTTGTGTTCTATACGGAAGAGAAATTAATAATAACAATAAAAGAAAAAAACGTTCTAAAGTAACATATTTATCACAGTGTGAGACGTTATTACAGTCATATTACATTCTCAACCTTCTCTTATTACAAGGGTTAGTATTCTCCTCTATGTAGTTACGTAACATTTAAACTGGAGACGGCTGTGATAAGCGAAGAGCTATATGCTGTCCTTCAAGTTTGTACTGTCAATTAAGAAAACGTAAGATTATACCTTAGCGTTACAAAGATATAAAGATATTCAAGATTGAAGGTAATACGTAATAATATAGGGAAGATAATACTTCAGATACAGCAGTTTCATACACATTATGTGTTCACATTTATGGAAACTTATACAGATCATTTAAAATGAAGAAAACCTCACAGGTAGACAGAACACTGAAAATACATATTTTGATTATCTTCGAAATATATTAAACACATGTCAATCAAAGTATTAGCAATTTTATGAACAACATCTAACAACTATTTTAATGAAAAGAATAAATTCTGGTGGTGCATATTTGTATCCTTACAAGATACTTGAACTATGTATTTTGCCCTTCAAATGCAGGAACTTGATCACACTACGAGCCTCAATTTTCTCCATCTTACACCTCAGTCACTTTTGGCACTCACAAAAAAAAAGAAAAGAATCAAGTCACTCAAACTACCAACATTATGTGCCGAGTGATCAATGATGACAGTGAAACATTTACATTACTCTGGCATAAAAACTACCGGGTGATAATTAAAACTTTATAACTCTTCGTATACTGAACCTTTTCTCAAAAATATGTTCAAGGATTTTCATTAAATTAATGTATTTTGAGATATCTACATGGCAAACGAAATATACCAAGCGCGTCCGTAAAATAAGGTGTCCAAGGCGCTGGAGCCGTGAGGAATGCTACTACGCGATGTCCGGCAACACTGGCGTGTAGCTTGGTTACACCCCTTCGAATCCCCACCACAACCATTAGTGTTGGCTGGGCAGCAATTTGCGCTGGAGCTTCCTATCACTTCCGCCGCCAAGTGCGAGTTGCGTGTACTGATCTCTTTGAGTGCTAAGGGCACTACGCCCAGTAAAATTCATCGTCAGTTATACCAAGTCTATGGGCCACAGTGTATGGCCGTCAAAAACGTGCGAAAGTGGGTCAGCGAGTTCAAAGACGGACGTACAGCGTTCTGGTCGGTCTTCGGTTTCAGCCGAAACAATTGCAAAAGTGGAGCAAGAAATGCTTAAAGATCGGCGTGTGACAGTTCGCGAGCCTTGCGAAGTCAGTAAGACTACGAGTGACAAGACTTTGACCAAACATTTGCATTATCGCAAGGTGTGTGCGAGGTGGGTCCCCAAAATGCTCACCGAAGACCATAAACGGCAACGTGTTGAAGCGGCCCACCGATTTCTGGAGCGTTATGCAGAACAGGGCGAGGAATTGTTTGGACTCAGTTGTCACTGACGATGAAACCTGGGTGCACTACACAACACCAGAAACTAAAGAACGTTCTCGTCAGTGGCGGCATTCGAATTCGCCGAAGCAGCGAAAGTTCAAACAGGCATTTTCAGCGGGCAAAGCGATGGCCAGTGTGTTCTGGGACAGAAAAGGTGTATTGTTGTGCGAGTTTATGCCTACCGGCACAACAATAAACGCCGCTAGCTACTATGAGACTTTAAAAAAATTGCGACGTGCCATTCAAAATCGAAGGAGGGGAATGCTGACGAAGGGAGTTAGTCCCCGTACTGCACATGCAACGCCTGATCTCCTGGCCTAGTTCGGATCGGACAGTCCAGACTTAGCACCTAGTGATTATCATCTGTTTCCTGAGTTTGAAGTCACACCTGGGTGGAACACATTTCCGGACTGACAATGGTTTGAAAAACGAGGTTGACCGCTACCTGCGGAACTTGGCGGGAGAGTGATATCACAGGGGTATACAAAAACTGCCACAGTGCAGGCAAAAGTGCATCGATCGCAATGGTGATTACGTTAAAAAATAGCTGTAAGTTCCGCCTTTCCATCAATGTAACATTCATTGACAATAAACATGTTTTCTATATTAAATAAAATTGGAGAGCGTATTCTACGGACACGCCTCATATGTCTTGAATTTTTTCGGAGTGTTTATTAAATGTACAAATTTATTAAAGATTATATAAAACATTTGACTATAATCTCAAAATAATGTGTGATGTTTTAACAACGCTGTATTTCTGCAAAGCTTCAACATTCGTTTGTTACTGTGGACCATATACTAGAGAAGCTGCTACATTCCTCAGCAGGAGGACACTTACGCGCTGCAGTTAACCGCCAATGAACCACATCTGATAGCACGGTCGGTTTGTCTTCCGATAAACGTTCACTTTGTGTGAAAGTGATGTTATTGGCGTGCGCCCTTCACTTGTTCAATTTCATGGCCTTCTAACTCTCGCCTGCGACGCGGTCGGAGGTTCCATTTCATCATGTTGGATAGCAATGGCCGTACTAAGTTTCGAAGTACCGCTTCTGCAAAAATTTCAAAATAAAACTAAGAAAAACAAGAAAATTCATGCCAAAACATGTTTTATTTGCTCTAAGTAGTTTTCAGAATTTATTTATCAATATACGCGGTGCTGTGGACAATCTGACAGCTGCTTAGATTGTAGATCACGTCTCAGGCTTAGAAGACAGTGCAGGTCTGATGGAGCGCCCTGTTGCCACATGTACGAGGGCTGTTAAATAGAGAATGATCACAATTTTTTTACGGTCATAATTTTTCGCACAGAAATTAAAACTTATTATATTCTGTTAGCTTAATGTGAAACAAACACGCCATAGTAGTTTCATTGTTGGTACTCCTAGTTCCCGCCTGTGAGAACCAGGCAAGTTCAGACATGTTCAGTATCGCCTACCGCTGGAATGGAGGTAACATGTGAGGAACAATATGCGGCTTTGAAATTCTGCTTTCGTCTCAACAAATCTTCAGTTGAGGCCTATACAATGTTACAGGAGGCCTATGGAGAGTCTGATCTTCCCTGCAGCACAGCTCAAAGGTGGTTTAAAATGTTTAAAGAGGGGAAACAATCAATGTCAAAGGAAGGTGGACCCGGTGTTCCAGTTGCTGCTCTTACGGAAGAAAACATCAACACTGCTGCTGCCATTGTGTGAGAGGATCGACGAATTGCCTTAAGATCACTTTCTGAAATACTGAACATTTCATTGGGTGCCATCCACACGTTGGTGACAGAAACATTACACATGAGACGTGTTTGTGCACGATGAGTTCCAAGACTGTTGATTCCCGAACAAAAGAACATTCGCATGCAGGTCTGCATACAGCTAAGTTGATGTTAGAGGAAGATCCGGAGTTTCTTTCAAACGTAATCACTGCTGATGAAACTTGGCTACATCATTTTGATCCTGAGAGCAAACAGTAAAGCTCAGTGTGGAAATCTCCTTCATCAGCAACCCCCAAAAAAGCAAAAGTGGTTGCTTCTGCTGGGAAAGTTATCATCATCTCATTCTTTGATATTCATGGAATGGTTTATCAGCATGTTGTACCTGCACACACATCAGTAACTGGACAATACTACAGGGATGTCCTGAAAACATTGCAAGTGCATATCAGGCGCAAAACACCACATTTCCGTGAAGCAGGCTGGATGCTGCACCACGATAATGCGCGGCCGCATATTGCTATAGTTTTTGCTGAATATCTTGCAAAAATCAACGTGAAGTGCACCGCTCACCCTCCCTATAGTCCGGATTTAGCCCCATGTGACTTTTTTCTATTCCCTAACTTGAAAAAACGCTTTCGTGGGAGGTATTATCCATCATCAGAAGCAGTGGTGAAGGCTGCGGAGGTAATTTTGAAGGATCTCTCAAAAATGGTTTCCAGCATGTCTTTGAAGACTCGCAGAAACGCTGGGACAAGTGCATCGCATTCACGGGAGACTATTTTGAGAAGGACCAACAACATTATGAGGATGAGTAAGGGTACGTTGTCAAAAAAAGTTGTGATCATTCTTTATTGAATATATATATATATATATATATATATATATATATGTGTGTGTGTGTGTGTGTGTGTGTGCGTGCGTGATAGGTATAAACCAAGTATAACTGTTAGTGAATGAACACGTGGACGCTGTTTGTCAACTCACTGCTTGTTCTAAAAAACAATCAATACTTGCAGCTGGGGAACCAGTTGCGCGGGCAACCTCCAATACATCCCTCTTCAAGTGCATATCAACAAGAACTGTCCCCCCTGGTCGAACACCTACAACATTCACGCTTTAACAACATCTACTAAATATTTAGTCTATCTCTTACCTTAATACTTAATTTATTCCTCCAATACTGTCATATCACACGATGAATAAAATGATGTTCACATGAGTACAGGGTACATAGAGCTTAGGGTTACCAGACATTCATCTTTCAGGATAAGAAAAAACCTCCAACGTTAAGTCATATCGGACGATGAATGTAATGATGTTTAAATGAGTACAGGGTACATAGAGCTTAGAGTTACCAGACATTCATCTGTTAGGATAAGGAAATTAATTGAGTATTTGGACGAATGTGAACACTTGCCATTATCTTTACCATTTGCGTACGTTTTGTATGATTTACTCTTTTCTCCAAGTGAAGTACCATGTTTTTTCTTAACTCTGATATATACAAACGACTGAGGGAAGTGAGGACCATGTGATACTGGCACATGAAAGTGCTCTTTTAAGGCGACGGACGAAGTTCAAAGGCGTATAACAGTTTCATGTCATTACGGTCATAAAAAATGAAAATCACGAGCGGCGGTTAAAAACAAAACACTACGACAGCAGCGCCCCTCTCTTTTATGAAGTGAAAACATTATCTTTTTGAGAGGATATTAAACGGCCGTGTTAGTGAGTCATTAACATGGGCCCAAGTAACGGTCCATTGGGTTTTTACCTTTATGCCCCATATACGCTGATAAACATCGCACTCCGGGACAATAATGGGATTATTCAAACCTTGAAACAGTTGTGTGTATGTACAAATTACCTCCTCTCCCATTTAGTTGTCCTGTTTTTTACAGTAAGAGGTTTAATGTGCCATGGACTTCATAAATTACCCAGCAGTACACAGAATCCCATGTGTCGGAGCTCGAACTACACTCGCTTGTTTCAGGTTGTTTTATTGTAGTTCTGTATGCAAACATTTTATCTTATTTCTTGATTAATAAGCCGGGGGTTAATGCTCCCACCCTAATGTAGTTTTCGTGTTTTGTGACCGGGGAAAAGAAAATCAATGACATATCACAGCTCAGCCAAACAGAGACGGTGTACAACCCAAAGACAAAAGCATAGCGCATTCAGATTCGCCATTCTGTAAGGCGTACGGTGTTGGCACATGAGGCGAGCTAGGGAGCGACAGTCCTACCATAGTCGTGGAGTGCGAGGGTGGTCTGATAAGTTTCCGACCTAATCAAGATACAAGACATTTTCAGATTTTTTTATTCAATATAGTCTCCTTGTACCCACGCGTGCTAAAGTTTTGCGATGGACGAGGGGGTTGGAGAGGCAAGGGGAACAAAATTCTATGATCGTTTAGTTTAGCCTAGTGAAAGCAAAGGTTAAGTTTACGTGCTGATCAACAGTGACGTTACCCTCCACAGACCCCTGGTGGCAGGTGACGATAAATTAGCCTGC
The DNA here is from genome assembly GCA_030765055.1 of Mantis religiosa. Lineage (NCBI taxonomy): Eukaryota > Metazoa > Arthropoda > Insecta > Mantodea > Mantidae > Mantis > Mantis religiosa. Next base: position 177,251,449 of record CM060955.1, on the reverse strand, counting down.
CTAGCAGCCTACCCGACAACAATAACAATAGTAATAATAACAACATTACTAGTAATAGAAACATTAGTAGTAGTAACATCATCATCAACAACAACAACAACAATAATAATAATAATAATAATAATAATAATAATAATAATAATAATAATAATAATAATAATAATAATAATAATAATAATAATAATAATAATAATAATAATAATAATAATAATAATAATAATAATAATAATAATAATAATAATAATAATAATAATAATAATAATAATAATAATAATAATAATAATAATAATAATAATAATAATAATAATAATAATAATAATAATAATAATAATAATAATAATAATAATAATAATAATAATAATAATAATAATAATAATAATAATAATAATAATAATAATAATAATAATAATAATAATAATAGTTTTCTATGTTTATTTGCATCGAATTATTCAAAATGAAATTATCTAATTCTCACATATTGATCTATAAATATATTGCAAATTTATTGGTATAACTGATAGTGTTCAATATCTATTTCAAATACATAATTCACTGAAGAAACCTGATTAACAAACTACATATTTCGTTGTAAAGCTTTTCTGTGAATAATAATAATAATAATAATAATAATAATAATAATAATAATAATAATAATAATAATAATAATAATAATAATAATAATAATAATAATAATAATAATAATAATAATAATAATAATAATAATAATAATAATAATAATAATAATAATAATAATAATAATAATAATAATAATAATAATAATAATAATAATAATAATAATAATAATAATAATAATAATAATAATAATAATGGCGATGATGATGATGATGATGATGATGATGATGATGATGATGATGATGATGATGATGATGATGATGATGATGATGATGATGATGATGATGATGATGATGATGATGATGATGATGATGATGATGATGATGATGATGATGATGATCCGTGAAACCTCCGACATGCCGGTGACGCTAATGTGATTTTCTATGTGAACTATTATGAAACAAAATAATTATTTATTCGTTGGTCGTTAAGTCATTTGATAGCTTGGTGGCTATATTAATTGTAATAGTATGTCCATATAATCTGTTCTTGAGAACTCTAACAAATGAAATAATGTATTTATTTTCTGAACAAGGTGCACATAATTTTAAGTACCACGCAGTTTAATATTATATTAATTATCGCTAACCTATGAGAGGTAGAAGTATTTCGTTCCAGATAAAACTACAAGTTTGAGTATTGGAAATGCATTTAAAAAGAAGAAAGGGAGATTAAAATGGTTGAGGTATGTGTGTGCGAGAGAGGGAGAGAGAGAAAATGACGTCAATAAGAAAAGGATCGATAAATACCTAAGTTGATACTGGAGAGTTATATAAAACCACCTACGTTTCATGTGGCAAAATTGTTTTTATTTTCCTTTGAGGCTTAAATACGTGTGCGCCGAACTCGCTGGTCAGGTATTAGGAAACTGAACAGTCTTGGCACACCTTGAGTATGGTCTACCGAGAAGGAATAGCCCGTCATTTTGACGGGTGCAGTTTTATTTGCCCGTTTTAAAATAGTAAACAAATTTGAATGCATACCAGTTTATTTAATATTGTCGCGGCAACGCACATAAAAGTTTCGCGCGGAGCGTAAATGCGGCTTGTTTACACAAAGGAACTGATAGGCGGAAACAAAGAGTCGGCAGACGAAGATAACATGCAGATAAAGGTCTGCCGAAACAAACAAACTGAGATAAATGGAAATTTCTTGTGACTTCTTGACTGATAGAGATATTTCGGGTTCTGGTTTATTTTAGAATAATCTAGAAATTATCAGTGAGGTATTTAAAGAGGCAACGACTCGCCAAGACTGTGTTGTAGTAGAAAACAGCTGTGAAGTGTTGTAACGAGAGCTGATGTAATGTTGTTATGTGTTTCAACATAAAATTTTGAATACCTCATTATATAGTAGAAAAAACACTTATAAACCTGATTTCGCTCATTCAAAGCAACCTGCAACAACGTAGCACCTAACATACGTGTATTCCGCGTTGCCTAAACATACTTGATGCTAACTCGTATATGAACTGACATCTGCTTACTTTTTCACCTGTTACTTCCTTATAGAGTATCCATGCATTAATAGCCTCCAAGGCCAAAACAATGAAATAACATGCTTATTATGTGTTTCAGTGGAATTTTAGGTAACGAGAGAGCTGATTGCTTGGCTAAGAAGGCTGCAGAATCCAATCTTCCTGAGACATGTTCCTTATGTCCTATTTCTACTGTAAGGAGAATAATACATCAACATATTCTTGAAGAATGGAACCAACAATGGCTAACAACTCCAAATGGAAGTTTAACAAAAACATTATTTTCCCTAGTGTATATGACAGAGGAAAATGTCAAACTCTAATACCTAATTTTGTTTTGACACAATTTTTAAGTGGGCACGGTAAATTTGGTGAATACTTATCACGTTTTCACTTAACATCCAACCCTGAGTGCATGTGTGGTGAAGAAATTCAAACCGTGGTTCATCTCCTTTTCTGTTGTCCCATTTTCTGGAGAGAAAGACAAGAATTAATATTCAAGCTAGACTCTCTAGGAACTGAATTTTCTGCTCCGCTCACATCTTTGCTAATGAAGCCACAACAGTATAAGTACTTCATGATGTTTATAAACTCAGTGTTTAAACGTCTGAAATAGTTTAAATTAATATGCATCAGATTAAAACACCATTTCTTCCTTCTAGTATTTAAAATATTTTTGTTAACATTGTATATTTTTATGTATCAACTCTAACCCTAATATACCGCTGTGTAAAATAGGGTTCAATAAATCTGGATAAATGTAAAAAAATGAGAACAGTTTTGGAGTCCAGCTAATCAGATGCCGTATCACAGTGTTGCCAGCTTGTTACCCCACTCCTTTTATATTTCGCACTCTCTCTCTCTCTCTCTCTCTCTCTCTCTCTCTCTCTCTCTCTCTCTCTCTCTCTCTCTCTCTCTCTCTCTCTCTCTCTCTCTCTCTCTCTCTCTCTCTCTCTCTCTCTCGCACACTAATACAACATGCAGGTCTGCTTGGCGCAGACGTAAGGATAAGAAAATTATATTTTACAAACCGGCAGTTGCCAAAATCCAAATTGGAAAAGGCATTTTCGCAAGTTACGTATATTTTAAAATACCATAACTATAATTATAGTTTATGAATTACCTGTTTATTTAATCCAATGGGACTGCCAGTGGCTCATCCAATAGCTGTCGATGTCACTTCCATTAAGAGACAATTCGTCATTGTCACTGTCTTCATCGTCTGAGTCTTGCAAATTTATGATAATAGGTTCCAAAATCTCGTCAAGTGCTATTTGTTTCTTAAAATTGTCTTCTTGAAGGCTTCATGCATGCCTCACGCAGTTTTCTCAGTCCTGTTGTGTTACCTTGTCAATATCTTCGTGAACAAGTCGATTAACGTCCGTCAGTTTAAAAGTATTCTTTTTTTCCTTGTTCCATTTATACCCCGCCTTTGACTGCTATGGTCATATCGGCGGCCATTCTCCTCTGGAACATACTGAAGGTGTTAACTCGTTATCTTTGGTTTTTTAATCATTAGATCACGCACACATTCACACTCTCATGGGGAATTATCTTGGTCGGAGAAAAATCCACACCCACACTGCCGGGAATCGAACCCGGGACCCCTAGCACGGCAGGCAGGTGCTCTACCGATTGAGCTACGGGGCCAACCTTTAAAAGTATTATTTCTGTTTGCAATCCCCCATTTTATTTGAGCCCACACCAACTCAATTGGATTATATTGGCAGCGATAGGTAAGGTGGGAGGTGTATTACCTCGTGCCCCATTTCAATTGCAAGTTGATCCAGCTGATACACTATTTCCGTGTTTTTAAACGGAAGTATATCTTTGCAATAACTCATTTTTAGTTTCTATTTCCTAAAATTTGTTGAAGAACGTGTACACCTTAAAAATAATACTTCGAGCCTGACTACGCAATAAATGCCTTTTCGACTCGCCACTAAATTCACCGCAAGAAGCCATTGTACTATGTAACTCTTACTCTACTGTTTGATCTGAACTCTCCAGAGAAAATAAACACTTCTTATCCAGCATTCATTCATAAATATAAGCATACAGCATTTCACAGGCTAACAGGAAATGAAGTGTTTGCTCTTTCTCGAATTTAACATCTTGACTTATTCACGGTAACTCTTTTATTACGTCACATCAGTAGTTTAAATTTCAGTTCTGAGTAATTAAAAGTATATGTACGTACATACCAACCACTTTGAACCATTCATAAACAAAGATATGTCACCAGACACGTTCTGCCAGGGCAGCAGGAAGTGTATTGTTTCCTTTCGATCGATTTGGATTATTCAAAGCAATTCTTTTATTACGTCATGTCAAACATTTACGTTTCAGTTCTGAGTAATTACAAATATACGTACACGCATACATACCAACCAATAATGATATTCATACAGTGCTTAGGACGCGATTTATTGTTATAATACAGGTAATAGTGGTTTATTTATTTGTATTAGAAAAACCATTACAGCTAAAAACGTGGGGTTTTAATTGTTATGTTACATATATTACTCTCTACCTTCCACATGGATCAGTTTCGGCAAAATCTGAATTTTTCTCTTAGCGCGGATAGTATTTCATACAGATTGATCAGTTTGGCGCTCGTTCATACACCACTTAGCGGGAATGCAATACGACAACACCTCAGGGCTTCGATTGGCTCCTCAGCAAGTAGCGCTCAAGGACAAACATCTTCCCATTGGAAACACACAATAGGCTACATTCTGCATACATATTTCACTGTGTACAGGAACTATCGGCATGGGTACAGGGGGCTATTGCCTCTCTGTACCCAATGCTCGGTTCCGGCTCGATGCCAGTCCGCTTAAAGCTACACCTCTTTCGAGCGCTGATAATCCCACTCATGTTGTACGCCTGTGAAATCTGGGGCGTGGCTGCAGATACCTGGATAGCATACCTTCAGCGTGCACAGGATAGAGGACTCCGATCCATCTATTCTGTGGGTCGTTCTTTCCCCGTGAGGTTGCTTCACGAAGCTTCTCTTCTCCCATACGTGGAGGACGAAATTAGGCGCTGGGCGACAAAATTCTACGCTGAAATTCCAGCTCACAGAAGCGCCCTGGTTCGGTCTCTAGGAGATTACGACGCTACGAGACGCCGCTTCAGGCTTTAACGGGTACCCCGTATGGCATGCGAGCACCCGAGGTAACAAAGGAGCTTATCCATACAGCACCATAAACTGAATTTCAAAAATCTCCAAATGAGCTGTTTGGCTACAAAATTTAACCCACTTTAGCAAATAAATAAATAAAATAAAAAATAAAAAACAAATAAAAAACACCAGGGTGTAAATAAGAAAGCTGTTTGGCATCCTGTACAAAATTAAAGAGGAGCAAAAAGCTACCTTAAAAAATTTCCTCAAGAAAATTATCCCACCTCATCCTGTAACCATCAAAATTATCAACCTGCGGTCAGACCCAAAACCTGGGTGGGTACGCAGCAAAAACCTTCTGGCTGTTAACAGCCTTTCAGTATACGACTTGCACTTGGAGCCATTTGATCGACGACTTCAACGCCGTACTTGGTGTTATTGTATGTAGCACGCCACTGATTCTGGTAGCATTTATGATGTTTATTTATAGTAACTGTGTCATGCATTGAGCTCAAAAAACGCACATTTATGTTCTCTTTCCCTGATAGCATGCCAGAGTTATGTCACCTGACTTATAAAGTACAGTTATGTGCAAAGGTGCTGCAGCAGATTTTGCTGATTGAGGGATTTCCCTTCTGCATTTCTTTACTGTGCCCACAATGTTTGTACTTTTACGCTTCAAACTTTCTGCAAGGCATTTGTTTGTAAAAAAACTGTCACATGTAATATTTATTCCTGCAAAAACAAAGGACTGTATAAGACGCATTACAACATGCACTACAAGAGGAACACCTGTAGGACGGTGATCGTCTTTGCCCAGGTGAGGAAAGCCATTCACCAGATACTTTGAATTTGCATGAACTGTAATCCAAAACTTTATTCAAAATTAGTCCGGTTTATTGCTTATATATTGAATGAAAGAGCATCTAGCCTTGCAAGGAAACAATTGCTCATCAACAGTGATATTTTCACTTGGAATGTAACACTGCAAGGAATTGGCAATAAAAACATTCCAGACAGGAGTAGCAGCTGCAAAGCGATCTGTACTTAGTCTTTGAGAACGTGTGTCCTTGTCATCAAATCGCACAAACCACAAAATTTCAGCGAATTTGATTCTGCTCGCTGCGTTCCTGAAAAATGGTGGTCTCCAGGTATTCGACCATAACAACTTCACCGGAAAGCTTTTTGCTCCAAAAACTCGTAAATTCATAACCGGTAGCACGAATTGCGCCACTTGGGCAATAAAGCTTTCTTACTCATCGACAAAAGGTCTGCAGAGTGCCATAAACCAATCAGGAAGGAAAACAACAGATGAGGACACATCCAAAGGCTATTGTTCACACTTCCGTACCCGTCAAAATGGCGGATGGCGGTCCTTCAAGTAGAAGTTGTATGTACCAGTTTTTAGAAATGTGCAAAATGCTTAATTCTTTGTAGACGTGTTTGTCATAATTATTTATTAAAAGTCGCAGAACATGGGAAAAAATATAACCAAAAGATAAGTCTTCTAAAACAGCGCATCCGTCAAAAGGATGGGTGTGGTCCTTCTAGTGTTAACTCCCTAAACATAGATGACAACTTTGAAATTTGAAATGTGCTATACACTGACACCTAGTGGCTAAACCGCTAAGCTTTATCATTTCCGTCATATTTCGTTTTGATCAATTTCGAAGTTAATTAGCTAACCAGTTTACAACAATCATTTCGTCCTTGGCAACATATACATGCCATGAGACACGTCAAAATGTAAGGGGGCTGATCAATAAAGAATGATATTTTTTTTTGACAACATAACTTTATTTATCATTATAATTTTCATGGTCCCTCTCAAAATAGTTTCCCTGAATGCGATGCACTTGTCCCAGCGTTTCTGCCAGTCTTCAAAAGCATGCTGAAAACCATTTTTTGAGAGATCCTCTTCAAAATCGCCTCCGCCGCTTTCACCACTGCTTCTGATGATGGATAATGCCTCCCACGAAGGCGTTTCTTCAAGTTAGGGGATAGAAAAAAATCACATGGGGCTAAATCCGGACTATAGGGAGGGTCAGGCATGTACTTCACCTTGATTTTTGCAAGATATTCAGCAACAATATTGGTAATATGCGGCCGCGCATTATCGTGGTGGAGCATCCAGCTTGCTTCATGGAAATGTTGTCTTTTGCGTCTGATATGGACTTGAAATGTTTACAGGACATCCCTGTAGTATTGTCCAGTTACTGATGTGTGTGCAGGTACAACATGCTAATAAACCATTCCATGAATATCAAAGAATGAGATGACCATAACTTTCCCAGCAGAAGCAACCACTTTTGCTTTTTGGGGGTTGGTGATGACAGCTTTGCTGTTTCATCTCAGGATTAAAATGATGTAGCCAGGTTTCATCAGCAGTGATTACGTTTGAAAGAAACTCCGGATCTTCCTCTAACACCAACTTTAACTGCATGCGAATGTCCTTTTGTTCGGGAATCAACAGTCTTGGAAGCCATCGCGCACAAATACGTCTCATGTGTAATGTTTCTGTCACCAACGTGTGGGTGACACCCAATGAAATGTCCAGTATTTCAGAAAGTGATCTTAAGGTAATTCGTCAATCCTCTCTCACAATGGCAGCACCAGTGTTGATGTTTTCTTCCGTAAGAGCATTAACTGGAGCAACGGGTCTACCTTTCTTTGAATTTAATTGTCTTCCCTCTTTAAACATTTTAAACCACCTTCGAGCTGTGCTGTAGGGAAGAACAGACTCAACATAGGCCTCCTGTAACATTGTATAGGCCTCAAATGAAAATTTGTTGAGAAGAAAGCAGCATTTCAAAGCCGCATATTGTTCCTCGCGTGTTACCTCCATTATGGCGGTAGACGATACTGAACATGTCTGAACTTGCCTGGTTCTCACAGGTGGGAACCAGGCGTACCAATAATGAAACTACTACCGTCTGTTTGTTTCACATTAAGCTGACAGAATATAATAAGATTTAATTATAATGGGAAAAATTATGACTGTAAAAAAGTTATGATCATTCTTTATTGAATAGTCCTCGTATAAATACGGTATATACATAAAGTCAAATTGATTACATACAATATACACAGTAAGCAGCTTTTCTATGGTTTCATGTGGTATTTGCATAGACCAATTTACTACAAGAAATGTCATAATATAAATATTACAGGTTTGTGAATGTACTATGCTCCCAGTGCTCATTTACATGGTTATAGTTCTAAAAATTCATTAACCGTATAAAAACAGTGTACATGCAAAAATTCCTTAACCTTAATCTTAGAGTATTTTAATGATGCAGTTTGTTTAAATGAATTTGGAAGTTTATTATATAACATTATCACTTTGTAGTTAAAGCTTCCTTCATAAAGGCTCGTTTGGTGCGCTCGAATTGCCAGTTTATCCTTGTTACGAGTGTGGTACATCAGCATGTACTTGAAAACGATTTATATTTGTATGAACATTTGGGGATGTTATGGCTCTCGAAAGGGGACACATTATTATTCGTCTACCTCCGTATAACTGTGATCTGAATGCAATTGAGCTGGCGTGGGCAAAACTAAGGAATGCTTTCAGAGGATGCAACGTTACTTGTGATATCTTCGCTTTCCTTACACGCTATTTTGCTGAACTGTGTTTTTCAAGGTTGGCCACACTGTAGAAACAAAAGAGCGTTAGCTCTCGCTTCTTCCCCTCTGCCCGCACCTCACCGTAGATCCAGCGCTCAAGAAAAAATGCGCGTACTTAACTCTACACACTTCTCCCAGCGATGCTCTCATCTCTGTAATCCGTCCACATAGTACTCGGCCTTTATCAACATACTCTCCTTGTAACTCTACACACTTCTCCCAGCGATGCTGCCATCTCTGTAACCCGTCCAAATAGTACTCGGCGTTTTTCAACATAGACTCCTTGTAACTCTACACACTTCTCCCAGCGATGCTGCCATCTCTGTAACCCGTCCAAATAGTACTCGGCGTTTTTCAACATAGTCTCCTTGTAACTCTACACACTTGTCCCAGCGATGTTCTCATCTCTGTAACTCGTCCAAACAGTACTCGGCGTTTTTCAACATAGTCTCCTTGTAACTCTACACACTTGTCCCAGCGATGCTGCCATCTCTGTAACCCGTCCAAATAGTACTCGGCCTTTATCAACATACTCTCCTTGTAACTCTACACACTTGTCCCAGCGATGCTGCCATCTCTGTAACACGTCCAAATAGTACTCGGCCTTTATCAACATACTCTCCTTGTAACTCTACACACTTGTCCCAGCGATGCTGCCATCTCTGTAACCCGTCCAAATAGTACTCGGCCTTTATCAACATACTCTCCTTGTAACTCTACACACTTGTCCCAGCGATGTTCTCATCTCTGTAACTCGTCCAAACAGTACTCGGCCTTTATCAACATACTCTCCTTGTAACTCTACACACTTGTCCCAGCGATGCTGCCATCTCTGTAACCCGTCCAAATAGTACTCGGCCTTTATCAACATACTCTCCTTGTAACTCTACACACTTGTCCCAGCGATGCTGCCATCTCTGTAACCCGTCCAAATAGTACTCGGCCTTTATCAACATACTCTCCTTGTAACTCTACACACTTGTCCCAGCGATGCTGCCATCTCTGTAACCCGTCCAAATAGTACTGGGCGTTTTTCAACATAGTCTCCTTGTAACTCTACACACTTGTCCCAGCGATGTTCTCATCTCTGTAACTCGTCCAAACAGTACTCGGCCTTTATCAACATACTCTCCTTGTAACTCTACACACATGTCCCAGCGATGCTGCCATCTCTGTAACCCGTCCAAATAGTACTGGGCGTTTTTCAACATAGTCTCCTTGTAACTCTACACACTTGTCCCAGCGATGCTCTCATCTCTGTAACTCGTCCAAATAGTACTCGGCCTTTATCAACATACTCTCCTTGTAACTCTACACACTTGTCCCAGCGATGCTGCCATCTCTGTAACCCGTCCAAATAGTACTGGGCGTTTTTCAACATAGTCTCCTTGTAACTCTACACACTTGTCCCAGCGATGTTCTCATCTCTGTAACTCGTCCAAATAGTACTCGGCCTTTATCAACATACTCTCCTTGTAACTCTACACACTTCTCCCAGCGATGCTGCCATCTCTGTAACCCGTCCAAATACTACTCGGCGTTTTTCAACATACTCTCCTTGTAACTCTACACACTTCTCCCAGCGATGCTCCCATCTCTGTAACCCGTCCAAATAGTACTCGGCGTTTTTGTCTGCAAAATAACTGTTCACGAAGGTGATTGCCTCTTCATTTGATGAAAATCTCTGTCCGAGCGCAATTTTCAGATGAGGGTGCAAAAGGAAGTCACCTGGCGCCACATCTTGTGAGTCAAGCAGTTCAAACCGTAATTCGTGGATTTTCGCCATTGCAACCGCTGAGGTGTGAGACGGTGCATTGTGTTGGTGAAACAGGATCTTGTTTTTCTGCAAATGTGGCCGGTTTTCCGCAAGTTCTGCCTTCAGCTTGTCAAGTAATGATGCGCAGTATGCTTCTGTAATGTTTTTTTCTTTTTTAAAATAATCGATTAAAATAACTTCATGACTATCCCAAAAACCAGTGTCCATCACTTTCCCTGTCGATAAAACAGATATTTTTTGAGCCGGTTCCCCCTTTGCAGGTCACTGTTTGGACTGTACTTTTGTTTCGGGCGTATAATGATGTATCCAAGTTTGATCCACAGTAATAAATCGGCGCCAAAACTCGGATTTGTTGCGCCTAAACTGCGCCAATAGAGCATTGGAAATGTTCATTCGAACGTTTATGATCTAATGTGAGCAAACGCGGCACCCAACGCGCGGATAGCTTTCTCCTGTCTAAATGTTGCTTTAATATGTGACAAACACGTTCTTTTGACATGTACATAGCCTCTGCTATCCCTCTCGCTTTAATTCGGCGATCGTCTAGCACCATTTGGTGCACTTTGGCGATGTTTTCGTCGGTAGTTGCAGTTTTTGGACGTCCCGAACGTTCATCGTCTGCCAAGCTGTTATGGCCACGTTTAATTTGAACTGCCCAAAATTTCACTGTGGTAAATGATGGCGCAGAGTCCCCATACACAGAATCCAGCTCATCTTTGATTTACGTAGATGTATTGTTTTTCAAAACCAAATATTTAGTGACAGCTCGATACTTGAGTTTGTCCATTATAATAAAAGCACTCACATCATGTCAATCATAAAAACTCAGCGTCCAAAATGGCTGAAACCTTGGGCAGTAACTATCGACAGATGAACAACGAAATCTGGCACCTAAAAAATCTTCATATATCCCTACATTAAATAATAATCCAGGTAATGTATGCAGATGGTTTTTTCATTCTTTCGAATACAAAAGTATTGTACGGTATAACCTTATCAGACTAATATCGAAGCCCGGACTGCCTACACGGCCTCCTCGTAGGTTATCTCAGCGATAAAGACTTAATACAGTGATTGTCGGAGCTAAGGAGCAGAGTGTTTGTGAAATTCTCGAGGTACTGTCCTGCGAGTTGAATCGAGAACGCATTTGACATATGTAAATGGGACTTGCGCTGAATGGGTCCGTAGAGAGGCGAGCAATTAGAGATTATTCCACAGGTGGGATCATACAGTCGAACAAAACCTGCCAGCAAAATTTACAAAAACACACATCACGCGTTAAACTTGCCTTTCTTCTATTTAATCATCCTTAAACGCTATAATTTCCCCATTGTACACCATATTAAGCATGGAGAAGTCTTAAAAATGTGCAAACTAAAAGCTATCGCATTGGGCTTTCTGTTAATACATTGCCACAACTTCATGAAACCTCCAACGTTAAGTCATATCGGACGATGAATGAAATGATGTTCAAATGAGTACAGGGTACACAGAGCTTAGAGTTACCAGACATTCATCTTTCAGGATAAGAGAAAACCTCCAACGTTAAGTCATATCGGACGGTGAATGAAATGATGTTCAAATAAGTACAGGGTACATAGACCTTAGAGTTATCAGACATTCATCTTTCAGGATAAGAGAAAACCTCCAAAGTTAAGTCATATCGGACGATGAATGAAATGATGTTCAAATAAGTACAGGGTACATAGACCTTAGAGTTATCAGACATTCATCTTTCAGGATAAGAGAAAACCTCCAACGTTAAGTCATATCGGACGGTGAATGAAATGATGTTCAAATAAGTACAGGGTACATAGAGCTTAGAGTTATCAGACATTCATCTTTCAGGATAAGAGAAAACCTCCAACGTTAAGTCATATCGGACGGTGAATGAAATGATGTACAAAATAAGTACAGGGTACATAGAGCTTAGAGTTATCAGACATTCATCTTTCAGGATAAGAAAAAACCTCCAACGTTAAGTCATATCGGACGATGAATGAAATGATGTTCAAATGAGCACAGGGTACATAGAGCTTAGAGTTATCACACATTTATCTTTCAGGATAAGAAAAAACCTCCAACGTTAAGTCATATCGGACGATGAATGAAATGATGTTCAAATAAGTACAGGGTATATAGAGCTTAGAGTAATCAGACATTCATCTTTCAGGATAAGAGAAAACCTCCAACGTTAAGTTATATCGGACGATGAATGAAATGATGTTCAAATAAGTACAGGGTACATAGAGCTTAGAGTAATCAGACATTCATCTTTCAGGATAAGAAAAAACCTCCAACGTTAAGTCATATCGGACGATGAATGAAATGATGTTCAAATAAGTACAGGGTACATAGAGCTTAGAGTAATCAGACATTCATCTTTCAGGATAAGAGAAAACCTCCAACGTTAAGTCATATCGGACGATGAATGAAATGATGTTCAAAAGAGTACAGGGTACATAGAGCTTAGAGTTACCAGACATTCATCTTTCAGGATAAGAGAAAACCTCCAACGTTAAGTCATATCGGACGATGAATGAGATGATGCTCAAATGAGTACAGGGTACATAGAGCTTAGAGTTACCAAACATTCATCATTCAGGATAAGAGAAAACCTCCAACGTTAAGTCATATCGGACGATGAATGAGATGATGCTCAAATGAGTACAGGGTACATAGAGCTTAGAGTTACCAGACATTCATCATTCAGGATAAGAGAAAACCTCCAACGTTAAGTCATATCGGACGATGAATGAGATGACGTTCAAATGAGTACAGAGTTCATAGAGCTTAGAGTTTTGAGCCATTTGTATTCAGGATAAAGGAGAATGTTATCCGAAAGGTCACCCTTAACTCAGAACCTTTTAACCGTGAGGCAGACGCACTAACAGCTGCGCTGAATTGATGGGAAGATAAAGCAGCTGACTGACAGCATATGACGACCGCAAGCCACTCAGCCGCGTCTTGAACGCCACTGAAACAAAATTTGACCTAGAGTCGCCACGCCACTGAGAGAGAGAAGCGAGGGAAGTTGAAAAGCGCAAAGTCTCGCAAATCTTGTGGCCGAGCAACAAACTTTGTGTCTGTATGTAAGAACGGTTGTGCGGTCTAGCAGAAGCACAAGTTGGCAGTGGTCCGGGTTGATTAAATTTCATTTATTCTCGCTGCCCGAGAGATGAAGATCGATATCCGGAGTTATCTGTTGACCAAAAGAGAGATGGGTCATGCCTTGGGTAAAGCATAGACAATCGCTCTATTTGGGGTAACTAGCATTTACGTATATTTACTGAACTACCACAATTTAAATGTCAGATGAAGGAACAATAATCACAGAGAAGGCCATGAATTCTGTTACTAACCTGCATACCAGATGTTCTGACCACCTATGCAAGTGCCTATCAAAAATGTACTGGGATTTTTACGGTAGAGCTCCAAATTCTTAACATACACGGTATTCCTTTACAACTTTTGATCAGGTGTCAACAAACGCAACACCCATCTTGTGAAAGCCCAAAACATTACTTAAAATATTACCTACACCTTCTTTTGATATGTCTGTAGCCTCTGCTATCTCAAACAACTTTAACCTGCGGTCTTCCAGTATTAAACGATGCATTTTTTCAATGATCTCTGGAGTTGTGACTTCCACAGGACGTCCAGAGCGAGGCTCATCACTAGTACTCGTACGTCCCAATTTAAACTCTACAACCAACCTTTTAATTATTGTATATGAAGTGACAGAGCGAGGCTCATCACTAGTACTCGTACGTCACATTTTAAACTCTACAACCAACCTTTTAATTATTGTATATGAAGGGACAGAGCGAGGCTCATCACTAGTACTCGTACGTCACATTTTAAACTCTACAACCAACCTTTTAATTATTGTATATGAAGGGACAGAGCGAGGCTCATCACTAGTACTCGTACGTCCCATTTTAAACTCTACAACCAACCTTTTAATTATTGTATATGAAGGGACAGAGCGAGGCTCATCACTAGTACTCGTACGTCACATTTTAAACTCTACAACCAACCTTTTAATTATTGTATATGAAGGGACAGAGCGAGGCTCACCACTAGTACTCGTACGTCCCATTTTAAACTCTACAACCAACCTTTTAATTATTGTATATGAATGGACAGAGCGAGGCTCATCACTAGTACTCGTACGTCCCATTTTAAACTCTACAACCAACCTTTTAAATATTGTATATGAAGGGACAGAGCGAGGCTCATCACTAGTACTCGTACGTCCCAATTTAAACTCTACAACCAACCTTTTAATTATTGTATATGAAGTGACAGAGCGAGGCTCATCACTAGTACTCGTACGTCACATTTTAAACTCTACAACCAACCTTTTAATTATTGTATATGAAGGGACAGAGCGAGGCTCATCACTAGTACTCGTACGTCACATTTTAAACTCTACAACCAACCTTTTAATTATTGTATATGAAGGGACAGAGCGAGGCTCATCACTAGTACTCGTACGTCCCATTTTAAACTCTACAACCAACCTTTTAATTATTGTATATGAAGGGACAGAGCGAGGCTCATCACTAGTACTCGTACGTCACATTTTAAACTCTACAACCAACCTTTTAATTATTGTATATGAAGGGACAGAGCGAGGCTCACCACTAGTACTCGTACGTCCCATTTTAAACTCTACAACCAACCTTTTAATTATTGTATATGAATGGACAGAGCGAGGCTCATCACTAGTACTCGTACGTCCCATTTTAACCTCTACAACCAACCTTTTAATTATTGTATATGAAGAGACAGAGCGAGGCTCATCACTAGTATCCGTACGTCCCATTTTAAACTATACAAGCAACCTTTTAATTATTGTATATGAAGGGACAGAGCGAGGCTCATCACTAGTATCCGTACGTCCCATTTTAAACTCTACAACCAAGCTTTTAATTATTGTATATGAAGGGACAGAGCGAGGCTCATCACTAGTGCCCGTAAGTCCCATTTTAAACTCTACAACCAACCTTTTAATTATTGTATATGAAGGGACAGAGCGAGGCTCATCACTAGTACTCGTAAGTCCCACTTTAAACTCTATAACCAACCTTTTAATTATTGTATATGAAGCGACAGAGCAAGGCTCATCACTAGTACTCGTAAGTCCCACTTCAAACTCTATAACCAACCTTTTAATTATTGTATATGAAGGGACAGAGCGAGGCTCATCACTAGTGCCCGTAAGTCCCATTTTAAACTCTACAACTAACCTTTTAATTATTGTATATGAAGGGACAGAGTGAGGCTCATCGCTAGTACTCGTACGTCACATTTTAAACTCTACAACCAACCTTTTAATTATTGTATATGAAGGGACAGAGCGAGGCTCATCACTAGTGCCCGTAAGTCCCATTTTAAACTCTACAACCAACCTTTTAATTATTGTATATGAAGGGACAGAGCGAGGCTCATCACTAGTGCTCGTACGTCCCATTTTAAACTCTACAACCAGCCTTTTAATTATTGTATATGAAGGGACAGAGCGAGGCTCATCACTAGTACTCGTACGTCACATTTTAAACTCTACAACCAACCTTTTAATTATTGTACATGAAGGGACAGAGCGAGGCTCATCACTAGTACTTGTACGTCCCATTTTAAACTCTACAACCAGCGTTTTAATCGTTGTATCGCTCGCTCGCAGGTACTGGTAGGCTTGTGTTAGCCTGAAGATTGTTGCTGTGTGCCCACCCAGGATAGGGTTTAACCACAGATAGGATTTTCTTTCCGGGATGTGTTAGGATGGCTGTTTTTCTTTGAGGATGGTGGATTGAATATGAGGTAGTTTATTGACTCCTCTAGAAGGATAGAATGCTATCTCTAGCACCCTGGCGTTGAAAGATTTATTTTGAGTTGAACTGAATTTTAATTGAATTTTGTTTAATTTTGAGACCAACAACTCTTGGTAGATTGTGGGAGCTCAGCTTTTGCTGCTGCTGGAAATGCTCCGTGGTTACCTCGGATGACCGCAAGCCATGCGGGGTACCCGGAATAGTCGGCGACGACGTCTTGTGGGATCATAATCACCAAGAGACCGATTAATCGTTGTATATGAAGGTACAGAGTCTTTCAACGTACTGTCCATTTCCTCCTTGATTTATTTAGGCGTTAAGTCTTTCAAATGGAAGTATTTGATCACTGCTCGTTTTTCCAAATCCTTCATTTTCGTAAAACCTCTACGCTTGTCTTGTTTAAAATGCTGTCATTCCAAACTAAACAAGCTATTAACCTGCAACTATGGTTACAAGCTAGTCTAGAAATAAACTGGCCCGGTGGTGCCATCTCTGTGTGACGCCCGGGACTTATCAGCCGACCCTCGTTATGTGCTGAGTAAACTGATGGAAAAACTTATTCTAAGTCGACTAAGGACTATCCTGAATCAACACAATATTGTCAGAGCGGAAGAATTCGGCTTTCGCTCTCAGCATTCCACTCAACAACAACTACTTCGTCTGGTCGATGAAGTTTACACATCCTTTAACAGGAAGCAGTTCGTTTCAGCACTACTCCTAGATATCACCAGAGCATTCGACAGCGTATGGCACGCAGGCTTACTCTCCCGTCTCTTCACCTACCAAACCCCTTCCTACTTAATACATCTCATTCACTCCTAGTGACAGAACCTTTGCTGTCCTCCACAACGGAATCTTATCATCATCCCATCCCATCAGAGCTGGCTTTCCCCAAGGTAGTGTGCTGGCACCCACTCTCTTCCTTCTATAGAATAGAATAGAATCTTTATTGTCACATATCGTTTACATTGTAAGCCTAGCTGGTAAACTGGTGAGTCGTCAAGCTATACATAAAAGAAATTTAAAAGAAAAACTAATTCTAATGTATATGTACATAAATTATCAATTACAAGTAATGCAGTAGTTATGATATTGTGTCATCCATGAATTCCTATATGGAGTAATATGTCTTATGTAATAACAGATCTTTTACACTTTTATTAAATAGTTTCAGAGTTTTTATTTCTTTGAGTCATTGAGGTAATTTATTGTATGTTTTTATACCCATATAATAGGATGTTTTTTCATATAATGTTAATCTATGCATGGGGTATTTTATGCTGGACTCTTTCCGAGTGCCGTAATGATGACGATTTTGTTTTTGGATAAGTTTCTCATAATTTTATATACATAGGTGGATAACTCTAAAATATATACTGAGGGCATTGTTAGAATTTTTAATTTTTTGAATAGTGGTTTGCATGAATCTTTAAAGTTAGCATGTAACATTATACATCAACACCCTACCATCCCTGCGACGCTGCTCGCTGTATTTCTTTGCTGACGATACAGCTGTCACCTCCAAGTCATCAGAGCTCAACCTGTGTGCTCGCAGGTTTCAACAATATGCAGACCTCCTCATCACCTGGTTCAAACGTTGACGCCTACGCGTCCACCCAGAGAAAAGCCAGGCCATCACTTTCTGTCGAAGACCAATAGCAGATCTTCCACCAATTCGCCTAGCTGCTGAGGACGTCCATTGAAAAACTTACGTTAAATATCTTGGTGTTCCAGTCGACATCAAATTGACGTGGAGAGACCACATTACATATGTGGCTAATAAAGTTAACAAAAGAATGGTCATGCTCTACCCTCTCTATAACCGACGATCAGTCATGTCTCTGCCTACAAAACTGCTCCTGTATAAGTAAGTACTCCGACCAGCCACCACATACGCCAGTGAAATATGGGGAGTAGCAGCCAAGTCTCACCTACACCGGCTTGAAATTCTACAATCCCAATACCTCCCCTTGGTGTATCCCCAATTTAAGTTATCCGACGTGACCTACGTATTCCCACAATAACAGACTACATCCATGCCCTTTCACGTTCATTCTATCAAAACCTCTCCTACAGCCTCATCCGCGGTCTAGGTGAGTACGACATCGATCCTGGAGAGCGCTACAAACGCCCGATACTGCTTCTAGACACATAAAATAACACATCAGGTGGCTTATACAGGATGTCACAAAAAGGTACGGCCAAACTTTCAGGAAACATTCCTCACACACACACACACACACACACACACACACACACACACACACACACACACACACACACACACACACACACACACACAAAGAAAGAAAATATGTTATGCGGACATGTGTCCGGAAACGCTTAATTTCCATGTTAGAGCTCATTTTATTACTTCTCTTCAAATCACATTAATCATGGAATAGAAACACACGACAACAGAACGTACCAGTGTGACTTCAAACACTTTATTACAGGAAATGTTCAAAATGTCCTCCGTTAGCGAGGTTACATGCATCCATCCTCCGTCGCATGGAATCCCTGATGCGCTGATGCAGCCCTGGAGAATGGCGTATTGTATCACAGCCGTTCACAATACGAGCACGAAGAGTCTCTACATTTGGTACCTGGGTTGTGTAGACAAGAGCTTTCAAATGCCCCCATAAATGCAAGTCAAGAGGGTTGAGGTCAGGAGAGCGTGGAGGCCATGGAATTGGTCCGCCTCTACCAATCTATTGGTCACCAAATCTGTTGTTGAGAAGCGTACGAACACTTCGACTGAAATGTGCAGGAGCTCCATCGTGCATGAACCACAATGGGTATTTTGACATGTCTGTACGAATGATTTCAATTTACATTTTAAGAGAAATACTAAAATGAGCTCTAACATGGAAATTTAGCGTTTCCGGTCACATGTCCACATAACACATTTTTTTTCTTTGTGTGTGAGGAATGTTTCCTGAAAGTTTGGCCGTACCTTTTTTGTAACATCCTGTATATAACTCCAACCTCATCTTCTGCCGTATATTATCCTTCCTTACAAAACACTCCACTGCCAGTAGAGGGCCTAGCGCTGATCTGGCTTGAGACCGAAAGTCAAACATTGCGATCTTCAATGCCCAGTGTGTGTGTGTGTGTGTGTGTGTGTGTGTGTGTGTGTGTGTGTGTGTGTGTGTGTGTGTGTGTGTGTGTGTGTGTGTGTGTGCAAGCATATGTAAAAATCGATGAAAGTGTAACAACAAATCTAAACATGGAAGTTTAAGGACTGTACTCATACTTTCATTTGTTTCTCCATAATTTCGGTTGTCTTTTTTTTTTACTAATATTGACAGTATTTATTGCTCCATTATGCCTTTAGACTGAACTAAACACACTACTATAATGAATGTTATGATTTTGTTGTACTTTTCTTTACTTAAAATGCTCCATAGATCATTATACTTGACCGATTGGCTTCTAATTTTCAGCCAAACTTCAGTAGACATTAGTTTATAGACTCATGGAATTGTTTGTTCAGATATTTCGGTTTCGTTAGCTTTAAAGACAAAATACATAGGTTATTTTCTCCGTTTCTTACATATATTCATTTGAATTTTAATAACATCGAATGTGGGTTCTTTATAATGATAAAAATATAATCCTTAGTTGGATATAAAAACCCTTTAGTGCCTAAGGCAACCACACTGTCATAACCAGGCAGGGAGCGAAAACAAACTGATCTGAATGGGCAAAACAAAGTACCTGCTTTTTACGTGATGGATTTATAATACATTTATATCTCTTTACGGAAATACCAGATGCTCATTGATTGCTGCGTTTCTTCATCTAACTGTATCCAAGTTTTATTATTACCTGCACGTGACAATTTCAGGTGTTTCAAACGAACATGCCAGTTTATTTATATAAGAATTACCTTAACAAAAGTAGATCGAAAGATAACCTTTTGGAAAGTCAGTGCAACAGAGAGCGGTGTTGATTATTGGAATCGTATTTTCCGCCGTGTGCGACCTATAATTGTATCGCGGATTATAATCCACAACTTGCTGCAATTGATTGTTTCATTTGCTATCAGGCACAGAGTGACTGCATTACGTAACAGGTGTCTGTGTACGATTCACTTCTGTTTTCGCAATGGCCAGAACATACGCGGGCTGTTCAATAAAGAATGATCACTTTTTTTACAGCGTATCTTTGCTCTTCCTCATAATTTTGATGGTCCTTCCCAAAATAGTCTCCCCATGCCTGCGATGCACTTATCCCAGCATTTCTGCCAATCTTCAAAGACATGCTGGACACCAAATTTTGAGAGATCCTTCAAAATCGCCTCCGCAGCCTTCACCACAGCTTCTGATGACGGATAATGTCTCCCACGAAGGCGTTTCTTTAAGTTAGAGAATAGAAAAAAGTCACATTGGGCTAAATCCAGACTATAGCGAGGGTGAGAGATGCACTTCACGTTGATTTTTGCAAGATATTCAGCAACATTGGCAATATGCGGCCGGGCATTATCATGGTGCAGCATCCAGCCTGCTTCACGGAAATATAGTCTTTTGCGCCTGATATGGACTTGCAATGTTTTCAGGGCATCCCTGAAGTATTGTCCAGTTACTGATGTGTGTGCAGGTAGAATATGCTGATAAACCATTCCATGAATATCAAAGAATGAGATGACCAAATCTTTCCCATTCAAAAACAAGTACTTTTGCTTTTTGCGGGGTAGGTGATGAAGGAGATTTCCACACTGAGCTTTGCTGTTTGCTCTCAGCATCAAAATGATGTAGCCAAGTTTCATCTGAAGTGGTTACGTTTGAAACAAACTCCGGATCTTCCTCTAACATCAACTTTAATTGCATGCAGACCTGCATGAGAATGTCCTCTTGTTCGGGAATCAACAGTCTTGGAACCCATCGCGCACAAACACGTCTCATGTGTAATGTTTCTGTCACCAACGTGCGGGTGGCACCCAATGAAATGTTCAGTATTTCAGAAAGTGATCTTAAGGTGATTCGTCGATCCTCTCTCACAATGGCAGCAGCAGTGTTGATGTTTTCTTCCGTAAGAGCAGTAACTGGAGCCCCGGGTCCACCTTCCTCTGAAATTGATTGTCTCCCCTCTTTAAACATTTTAAACCACCTTCGAGCTGTGCTGTAGATAAGTACAGACTCTCCATAGGCACCCTTTAACATTGTATAAGCGTCAACTAAAGATTTGTTGAGAAAATCAAAACCGCATATTGTTCCTCGCGTGTTACCTCCATTGCAGCGGTAGGTGATACTGAACATGTCTGAACTTGCCTAGTTCTCACAGGCGGGAACCAGGAGTACCAACAATGAAATTACTACGGCGTGTTTGTTTCACATTAAACAAACAGAATATTATTCGATTGAACTTAGTGCTAACAATTGTGACCGTAAAAGCATTATGGTCATTCTTTATTGAACAGCTCTCGTATTTTATTATTTATCTCTTAGACATACAAGGTGAAGGGAATTATAAAGCGATACCATTTTAGTCTGCTGTAGGTTATGAAATGAAGTTAGAATATTTGGTTCTTGTAAGCATTGTTAAATGGAGCGTATTGTATACACGGTTTTGTTGAGGTATTATGGTCAGAGGTTAACCGCCAACCCTTAGGTAAGTACCCTTGGCTATCTTTCTGAATTAAGCCAAAAAATGCCACTTCCACATTCTATGCAAAAGAGGCCATAAATCTGGGGAGCGCAGTCATCCACAGGTGGGAGTAAAACGTTAAAATAATGACCTAATAAAATACGGGAGAAAGGACACACAATGAAGAAGTATGCGGGACACATATGATGACGCATGGCCACCTACAGTACTTACCTACTCTGTGCTGCATATAGCTCTGTATTATGCAAATGTCTGCAATTCAGCCTTATGCATGCCATGTCTCTAAAAACAAATGAAGTGTCTTTATGTTTGACAGGGACTTTCTGTTGCTTTCCAGTTCGTTACCATGAATTTGAACCTAATAGTATGCTAATTATTATAATTTATATATTTTGTGATTCCCCAAGGTGAATTTAGCTACAAAATATGAATCAGGATACCTTAAATTAAAATTACTGAACAATTTCCAGCATTTTTGGAAACTATTACTCGATTTCAGTGGCGAAGCGCTGGTTCCTCAAGATTTTCAGGGAGAGAAAGAATAAAAACAAGAAAATTCATGAAAGACAATTCATTATTTGTTCTGGAAATATTTTCAAAAATTATTTACAAACATCCACAGTGGTGTGGATAATTTTACAGCTGCTTAGATTCCATGACAGTTCTGCGAGCTCATTCAGTTCTGTATTTACGCATTCATAAACTTGAATACCATGCTTCGTAGGTTTCCGGAAGCAATCGTGACCCTTCGATAGTTAGGAAGCACTGACAGATTTTGTCACGTGAAGTCTCCGTAGCATGTGAAGAAAATCTTATTTTTCTTTAGTTTCATATCACACTTTTAAATAGAGTGTAAGAAAATCTCATTAGCAATACTATCTTACGTAGATTGGTATTCAGTGGTAACAAATAGCAAATTGTCTTGAAGATTTCAGTTATTGCCAAATGTATGAATTGCATACTTTCGCCAACTTAGACTAACAGTTCACGCGATGTGGGCTCGGAACGCCTGAGTGGAGAGTGGAAGCTTATAGTCTGAGCAGCGCCTATGTGTGAGTATACAATACAAAGACTACTGAAGGTTAGCCTTAGCTCTTGGAGTCATTATTCTCTCTTATTTTAATGACAATTATTATTTCGAGATTCCCTCGCTTTGAAAGTCACACCTCGCTACTGCACCTACGTGTGACTGTACAATAGAAAGATACTAAAGAGTAGTCTTAGTTCTTTCTGTCATTATTCTCTCTTATGTAAATGAAAATTATTGTTTGGATCTTCTCTCACTTTGAAGTCAGGCTTCATCACTGGAATAAACATCACATAACGAGCAAAACATTTGACTATCACTTAAAGTCTACTGTAGTCCCTTGTAACTACAATAAGATAATGTTTATCTTGAAGTAGATAGAGCAATAAGTGTTTGTACAAGAGTAGAGAAAGTCATGTATACACCACATAACGACCAAAACATTTGACTATCACTTAAGGTCTACTGTATTCCCTTGTAACTACAATAAGATAGTGTTTATCTTGAAGTAGATAGAGCAATAAGTGTTTGTACAAGAGTAGAGAAAGTCATGTATACATCACATAACAACCAAAACATTTGACTATCACTTAAGGTCTACTGTATTCCCTTGTAACTACAATAAGATAGTGTTTATCTTGAAGTAGATAGAGCAATAAGTGTTTGTACAAGAGTAGAGAAAGTCATGTATACATCACATGACCAACAAATCATTTGACTATCACTTAAAGTCTACTGTATTCCCTTGTAACTACAATAAGATAGTGTTTATCTTGAAGCAGATAGAGCAATAAGTGTTTCTACAAGAGTAGAGAAAGTCATGTATACATCACATAACGACAAAAACATTTGATTATCACTTAAAGTCTACTGTATTCCCTTGTAACTACTATAAGATAATGTTTATATTGAAGTAAATGTTGGAATAACTGTTTGTATAATATCATGTGATTTTTCAGTTCAAGGACGTGATGAATCGAGAGCAGGAAATGGAGCATAGGGGTTGTTTTCAAACCAATTATTTGTTGAAACAAAAGCGAGTTCTTGAGCTTTATCGTTCGCTTTAAATCACGCAGGCCGTATAAATAGCTCGAAGCGGTGCTGTGGTTGGTGCTTGTTTTGCGGAGAAACTTCTCGAACATAAACACAAATCCAGCGTGCGCGCAGTTAGCTAAGTTGTTATTTCTCTAGAAACATGTAGGAACCTTCTGCATAATTTACCATCCCCTGTTGACATTTCGACTGTGTATGTGTGTGTGCGCAAGGGCTAAGACAAAACCTGCGTGCACAGAAACCAAAACTACTTGCTCTTCAAGACTTCTGCCAACATATTAAAACTTTGTAACACATACTTATAGTCAGTAAGCGATGTTTCTGTAAATACAAGGGGTGAGCAAAACATAACGGGAATTATTCGGTTTTTCGGCCCTTAGACATCCCATTTTATCTTTTTTTATTTTGTTGGTAAATCTGTTTCTGGTGTAGGTTTGTATTTCAACTGTTTGGAATATTTGGTTGACTTTTCTCCGGTGCTAGGCGAATTATTACTAGTTTTACGTAAAGTGAATGTGTGAATTTACTATGAGACTGAAAAGAGTTTGCAGTAATACAAACATTTTAAAGAGGGCGGAGAAAGGCACGATCTCGAATATCAAATTACTGACGGCATGTAGCAGAACTAAATAAAATGATTATGGAAAATCATCAAATGACTATCAGAAGGGTTTGACAAAATCACTCGTACAAACTGTTTTGCGATAATGCTCCCCCTCATCTCTCGATGATCGTTCGTCACTTTTTATCAAAAAACCAAAGTTAGTTGCCTCAGCCTTCAGACATGGCCCCCTGCGACTTCTTTCTATTCTAAACAGCACTACCAAGTAAATAAACAAAACTGAGTTTTAGTGCCAAACAATACTAACTGTTACAATGTGGAAATGAGATAAAAGAGAATCGCTGAACACAATACGAAACGTTAGTTCCAGAAGTATGTGAGTGGGCTTCCTTTGAAGTTGAAGGACTGGTTTGCGACAAGTCTTAAGTACACCTACACCTATGCCCCCAGTGGGGGCTTCTCGGGAAGGAAGAATGAGGCGAGAGGGAACAGAGGGTGGGCGATCCAAGGAACAGCGAACAGTACATTGGGCAGGATTGCTAGTATTTACCAGTTGAAAGCTGCCCCGGCAGGCCAGCACAACGGTCATTTGAAAGCTAATGTCATAACCATTGCGCTAGGAGTGTTCCGTTTTCGTGTGTTGTGCACTCAAGTGTTATCATCATTAGCAGAGAACTTATGACTGTAACTTCTACGTTTCAACCAACAGACCATACGTCTCCTATCTGAAATTATTTTTTAAAGATATCTCCACTTGCTCTGATACACATCTCTGTGTGTCCAGGTCGGCTGCACGCTCTCAGGTGCAGCTGCAGCTGCCCTTCCAGCCGCGACCAAACACGGTACGGCATAACTTGGTGGTGTTTGGGAATGAAGGACAGGCAGACTTTACCACCCAAGGGCATCCTTGGGGAAGCGATAGGTCCTCCGTCTCCTGGGGAGACGGTGGTCATATTGACCCAGTGAGTTCACCAGATGCTTTGGGTGAGGGTTGATCTTGGCATACAACGTGCGCATTCGTTCACGCACGACGTCCTCAACGGAGGGTATGCCAGACTGGGTGTGCAGGAAGTGTGATGGGACCTGCTGTCGGTACCGTAGATCATCCTTAGAGCCCTGCTCAGCACGGCCTGCAGTATGCGCAGGGTGGTATGAGCCACCGAACCGCAGACTTCGCATCCATACAGAATCAGAGGCGGAATGATCGCACGATACAGCCGCAGTTTGAGGCTGATGGACATGGTTGATCGGAAGATGCGATAAAGTTGCCTGAGCGCAGCGTGGCCGATGCCGATATTTGCTCTGACATGCGGAGTGAAAGTGAGGCCGTGGTCCAGTTGGATTCCCAGGTATATGGCGGATCGAACCCAGGGGATTCTTCTCCGCCGCAATCGCAGGCCCCCTTCCGATCGCCAGCTACGGACCTTAGCCAGCATGAGAGCAGAGCTCTTCTGCGGGCTAATGGCCATCCTCCAGTTCTTACTCCACCTGCCAATGGCGTGGAGCTGTCGCTGCAGCGGAGGGGGACAGTATGAGGACGTTGTCGGCATACTGACACATAACAGTGCGAGGTTCCGTTAGTAAGTCAGACATGTAGGGGGCGAAGAGTACTGGAGACAGAACACAGCCTTCCGGGATTCCAGCCGCTATGGGTCTGACAGATAGCCTCCACTCGACCCGCACCCAGAACATACGGTCCTTGAGGAAGCAGCTGATTAGTTGTCTAGTCCATCGCTTTTATAGAACATTCTCTGTATCACGAAGGTTGGCGAAACTTCCCGAAGCTTCACGGATGCTAGCAATGGCTAAGAATTCTCCAGACGCATCTCTGCCTCTTTCCTCTCTCCACCCGCTCTCTCCACCCCTCTCTCCTGGGCATGTCATTAACGCTGCGCGTGCCGGTCTCTAGGTGTGACTTGGCTCTATCTGTCTCTTTCACTCCGCGCTTCTCTCTCTCTGTCTCTCTCTCTCTCTCTCTCTCTCTCTCTCTCTCTCTCTCACACACACACACACACACACACACACACAGACGGCGTTCGCTTACGCGAATCGCCTCGTGAATATTTCGGAGTAACTCATTAATAGTATTTCAGTTAACCTGAGAAGTTTGGATTGGCAGAGCGTTGCTTTGATAACGACCATAGGCCCAATTTTCGGAAGACGACCATCTCGGCAAAATGCAACAGTTACTGGGAGCGAAGAGTTGCCCATTTCCTCCGAGAGGATCACGCTTAATCGTGATGCTGGATTTCAGTTCAGCTCCTCTTGGAAACCGGCCTTAAAAACGGAAATCAATCGGCTTAAGAAGCAAAGATCAATACAGCTTGATCAATAAGTTAAATAGTTACGTTTCTTTGACACAATTAGTTTTCTATACGTACGCCATCTCCTGACCTGGCATTTGATTTACTGAAAACAGTCATTTGTTCAGTATTGCAAGTATTGTTAATGTTTTGTCTTTGTCGATATTTGTGTTATATCTATTTAGTGTTTAAAACATCTTATTTCTCGAGAGGATCTTGAATATAGTATGTCAGTACTTGTAATACGTTTAAGTTCTATGATATCCTATTCACAAGCTGATGCAAATTTCTGACATGTTTGAGTATTAAGTTCCATCTATGAAGGCTGAAAATAAATTACGGACAGTTTTTAAAAGTTTCGAGTACTAGTCAACTGAAAATAAGCATGCGTTAAATTTTTAAAATCTTTTAACGTAAAATATATGTCTACTACTAATGAATAATTGAGCCATATTTAGTTTCATTTAAATAGGTTAAGTGTTGTACGTTATGATTTTTGTAAGTTGGTAGAATTGATATGTGCTCGATTTCCTGTAAAGCATGCTGAAAAATGACTTGAAGAAGATTCAGTGAAATACCAATTGAATTTTAAAGACTAATGCAGGCTCTGCCAACTGACATCCACGCTGTGCCTATATAGTTCGCACGGTGCTGGGTCGCCTAGTGCTAGAGAGATATACCAATCACTACCTCGCGCAGTAGCGTTCCGCAATTTGCACTTGCGTTACCATTAAATAATTAAGGACATGTT
This sequence comes from Mantis religiosa, assembly GCA_030765055.1. Taxonomy (NCBI): domain Eukaryota; kingdom Metazoa; phylum Arthropoda; class Insecta; order Mantodea; family Mantidae; genus Mantis; species Mantis religiosa. Next base: position 177,223,665 of record CM060955.1, on the reverse strand, counting down.
AGCAGTGAAGGAACAATCCAGAAACTGCATAATACGTGGTTTACTATTTCTGTGGTACCTGTTATTAAATTATATATAAAACATTCCAATACCAGTAAGATTATTATAGCCTTTAATCCTATACAACATAATGATGACATATAAATGCAATATTTTAATTATAAGAAAGAAATAGTACTTCGTCGAAATTAGCATAATTTTGATCCCGAGACAACTGAAAAATACCAAATAACAAAGTAATATTTACTATATAGTGATAATATTACACCGAATACTTCATATTAAACGAATATACACGTTTCAATTAAGAATTTGACACATTCAGTTTTCGGTAGATACTCTTGTCTTCTGACATCCTTTAATTTTTACAATATTCGCTACATTTGGAGACAAAAACACAACTCTGGACCCTTACTGCACGTTATGATCATTGAATTTGGCTCTCTGAGGGGTTTTAATGCGTTTCATAGCTGAAAATAAGGATTCACTTACACAGGTCGAACCAGACATTGCAATCACGTCTGTGTAATCGAGGGAATCTTGATTTAGGAAATCTAGCAAACTTCCTTTGTTTCTGTAACTGTCAGCTAACTCAGTGTTATATTTCAAGCTGATTTCTCTTGTTGTGCCGTTTATAGGCACCAGCTCTAGAACTTCTACGACTCCACAAATACATAATTGCGCCAGACTTGATAAGACAGTGCTCTCATCAATGGCAATAGAAAATAGAACAAATTCTTTTGCTCTTTCAAAATGTTGTGCATAAATGTCGTCCGCCAGATATTGAATTCTGCGTGAGGTGACAGACTGACACTCTCGAACTGGTGAACACTGACAGAGGTGAATTTACTTGCAGCTATAAGCATACGTCGTTTAATAAGTGGGCCTTCAGAAAAACTACTAGAAAATCTGGAAATTTCTAGTGCAATTTCGTAACTCACATAAACTTAGGTTTCTGCCATTCCACCATCCCCTTCTTCCTGTTCCTCTTCCGGGGATGTGATCTTCTCTCTGAGCTTTTATATTTCTTCAGTGCGTTCTTTTTATAGGGTCGAATAATCACTAGCACATAATGTATTAAAATGTCACTGAAGATTAAATCGTTACAGCACTTACAATTTTTTCTGGCAAATGAAACAAAGAGCACCACCGCTACTTTCCATAAAGAACTACTCAGTTTCCCTTTTTTTTTATTTATCCAGATTTATGAACCCTATTTTACACAGTGGTATATTAGGGTTATAGTTGATACATAAAAATACACAACTTTAACAAAAATATTTTAAATACTAGAAGGAAGAAAATATGTTATAATCTGATGCATATTAATTTAAACTATTTCAGACGTTTAAACACTGAGTTTATAAACATCATGAAGTACTTATACTGTTGTGGCTTCATTAGCAAAGATGTGAGCGGAGCAGAAAATTCAGTTCCTAGAGAGTATAGCTTGAATATTAATTCTTGTCTTTCTCTCCAGAAAATGGGACAACAGAAAAGGAGATGAACCACAGTTTGAAATTCTTCACCACACATGCACTTGGGGTTAGATGTTAAGTGAAAACGTGATAAGTATTCACCAAATTTACCATGTCCACTTAACAATTGTGTCAAAACAAAATTTGGTACAAGAGTTTCACATTTTCCTCTGTCATATACACTAGGGAAAAATAATGTTTTTGTTAAACTTCCATTTAGAGTTGCTAGCCATTGTTGGTTCCATTCTTCAAGAATATGTTGATGTATTATTCTCCTTACAGTAGAAATAGGACATAAAGAGTATGTCACAGGAAGATTGGATTCTGCAGCCTTCTTAGCCAGTTTCCCATTCGGGATTGAAATAATGTGTCGGCGTGAGTACCGTTCGCTTTAATGAGTGCCCTTCCATATCAAACTGACACTGAAGTACGGACCGCCATTGCTACGGAAGACACGCACTGAGGCAACATGCACCGTGGCAAGCGAGTTGGCTGTGCCTGCTCTAAGGCATTTAACATTTCTAATTTTTGCCGCAATGTATCAAACATAAACTCTGATATTTGTGTTAAGCGAGATCGGTTTGAAATTTAGTGAAAAATGAATAGCTAAGAGGGCACTTTTGGGCAGTGGTTTTTGAGAATGTCTTACGTTCCCTAGCGCAGTGTGGTTTGTTGTGTGGCCCGTGTTCCTGACCGCAGACATCGCGTGTCTCCAGGACCACAGCAACTGCCCCAGGGCACAACCAAATAGGCGTTATATTGTAATTAGAAGGTAGAAGTCTTTCATAAGGCCCTGGCTGTTTTAACCACATTGTAACTTAGACACTGGCCGTGAAATTCCACCAGATTTCCCAGGTAGATAGAAAAGAGCTCCATGAAGAAAAAGGAATTCTTCCCAGTATATCAGCCTAGTTGCCAAATCATTTTGTAATGTCTCGGGAGCTCAGCAACAAAATCCCGACGGAAAACAAGATGATACAGAATATATTGATCTACTGAAAAAATTAAAACTTACTAGAGTCACAGTCGCCCGTAAGTCGAGTAGCAAGGCGTGACTTTCAAAGTGAGGGAAGCTCCAAATAATAATTAAAATAAGAGAGAATAATGACTCAAACAACTAATGCTACTCTTTAGTACTCTTTCTATTGTACAGTCACACGTAGGTCCAGTAGCGAGGCGTGACTTTCAAAGCGAAAAAACAAAACCAAAATCTTAAACTCTTATCTTACACAAAATCATTAGACCTATTTCAGAAAAGCAACATTTTAACAGTTAGTTTTACCTTTACAGCATCTTCCATCTTTGGAAGATGCTGGACACTTTTTTGTCAAATTAATTTTTTGGATAGAAGCTACCACAAAACGTGAGCGAAAGTGAAAGGAATTCCTTTGCTCTGTTTATCCAGGAAGCGGCCGAGCGAATGTGCATGGCATTTGAAGCCGATATGCTATTGACCTGGCCGGAAATGTGATTGGTTTGCTGGTGATGACGTCACAGTGGTAGTAACACGCATATTGTGTGGTACGTACTCTCGTGGCGGTGCCGAGCATGTCGTCGTCATGGCAACGAGAAATCAATATGGCGTCGTCTCCTGGATCACACACCTGCTAATGTATCACTTTCACTGAAACAGAAGACTAACGTTCAAACTGCCGGCACAATGAGATAATAAATTCTGACTACTGTGAGATGGTAATGGAAACTTCGCTATACGAAATGAGGACGATGATGCCGTAACATTTTTCCTTCTTAACTCTGCAGCCCGGAGCGACGTTAAGCCAACTTATGGAAGAAAAAAGAACCACTTTAGCTGCAGAAAACTCGGCCACATTTCACACGTACAGTCCGACACAATCGAAACTAAGAGAATATTACATGTTATAAAATATTTGATGTCCTACACTCACATGACATTCTCTACTCTTTTACCTCTCTATCTACTTCAAGATAAACATTATCTTATTGTAGTTACAAGGGAATACCGTGGACTTTAACTGATAGTGAAATGTTTTGGTCGTTATGTGATGTATACATGAATTTCTCTACTCTTGTACAAAATCTTATTGCTCTATCTCCTTCAAGATAAACGTTATCTTATTGTAGTTACAAGGGAATACAGTAGACTTGAAGTGATAGTCAAATGTTTTGGTCGTTATGTGGTGTATACATGAATTTCTCTACCCTTGTACAAACACTTATTGCTCTATCTACTTCAAGATAAACATTATCTTATTGTAGTTCCAGGGGAATACAGTAGACTTTAAGTGATAGTCAAATGTTTTGGTCGTTATGTGATGTATACATGACTTTCTCTACTCTTGTACAAACACTTATTGCTCTATCTACTTCAAGATAAGCGTTATCTTATTGTAGTTACAAGGGAATACAGTAGACTTTAAGTGATAGTCAAATGTTTTGGTCCTTATGTGATGTATACCTGAATTTCTCTACCCTTGTACAAACACTTATTGCTCTATGTACTTCAAGATAAACATTATCTTATTGTAGTTACAAGGGAATACAGTAGACTTTAAGTGATAGTCAAATGTTTTGGTCGTTATGTGATGTATACCTGAATTTCTCTACCCTTGTACAAACACTTATTGCTCTATGTACTTCAAGATAAACATTATCTTATTGTAGTTACAAGGGAATACAGTAGACTTGAAGTGATAGTCAAATGTTTTGGTCGTTATGTGATGTATACATGAATTTCTCTTCTCTGTACAAACACTTATTGCTCTATCTACTTCAAGATAAACATTATCTTATTGTAGTTACAAGGGAATACAGTAGACTTTAAGTGATAGTCAAATGTTTTGGTCGTTATGTGATGTATACATGACTTTCTCTACTCTTGTACAAACACTTATTGCTCTATCTACTTCAAGATAAGCGTTATCTTATTGTAGTTACAAGGGAATACAGTAGACTTTAAGTGATAGTCAAATGTTTTGGTCCTTATGTGATGTATACCTGAATTTCTCTACCCTTGTACAAACACTTATTGCTCTATGTACTTCAAGATAAACATTATCTTATTGTAGTTACAAGGGAATACAGTAGACTTTAAGTGATAGTCAAATGTTTTGGTCGTTATGTGATGTATACATGAATTTCTCTACCCTTGTACAAACACTTATTGCTCTATCTACTTCAAGATAAACATTATCTTATTGTAGTTACAAGGGAATACAGTAGACTTTAAGTGATAGTCAAATGTTTTGGTCGTTATGTGATGTATACATGACTTTCTCTACTCTTGTACAAGCACTTATTGCTCTATCTACTTCAAGATAAACATTATCTTATTGTAGTTACAAGGGAATACAGTAGACTTTAAGTGATAGTCAAATGTTTTGGTCGTTATGTGATGTATACATGACTTTCTCTACTCTTGTACAAACACTTATTGCTCTATCTACTTCAAGATAAACATTATCTTATTGTAGTTACAAGGGAATACAGTAGACTTTAAGTGATAGTCAAATGTTTTGGTCGTTATGTGATGTATACATGACTTTCTCTACTCTTGTACAAGCACTTATTGCTCTATCTACTTCAAGATAAACATTATCTTATTGTAGTTACAAGGGAATACAGTAGACTTTAAGTGATAGTCAAATGTTTTGGTCGTTATGTGATGTATACATGACTTTCTCTACTCTTGTACAAGCACTTATTGCTCTATCTACTTCAAGATAAACATTATCTTATTGTAGTTACAAGGGAATACAGTAGACTTTAAGTGATAGTCAAATGTTTTGGTCGTTATGTGATGTATACATGAATTTCTCTACCCTTGTACAAACACTTATTGCTCTGTCTACTTCAAGATAAACATTATCTTATTGTAGTTACAAGGGAATATAGTAGACTTTAACTGATAGTCAAATGTTTTGGTCGTTATGTGGTATATGCATGAATTTCTCTACTCTTGTACAAACAAGTCTCCGTTCCGAAACTTGTTTTCCGTTTTTCCAGGTTTCTGGTATTAAGGGAGTTAGTTTTATGCAGTTTTTACTGTATAATATAATTACTAATTAACATTCGTATAAAATGCTAGTATTGGTGGGAAGCAATGATTGTGATACACCCACGCACGTGGGGGAAGGTCAACGCCCACCTGCTCATCTGCCTACAGAGGTCTCTATCGTTCGTTGACATTTTCACTGCCTAGTTTGCTCAAAATTATAATTCGTCATAGGCCAGGTGCGGTGCAAGTAACTTAAACAGTAGAACGTTGACCGTGTTTGGGTACAAAATCAACAAATGACTTTCTTCGGTGGTCTTCCCTGCTAGTCATTCAAACTAATAAATGTTAGCAAACTCTTGTTACTGCAATCCGTAGGTCCCATTCATATCATCGATTCCTCCCGTAACAACGCTACTAATACTGAAGTGAATAAGAGTAATAATGTTGGGTTTTCCTACCTTATGGCCCTTATTGTAGCCTTCTGCCCATACTCTACTTCGTACTCACAGCAAGTATGACAGTAATGCATTGAGATTCCAGACATTTCTTCTTTCAGAATGAGGGAAAGCCTTACCCTGATCGAGATTAGAACTCAACACCTCTTAAGCAGACACGCTGCTGCCACGCAACAGACGTGGGCTATTCCATTTCTTATTACACTTTCCACGAATAAATTTTCGAAATTCCCTATTTTAGAAAAAAATATAAAAAAATTTAATTCAAATACTATACGTTTAAGACATTTACATGACAAATGAAATGTATATCTCCACTTTTCTACGAGGAGATCTGGAAGTGCTCTTTGTTCTATAATACTTTTACATAACCGTAATTCTAAGTCACAGAAAAAATATTATTTCAGTAAACGGCAAACACCTATTATTTCCTGAAATAGTAAGTAGTTATTCATTTATTTATCGACACACATGGACATGACGACCAAAACATTTGACTATTACTTAAAGTTTACTGTATTCCCTTGTAACTACAGTAAAATAATGTTTATCTTGAGGTAGATAGAGCAATAAGTGTTTGTACAAGAGTAGAGAAAGTCATGTATACATCACATAACGACCAAAACATTTGACTATCACTTAAAGTCTGCTGTATTCCCTTGTAACTACAGTAAAATAATGTTTATCTTGAAGTAGATGGAGCAATAAGTGTTTGTACAAGAGTAGAGAAAGTCATGTATACATCACATAACGACCAAAACATTTGACTATTACTTAAAGTTTACTGTATTCCCTTGTAACTACAGTAAAATAATGTTTATCTTGAAGTAGATGGAGCAATAAGTGTTTGTACAAGAGTAGAGAAAGTCATGTATACATCACATAACGACCAAAACATTTGACTATCACTTAAAGTCTGCTGTATTCCCTTGTAACTACAATAAGATAATGTTTATGTTGAAGTAGATAGAGCAATAAGTGTTTGTACAAGAGTAGAGAAAGTCATGTATACATCACATAACGACCAAAACATTTGACTATCACTTAAAGTCTGCTGTATTCCCTTGTAACTACAATAAAATAATGTTTATCTTGAAGTAGATAGAGCAATAAGTGTTTGTACAAGAGTAGAGAAAGTCATGTATACATCACATAACGACCAAAACATTTGACTATCACTTAAAGTCTACTGTATTCCCTTGTAACTACAATAAGATAATGTTTATCTTGAAGTAGATAGAGCAATAAGTGTTTGTACAAGAGTAGAGAAAGTCATGTATACATCACATAACGACCAAAACATTTGACTATCACTTAAAGTCTGCTGTATTCCCTTGTAACTACAATAAGATAATGTTTATCTTGAAGTAGATACAGCAATAAGTGTTTGTACAAGAGTAGAGAAAGTCATGTATACATCACATAACGACCAAAACATTTGACTATCACTTAAAGTCTGCTGTATTCCCTTGTAACTACAATAAGATAATGTTTATGTTGAAGTAGATAGAGCAATAAGTGTTTGTACAAGAGTAGAGAAAGTCATGTATACATCACATAACGACTAAAACATTTGACTATCACTTAAAGTTTACTGTATTCCCTTGTAACTACAGTAAGATAGAGGACATTCGCCCAGGTGCCGACCTTTGATGGAAATGCCAATACGTCACTGATGGAGGTCGATCACACTCACGCTTGTAAATTATATAGAATATCCGTCCGTGAATACATACATCACTAGTGACCGCATGACGTCATGAGGTTAACCAACCAGGAATCTCTCATCAACCAAATAACATTAGGAAGAGCTGCTAATTTCCATCGTTAAATATGCACGAGCGTGTAATTGGCTGCTGGAATTATCACATCACTTTTTTCTTCCTCCTGTCCCTATCCTATTCTTTGAATTTATACTTCAACTGTTGATAGAGTAACCAAGGGCGTACGCGTGGGGCTCTTATCCCTCCCCCCCCCCCCCAGCAAGGTACTGTAGCGTCATTTTACCTTCCTTATTGCGTATTTACTGTAAATAAGGAATTTTAATCCCAGATAACAGAAAACCACCTTATATTTGTCTGTTAACATTCTAGCTCCGTTAGATTAGCCCTAAGCTCACGTATATGAGCTTTACTGTTTTAAAAAATAAATAGAGCTAACACGTCGGTCTCATGTTCCTTTGTGCCTTTGTTGTACGAACCACCCTGAGCTGTTCGTAGTTTTTCGACGCACACAGAACGTTTCACTAATAAATATTTTATATCGCTCCACTTGCAGACTTATTCACAGCTCTAATATATACAACATACAACTAGCAGGATGTTGCTCTTTCTCTGCTAGTCACAGGCTGATGCACAAAAATCTCTCGAGTGAAAGGAATGTCTATATAAATTTTCTATTTAAAATAATACAGGATGCAGCAGGATTAGCCATTGGATATGCAGATGATACAACTGTAGTGGTAGCACGTAAGACAGAGGCAGAAGTTCAGGAAAAAGCCAACTCCTTATTAGAATCAATTAGCACTTATTTAGAAACACTGGGAATGGTACTAAACACAAACAAAACCGAATGGATGCAAATTCAGCTCCGTAATAGAAAAAAATCTGACATCACATTAACAGTACAAAATAAGCAAATTAGCCAAGTAGCACAGACAAACTTTTTAGGATTAGTTATAGATAGTAGTTTAAAATGGCACAAACATATAGAAAAGATCAACAAGAAAATAATCAAGGGCATATATGTATTAAAACAGACAACACAAATTATGGATGAAGTCGGTGCACTGAAGGTTTATTATGCATTTATACATGCACACCTAAGTTATGGGATCATTTTATGGGGGGCAGCAGGTAAGAAAAATATGTTAAAAACATTTAGGCAACAAAAGAGAGCAATAAGAATAATGGAAAAAATCCCTGGGAGACAATCATGTAAAAGTAGCTTTAAAAAACTTAAAATACTCACATTACCCTCTTTATATATATTTGAATGTCTCAAACATGTAATAAGAAACCACATAGAAGGAAAAAATAGAAACATTCATGAATATAATACAAGAACAAAACAGAACTACTTTAGGAATAGGTTCAGGGGAACATTAGCTGCCAAATGTATTGAAAGCACTGCAAAAAATTTATATAATCATTTACCTCACTCTATCAAGGCAATAAATGAAGTGAAGAAAATTTACGCAATAAAGACTTAGCTAGTGAAAAACGCTTTCTATTCAATTGAGGAATACAAAAAGGGAAGAGAGACTTAGTTTATTAAATTTTGTTATCAATCTATTGTGTATATATAGAACTGCTAATAATCTGTAAATAGATCTATTTGTTTTATTATTGAACTGCAAAAATGTAATTGTAGTGTTATTTTTTTGACGATGCTTTGTAAAACATGTTGCAAATGGCAGAATAAAATCTGAATCTGAATCTGAACTTTGTTATTCTCAGGAGAACTTGACCACATACAGGATTTTTATATAAAGTACAAGCCACTCTCATATTGACTCTGTCCAATAGTACACAGACATCTGTCCCACTTCTGTGTCCAAGTTAAGCTGTCTGAACATTATACAAATTCACAAAATAAATACTAGACTCAAAATATTTTAACCAACCTTGCTGCGCAACTTGTGGTCCAGTGGAGTTTAAAGTGCCTTGATTTAAGCGTACATACCTGCAATGAAAGAAAATGGAAAGACCCAGTTAGTATAAGTACAATAAATAGGAAATTATGAATGCTACTAACTCTTAGCTACCTAAGAAATAATTCACCAGTAATTTAAAACAGTTGTTATACCGCCACCGTGACCAACACACCGACAAATCTAGTACGAATTATTTTGGGAAGCTCAAAATAATAACTTCATTAAAACGAGAAAGAAAAATGACTCAAAGAAATATGGCTACTCTTTAGTACGCTTTCTATTATACAGTGACGGGTAGGTCCGGTTGCGAGGCGTGACTTTCAAAGCGAGGGAAGATCCAAATAATAATTGTCATTAAAATAAGAGAGAATAATGACTCAAAGAACTAAGGCTACTCTTTAGTACTCTTTCTATTGTACATGTACACGTAGGTCTAGTAGCGAGACGTGACTTGTTAAGCTCTTTGAAATAATTTTATGTTCACGGCTGTTTTTTCTAATTTTTTCGCATATAAATTTCTAAACAACATATTGACAGAATATACAATTAGTTGGAAGCAAATCTGAGATAGTAGACCGATAATTATAATAGGCTTGCAGGTGTAACAGACCCCGGGGATACGGAGAAGAAACAGGGTACTTTGGGGTGAGGGAATGTTAAGTACCAACTATGACATATGGGTTTTCTGATTCCCTTTATAAATGATCGAAACTATTATTTCTGTATGCCACTGATAAAATTTGGAAGGATAATTCTAAGTACCCGCTTGTGTACATCTTGAGTTAATACGAGTTTTGGCGGTCACATGGAAAAACTGCAAGCAGGGAAAGTTTAGACCTGAATTGCAGAGCAGCCTAGCGGAATTAACTGAACTAATTACCAAAGTTGGCAGCAGTTCGTTAGACACTCAATGAGCTTCCATCTCTTGTTCACACGCGGTATTAATTACATCTCGAGGAGCACGGCATCGATCCTCTCTCACGTAAACTTTGTTGGCCAATTAAAACCCGTGTTAGTCTTGTTTTCCTCAGTTTATGTTTTGAATACAAACTATAGATTCTTCATTCACATGCGTATCACTAACCGGGAAATACCAACAAGTAGAAAATTGTTGACAAAATGTGCAGATTTTCATTTAAAAATTCTATATCTCTATGTTGATGGAAATTAGGTTCGATATAGTCAACATATGGCAGCAGTAGGTTAACTTAACAATCTTCCAAATTTGTAACACAAAGGTTTTCTTAAAAATGTCTTTAATAATTTTCATAAAAAATGAAATGTATACTTTGGAACTTTTAGGAATATTCTGATGTAGTTTTGTTTGGCCACAAAAATAATTTATGTGCATTTTTCAGTATTTTATTAAACATTGATCATATTAATGCACCAGGCAAAATTACTCACCTTTATATTACACGGGCAGACCCAACTCTCAAATATTATGCGTGTCCATAAAATAAGGTTTCCAATTGTATTTAATATAGAAAACAAGTATATTGTCAATTTTCTTTTGTTGTAACTTACGTCCTCCAACGTTAAGTCGTATCTGACGATGAATGGAATGATGCTCAAATGAGCCCAGGGTCCATAGAGCTTAGAGTTACCCGAAATACGTCTTTCAGGACAATGGGAAACGCAGGAAAAAACTTTATCCAGGTAACTCACCCTGACCGAGATTCGAACTCGGTACCTCTTGAACGTGAGGCAGACACGCTACCACCACGATACCGAGGCGGGCATTTTTTGTCAATGAATGTTACATTGATGGAAAGGCGGAACTTATAGCTATTTTTGAGTGTCATCCCCATTGCGATCGATGCACTTTTGTATGCGCTGTGGCAGTTTTTGTATACCCTTATCATAGCACTCTCCCGACAAGTTCCGCAGGTAGCGCTCAACCTCATTTTTCAAATCATCGTCGGTCTGGAAATGTGTTCCACCCAGGTGTGACTTCAACTCAGGAAACAGATGATAATCAATAGGTACTAAGTCTGGACTGTCCGATCCGAACTAGGCCAGGAGATCAGGCGTTGCATGTGCAGTATGGGGACTCACTCTCTTCGACTTTGAATGGCAGGTCGCAATTATTTTAAAGTCTCACAGGAGCTTAGTTGTGCCGGTATGCATAAACTCGCACAACAATACACCTTTTCTGTCCCAGAACACACTGACCGTCACCTTGCCGACAAAAAATGTCTGTTTGAACTTTCACGGCTTCGGCGAATTAGAATGCCACCACCGACAAGCACGTTCTTTAGTTTCTGGTGTTGTGTAGTACACCGAGGTTTCTTCGCCTGTGACAATTGAATCCAACAATTCTTCGCCCTGTTCTGCATAGGGCTCCAGGAATCGCTGAGCCGCTTCAACACGTTGCTGTTTATGGCCTTCGGTGAGCATTTTGGGGACCCACCTCACCCACAACTTAGGATAATACAAATGCTCGGTCAAAATCTTGTCAATCGTAGTCTTACTGACTTCAGGGATAAGTTCGCACAGCTCGATAACTGTCACACGCCGATATTTAAGCATTTCTTGCTCCACTTTTTCCCGTATAGGAGAGGACTCGTCCCCTTCAGCTGCCGTGGTGCGGGCGCTGCAGACCCTAGGGACTCGTGGTACCTCTGACGTTACTAGAGGAACCTCAGGCCGAACATTCGAGCCCCTCCCCGATAGGAATTGTTCGGATTGGGTTGGACTCGAGGAGGCAGTGGTTCCCGATACCCGTGGGAGATCGGGTACGTCTCCGGACGCGGTTGAGGGAAGCTATATATTCCCGCGTACTATCCAGCATAGCTAGTACTTCCCTGTATCTTATGCAGGGTTCTCGATCGATGCCAGTCCGCGCAAAGCTATACCTCTTTCGAGCTCTCATAGTCCCGTTGATGCTATATGGCTGCGAGGTCTGGGGCATGGCCACAGATTCCTGGCTGGCATATCTTCAACACGCTCAGAATAGAGGACTTAGGTCCATCTACTCAGTAGGCCAATTCTTTCCAGTAAGGTTCCTCCATGAAGCCTCGGATCTTCCATACGTTGAGGATGAAATTAGACGCCGGGCTACAAAATTATACGAACAGTTACCTTTGCACAAAAGTGCCCTGGTTAGGTCTCTTGGTGATTACTCCAACCAGACGTAGTCGCCGACTATTCCGGGTCCCCCGCATGGCTTGCGGGCATCCGAGGTAACCACGGAGCAATTCCAGCAGCAGCAAAAACTGAGCTCCCATAATCTACCAAGAGTTGTTGGTCTCAAAATTAACAAAAATCAATTCAAAATCAAACTAAATCCTTCAACGCCAGGGTGATAAAGGAAAGCATTCTATCGTTCTTAGAGGAGTACTAAACTACCTCGAAATCAATCCACCATCCTCAAACAAAAACAGACATCCTAAACCGTCCCGAAAAGAAAATCCTTCCTGTGGGTGCGCACACAGCAACAATCTTCAGGTTAACACAGCCTGCCAGTACCTGCGATGCGATGCATAGCTAGTAGAAGGTGTGCTAGTTCACCAGGCGGCTCCATCGAGGTCATATCGGTAGCCTTCCCATTTTAGATTTGGCGCGCGTAAGTGGCGTATCCAATTGCATCCCGTCTTCAGTCCACAGCACCAGATGGGAGGGCTTAGACTTCGCATAACTGACAACGAATTTCAGTGCGGGTAGAGCCCTTGGCACTCAAAAAACGGAAGTGACAGGAAGCTCCATCGCAAACGGCTGCCCAGCCAAGACTAATGGTTGTGGTGGGGATTTGAAGGGGTGACACCAAGCTACACGCCACTGTTGCCGCATCTCGCGAAATAGCGTTCCTCACGCCTTCAGCGCCTTGGAGACCTTATTTTACGGACACACCTCGTATGTACAGAGAACTCGTATAGCACCTGACAAAATTAATATATACGAATGGCTCTAATCTATATCTTCGTGAATAAGATTTAAAGGGATGCATAGAAACCAAAAACAAGAATAAGGTGAAAAGGTTACAATGACACAGAAACTGAAGCGTTCAACAATGCTCCAAGGTGTTATTCACGGACGAGTCTCAGTTTCAAGTGATTGGAAACCATCCTAGAAAGTTTCTTCGTCGAGTTCATGGAGAACGTATGAAGAGTCAACGTGTGATGCCAACGATGAAGCATCAAAGAGAGTCAGTTATGATGTGGGGATGCTTTGCACGTAATAAGAACGTATAAGACAACACATCGACCAAAACATTTGACTATCACAAACTCTACTGTATTACTGTAATATAAAAAACGATCAATCAAAGTGTACGATATATCTCGACACGATAAAATTTCGAGAGAACTGATGCATCAACAGTAAAGTTGACATCATTATTATTATAAGAATGAGGTGTATTACACACAGTTAAAGTTCGATTTCGGACGGAATACACAGCGGCGGCGCAAGCGCAGTAAGGGCATTACGCCTTAAGACGTTGGCAGAGTGGAAAAAAGGCAACAAGCAATGTGTACTTACAGGGAAGTTCACTCTGCCTTTCCCAAAATCTCGACTGCTGGCTCGTTTCCAAGAACGGTTCCATGTGTAAACAGCGCTAAGGAATGCTCTACATTCCCCGACTGTATGCACTTAGAAATGTGCCCTTATCTGTAATCCTTCTTAATAACTCCAGTTTTTATTACTTTAGCCCCTTATACCTACGCCACACGCAGTGCGTCTCCAAACCTTTTAAAGAGGTCACCAGAAAATCGAACGCAGAAATTCTTCTAAATGTAACACAAAAAATATATCAAAGTTCGATGTAGAATACGCTTATAGCCGCATCAAAATTAAGATAACATTTCCCGCCCCTGTACAGTTGGTTTCTCAATCCTGTCTCGAGTTTGAATCTTGCTGGTTTCCCCTATCGTGAAACATGAATGTCTGGTATCTCTAAGCTCTCTGTACCCTGTACTCATTTCTGCATCATTTCATTCATCGTCCGATATGACTTAACTTTGGAGGTTTTCTCTTATAATCAAAGATCAATGCCCAGTAACTCTAAGCTCTATGTACCCTGCACTCACTTGAACATCATTTCATTCATCGCCCGATAATACAACGTCCAACATTCAGAGAAAATGCTATACTATTTAAAATTCATTTTAAAAAACTTTTTTAATTCAAATCCTTACTCGACCATTCAAATTATTATTAATATTATTATTATTATTGTCATTAAAATAAGAGAGAATAATGACTCAAGGAACTAAGACTACTCTTTAGTAATCTTTCTATTGTACAATAACATGGAGGTTCATTAACGAGACGTGACTTTCAAAGCGAGGGTAGCTCCAAATAATAATTGTCATTAAAATAAGAGAGACTAATGACTTAAAAAACTAAGGCTACTCTTTAGTAATCTTTCTATTGTACAGTAACATGTAGGTTCATTGGCGAGACGTGACTTTCAAAGCGAGGGAAGCTCCAAATAATAATTGTCATTAAAATAAGAGCGAGTAATGACTTAAAAAACTAAGGCTACTCTTTAGTAATCTTTCTATTTTACAGTAACACGTAGACCCTGCTCACACTACGGTGTTCTCCTCTCTATTTAGACGTTCCCTGGCCCACAGCGCGTGTTCTGTTAGCCTAATATGTAGAAAGTATGCATTTCACACAGATTTGCTAATAACTTAAGACTTGTATAATAATTTCCTAATTTTGTCCACTAAATACCAATCTACGTAAAATACTATTGGTAGTGATATTGAATTTTTCTTACAGTTGTAGTTAAGAGCGTCACATAAAAAAAGTAAGTAAAATTTTCTTCACACGCTAGAGAGACTTCACGTGAAAAAACAAAAAAAAACAAAAATCTCTTAGTGCTTTCTAACTATCGAAGATTCGCGATTGGTTCCGTTAACCTACGAAGCTTGGTATTCAAGGTAACGAATGTGTAAATACAGTATTGAATGAGTTCGTGGAAGTGGTTACTCGAATCTAGGCATCTGTCGAAGTGTCCTCAGGACTACGGATCTTCACAGATAGATTTTGAGAATGTATACAGAGGAAATGAAGTATTGTTCGGCATGAATTTTCTTTTTTTTTTTTCTTCCACGTTTTGACAAATTCTTGGGAAAGCAGAAATTTCGGGTCACGTCACTGAGGATGTATATTACATTAAGTCTTATGTGCAGTATATACAAAATCCATTCAGAATGAAGGAGATTTCTGAGGTCCTTTCTAGAAAATTCGTGATTTACATTTGACTTGTGAGTAAAATTTTTGGTATTTTGGTCAAACTGGTTAGAGCCATTCTTGATAAACGCCAAATTTGAAACAATCTTCCACGATGTTTTCTCTTTTGGAAGTTATTTCTAGTACAGCTTTATTCAAATGTTTAAAAATTTCCAAATTTAAATGTTAATCCCTTGTCTGTATCAAATGCATATATCGATTTAAAGTTACGAAGCAGTTTTACAGGTACTTTGCCTGTGGGACAAGACGTGCATTACTAACTGTTGAACTTAAACTTTCGTCGCCCTTGTAATTTTAATGTTCGCACCTGTCTTTTGTTTCTTTATGCCCTTAGTCTTCCTTTGTTTTTATGAATGGCTCGCTTCCCAGTAGAGTTCAATTAGTTGCTAAGTACCATCTTGGGACTCCTGTTTCTTCCTTACGAAGGTCTGCAAGAGCAGCGACATGCCGTTTTCTTACAGTACTAGCTAAACCGGAGCCCTTATATACCGGACATCTGGAGAAACGAAAAATACGAGGGCTGCTCAGTAAAGAATGATCATAATTTTTTTTTTTTTTTTTTACAACGTACCTTTACTCTTCCTCATAATTTGATGGCCCTTCTCAAAATAGTCTCCCCTGAATGCAATGCACTTGTCCCAGCGTTTCTGCCAGTCTTCAAAGACATGCTGGAAACCATTTTTTGGGAGATCCTTCAAAATCACCTCCGCAGCCTTCACCACTGCTTCTGATGATGGATGTCTCCCACGAAGGCGTTTCTTCAAGTTAGGGAATAGAAAAACGTCACAGGGCGCTAAATCCGGACTGTAGGGAGGGTGAGAGATGTACTTCACGTTGAATTTTGCAAGATATTCAGGAACAACATTGGCAATATGCCGCCGCGCATTATCGTGGTGCAGCATCCAGCCTGCTTCTCGAAAATGTGGTCTTTTGCGCCTGATATGGACTTCCAATGTTTTCAGGACATCCCTGTAGTATTGTCCAGTTACTGATGTGTGCGCAGGTACAAAATGCTGATAAACCATTTCATGAATATCAAACAATGAGATGACCATAACTTTCCCAGTAGAAGCAACCACTTATGTCTTTTGGAGGTTGGTGATGATGGAGATTTCTACACTGAGCTCTGCTTTTGCTCTCAGGATCAAAATGACGTAGCCAAGTTTCATCAGCAGTGATTACGTTTAAAAGAAACTCCGGATCTTCCTCTAACATCAACTTTAACTGCATGCAGACCTGCATGCGAATGTCGTTTTGTTCGGGAATCAAAAGTCTTGGAACCCATCGCGCACAAACACGTCTCATGTGTAATGTTTCTGTCACCAACGTGTGGGTGGCACCCAATGAAATGTTCAATATTTCAGAAAAAGATCTTAAGGTAATTCGTCGACCCTCTCACACAATGGCAGCAGCAGTGTTGATGTTTTCTTCCGTAAGAGCAGTAACTGAAGCATCGGGTCTACCTTCCTTTGAAATTGATTATCTCCCCTCTTTAAACATTTTAAACCACCTTCGAGCTGTGTTGTAGGGAAGAATAGACTCTCCATAGGCCTCCTGTAACATTGTATAGGTCTCAACTGAAGATCTGTTGAGACGAAAGCAGAATTTCAAAGCCGTATATTGTTCCTCGCGTGTTACATCCATTGCAGCGGTAGGCGATACTGAACATGTCTGAACTTTCCTGGTTCTCACAGGCGGGAATCAGGGGTACCAACAATGAAACTACTACGGCGTGTTTGTTTGACATTAAGCTAACAGAATATAATAAGATTGAATTTTAATGCGAAAAATTATGACTATAAAATATTGTGATCATTCTTTATTGAACAGCCTTGTACTTCAATTGTTGTATGCAAGATACACTTAATTCTATATTATTCCTTCAGTGTAAATCTGTACGACTATTTCGTATTTTCTTTGTATTCTACTACAACCATCTGTAAGACGGAAACCTGTGTGTACGGAAAACATATGCCGGAACGATCGTGTTCTGTTTTAGAGGTTTGTATTACTTTTATTTGTAGAATGGTCGACTGGCATTTTCAGATTAGAGGTAAGCGTACATAGATGTGGTACGTCTTCTTATTTTCAAAAACACGTTTGTCTATTTCAGGAACTCTGAAAACGCTGTGAAGGTATTTAACTAGTTTATGTAATACTTTCTTTTCCGATTCGCAAACATAAAAAGAGTATTACTACAGAATGTATTCGAATAAAGACTATATGAAAGCAAAATGCATATCTTGGTTTCTGGAGCTTAGGCAGTGCAGAGGGATAATGCCCTTTTATCCCGTAGTTTTATTTTGTGTGTATAAAAAGGCCGCTTTATAGGATTTTTCTCAGCCAGAAAATTCCATACATCTGAAATGAGTTTCAATTCCCGTGGGCAAGAAACGAACGCGTCGATATCGATGCAATATTATACCAGCAGGAAATGGACTACGTCACGGGTGTATATTTACACCCCGCGAGTTCACATCTGTGGATGTTAGTGTTATTTAGCAAGTGTTCATATAGTGTAACGAAACGGAAGTCTGTGCCCTGCATTCGTGAAGTCGTGAGTTAATGACAGGGAATTTTCTCTCTGTAAATGCTCATCTTACAAATCGGGGGCTCTGCAAGGGCCCCCCCCCCCACCGGCACGTGTAAAGGCAGTCGTTGTGCAGTGCAGCTCAAATCTGACCTTACCATTAGGTCTTTCACGTCACCCCTCCTTTTAGGGCACCCACTAGGGTCTTAGGTACAAGTTGAGGGGCTACATCTCCTCCTACAAACCCTCCACGCAACAACCCTGGCATTGGATATTTAAACACGAGGGTGCTCTGAAAAGTTTCCGAGCTCAACATGAAGAAATCAGCGTTCATAAATAAAAGATAGTCAAAATAAAAGATAGTACCAAAATTTCAGCCATTTAGACGCTCAGTTGTTATATAACAGTCGTTTGAGTCACTAGATTTGAGTGTTTTTATGAAAATGGACAAAATCGAGTATCGAGCTGTAATTAAATATTTGCTTTTGAAAGGCAATACGCCTTTCAAAGATAAGTTGGATTCTGTGTATAGGGATTCTGCACCATTATTTACCACAGTGAAATTTTGGGCAGCTGAATTTAAATGTGGCCATAACTGCTTGGGAGAAGATGAACGTTCGGGACGTGCAAATACTGCAACTACCGTCGCAAACATCGTCAAATTTCACCAAGTGGTACTAGACGACCGCCGAATTAAAGTGAGAGAGATAGTGGAGCCATGAACATGTCAGAAGAACGTGTTTGTCACATATTAACTCAACATTTATACATGAGAGAGCTGTCCGCACGTTGGGTGCCGTGAAATGAAATGTGTAGTGTTTAGCGCCCGCTTTTACTACATACGGCACCGCAGGCGATGACACTGATGATACATGAAATGAAGTTGGAGCACTGGTGGAATGAGATGGCGGGGCAAACCGGAGATCCCGGAGAAAACCCGCCCCAACGCAGTGTTGTGCACTACAAATCTCACTTTGCGGTCGCCTGGGATCGAACCCGGGCCGCCTTGGTGAGAGCCAAGCGGTCTAACCACTGAGCCACGGCGCGGCCTGTTGGGTGCCGTGTTTGCTCACGTTAGACCAAAACGTGTTTGAATGAACATTTCCAATGCTCTGTTAGCGCAGTTTAGGCGCAATAAATCCGACTTTTGGCGCCGATTAATTAGTGTAGATGAAACTTGGATACTCCATTATACGCCCGAAACAAAAATACAGTCCAAACAATGGACTGCAAAGGAGGGACCGGTTCCAAAAAGCAAAAGCCGTATTTTTTTTTAACTAGGAAAGTGATGGCGATGGTTTTTGGGATAGTCATGGAATTATTTTAATGCCCTATCTTCAAAAACGAAAAACCATTACAGGAGCATACTGTGCGTCATTACTTGACAAGCTGAAGGCAGAACTTACGGGAAAAAGGTCACATTTACAGAAAAGGAAAATCCTGTTTCATCAAGACAACGCGCCGTTTCACATCTCAGCGGTTGCAATGGCGAAAATCCACGAATTACGGTTTGAACTGCTTGACTCAACAGATCTAGCCCCAAGCGACTTCTTTTTGTTCCATCATCTGAAAATTGCGCTCGGAGGGCATAGATTTTCGTCAAATGAAGAGGCAATCACCTTCGTGAACAATTATTTTGCAGAGAAAAACGTCGAGTACTATTTGGAGGTGTTACAGAGATGGGAGCATCGCTGGGAGAAGTGTGTACAGCTACAACGAGACCATGCTGAAAAAAAAAAAAAAAAATCTGACAAAATGTTTTGTATCTGTATTTGGTCGAAAACTTTTCAGACCGCCTATGTATATGTAATAGTAGCATTATTATTGACTACTAGGAACTTATAAATTTATAAAGGAATTATATGAAAATAGATAAATTATTACAATAAATAACTTCTTGCTCACTTCACTTCAACTATGTGAACTAGTTCAGCAAGCACTTCAGTAATGTGAACTACTTACGCAGTTTCATCATTGTGAACTATTTAAGCCCATTTCACTTCACTTATGTGAACTAGTTCCCGAGGCACTTCATTAATGGGAACTACTTCACGTTCACTTCACTTCACTAATGAGAACGCCCGCCTCGGTAGTGTAGGTGGTAGCATGTCTGCCTCACGTTCAAGAGGTGCCGGGTTCGAATCTCGGTCAGGGTGAGTTATCTGGGTAAGGTTTTTTCCCAGGTTTTCTCTTATCCTTCAGGAAGAATGCCAAGTAACTCTAAGCTCCATGTATTTTGGACACATTTGAGCATCATTTCACCCATTCATTCACGTTGAAGGTCGTAAAAATTACAAAAAAGTAATGAGAACTAGTTCAACAGTCACTTCAGTAATGTGAACTTCTTCCGCAGTTTCTTCAACATTGTGAACTACTTCTTGCTCATTTCACTTCATGTATGTGAACAGTTCCCAAGTTACTTCATTAATGTGAACTACTTCGTTATTCACTTAATTTGACTAATGAGAACTAGTTCAACGGTCACTTTAGTAGTGTGAACTTGTTCCGCGGTTTCTTCAACATTGTGAACTTGTTCTTACTCACTTCACTTATGTGAATTAGTTCCCGAAACACTTCCGTAATGTGAAGTACTTCCATAGACCTTTATTTCACTTAATTCCGCTCACGTAGTATAAAGCTATGGTGTTCACGTGTGCTTAAAAATAACTGACCGATGTCGGTTAGATTTACTCAATAGTGAAACAACTCCTGTCGGACAAAATTCCCCCACAGTGTAGCGCTAATGCGATTCTGGCAAAGAAAAATGTGTAAATTGGGTTAAAAGTTGGCAGGTATGTTACTTCGTTGTTATTCATCGACAATCATTAGTTATTTCTGCGAACAGAGCGCACAATTTTCTCATCTCTGAGCATATTTCTTTCGAAACGGTGAAATATAATTAAATTTAAGGAAATCGAAGGCGTCACTGAGCGGAAATAACTTGTTACGTCAGCAGACACACCATTACATATTTTATTTAAACCAGAAATACTAAAACAGAGTTGCATTAAACCAGAGAACTCAACTTACTTCAGTATCTCTGCCTTCTAGTCAAATCTGAAATACACTGCAACTTGTAACAATGAGGTCAACTTCTTTTGTTCTCGTCTTAAGCAGAAAGATAGCAGAAAACAAGCATATCATTCTTTTGTCTTTAGAAATCCGGGTAAAAACACAAGTGTGCAAGTAAGTTTAAAAGGAATGAGTAAACAGAACAAAAACAAAAAGAAAAACATCAAAATGGAACAAGGAAACGGTCGATTTCCTTTTAGTTGCTTCTTTTTTCATTATTCCCAAAAACTCGAACATTTTCGCTTTGAGTAGGAAAATATAGAAATTTAAAACTAAAATTTAGACACATATATAGCAAATATAGTATTCAAATTCAGCAAATTTAAATGTTTTGATATTGTGACTTTGTGGGGTCGTAGAATTAAAAGTCCAAGTAGCAGAAATTCAAACTGTTCTTTATTTCCATAGAAATTCACTCACAGTAGTCGCATAACGTCACATACACAATTACAATCTACCAAGGTCGCTGACCACGACAAAGAGTTCACTTCTACAACACCAGTTTTAATTACTACTCTATTTATGACTGTCTTTACAGCTTCTCCGCTGGTGTGTCACCTCTTATATACACCGCTACTCATATTCTGTAACAAACAAGAAATCGACTGTTCTTTACCAATCAAGATGTCTAGAATGTTCCATTTACCTCACCTTATCTGTTTTGGTATGCCTTTTATCTCCGCGCTATCTTTATCTACTTACGGAAGCTGTTTATCTCCACTCGGCAGCATCTGTCCCTTATCTCTCTGCACCGAACCTTTTGTGTAGTTCGCCACAGTCGCGACAGTAAGAAGACTTCCAAAATACAAGGGGCGTCCAGAAAGTAAGTTCTATTTACGTTCACCTCCGTTGCAGCGCTGCGATCGCAGTTCCCCACATGCGCGGTAGACGCTCTGTATCAAGGAGAAGAAACGTGTGCTACTGTGAGATCACTGTCAGCCACGTACGCTTTGTTGTGCTTGTTTACAATGTCGGTGTTAATTGAAAATCCCGCCGATTGTTAAATCAGATCTGTGATTCGTTTTCTGAATGCTAGGAAAGTGAAACCAATTGAAATTTATCGGCAAATTTACGATGTTTACGGACAAAATGTGATGAGTGATACAATGGTGAGAAGATAGGTCCGACAGATCAATGAAAGACGTAGTGAAGTGTGTGATGAAGAAGTGGGCGTCCATCTTTGGTTACAGAAGAACTGGTTCACGCGATTGATCACAAGATCCAGGAAAACCGCAAGTTTACAATTAGTGCTCTCGCTATGGAATTTCCTCAAATCTCACAATCACTAGTTCTTGAAATTGTTACCGAAAAACTGAAATTTCGTAAACTTTGCTCATGTTGGGTGCCAAAGATTCTTACTGAGCAACTCAAAACAAAACGGATAGGTAGTGCACTTCAGTTTTTAGCCCGTTATGATGAAGGCGGCGAAGAATTTCTGACACAGATAGTCACAGCAGATGAAACTTGGGTTTCTTGCGACACCCCTGAAAGTAAGCGTCAATCAATGGAATAGAGACACACCTCATCCCCAGCAAAGGTTAAGCCGAAACAAATCTTGACACCTCGAATAATGATGTGCACAGTGATCTGGGACACGAAAGGCATCTTACAGCGTGGTCAAACAATGAAAGCAGATGTTTATTGCGAGACACTTAGGAAATTGCGCCGCGTAATACAGAATAAGTGCCGAGGAATGCTGTGGAAAGGTGTTGTGTTTCTTCACGACAACGCACGACCACACACTGCAAATGCAACGAGAAACATCCTACAGGGATTTGGCTGAGACGAGTTTGACCACCCCCCGTACAGCCCTGACCTCGCTCCTAGCGACTTTCATCTGTTTTTGAATCTCATATAGTTCCTTGGCGGTCAACACTTCAACAATGATGAAGAGCTGAAAGAAAATGTTTCCAACTGGTTGAAGATACAGGCGGCAAACTTCTATGAAGAAGGTATACAAAAACTTGTGCCTCGCTATGACAAATGCCTGCAAAATTTCGGCAGTTATGTGGGAAAGTAGTTTAAGAGTTGCAGAATTTTGTGCAATAAATAATTGTTCTGTTTCCGTACACAATTTAATTTTACTACCAAAGGGAACTTACTTTCTGGACGTAGCTCGTAGCTACTCTCCTCTTCTCTACTTTCTCCCATTTTTCTTCCGAAACCTTTTTTCTTCTTCTTCATATTGCAACCTCCTCGAATTTCGTTACATAATGTGCTATGCTTTCTTTTCCCCCACACAATTCACAAATTGCCTTTCCCCTATCTCTTATCCCCCTTAGAAATATTATTCCTGCTCACATCCATGCTAACCCTTCTCTCTCTTGCCTATTGCAGTAATCTACATATGCTTCTCGTCCCCAGTTTCCTTTTATTTGTTTGTAAAATTGTAATGATTTCATATTTTGTAGACTTCCCCATATTTGCTGTCTTCTATTCTGCATTTTACCAGTTTACTCAAATCGCTTGTATTCCTTTCCTCTAATCTCCATATATCGCCCATTACTATTTTTTACACAATTCCTCCTAACTCTGCACACCAACTATTTGAGTTCTCTAATCTGTTTTGCTGTCTCATGCATAATTTTATAATTTCCTCTTCTTCTTTGGCCAAACACCTACGAAATCTCAAAACATGAATTTTGAAATGAAATTTTTATATAGTACATAATGTTTCCTGTACTTATCGAAAATACGCAGTAGGAAAAGGGAAAATGGTTTCTTGGTGTACAAGGGGCTAGAAAACTCGCGAATGTCATTTGTAGCGCCTTACAGCAGAAAGTGGTGACATGATAGGATGTCAAGGACTGCCGCACTGAGCACAAATAAAGCATTATAGATGAAACTTCCCTGCCCACACCTTGGAGCTCTAAAACAGGGTAAACGTGAGGTTAAATGGAGGTAGAGGCGGCTACAGCCCAGAGATGACAGTTGTACCGGGTCCCCGCTAGTTGATTGTAGTGGGGGAATCGTGGTCACTGAAATAATTAGAAAAGAGCCCCATGGCAAGCTGTCAAATCACATTTAGGTCAACGGCCCCCCCCCGACATTCCTTCTCGTACATTAGTACTCCTATAGGAGGACCCAGATCAGGAGGTTCCTTCTGTGGCCCGCGTTTAGGCAGTATGGGTAACTGACATGTACTCTCATATACTCATTTCGTAGTAACCAGATACACTAACAGAGCAGATAAAGAGTTCAAGCCCCTCTCCCTCTTCAGACCCCACTTGTCTTCTTGTGGTGGGTAGACAGTACATAATACCTATCACTGTAGTTACTGAAACGAGGATTAGATCTGACAGCATGGGTGACTCATATGTACTCTCATATACTCATTTCGTAGTAAACAGATCCACTAACAGAGCAGATAAACAGTTCAAGCCTCTCTCCCTCTTCAGACCCCACTTGTCTTCTTCTGGTGGGTAGACAGTACATAATACCTATCACTGCAGTTACTGAAACGAGCATTAGATCTGACAGTATGGGTGACTCACATGTACTCTCATATACTCATTTCGTAGTAAACAGATACACTAACAGAGCAAATAAACAGTTCAAGCCTCTCTCCCTCTTCAGACCCCACTTGTCTTCTTCTGGTGGGTAGACAGTACATAATACCTATCACTGCAGTTACTGAAACAAGCATTAGATCTGATAGTATGGGTAACTCATATGTACTCTCATACACAAATTTCGTAGTAAACAGATCCACTAACAGAGCAGATAAACAGTTCAAGCCTCTCTCCCTCTTCAGACCCCACTTGTCTTTTTGTGGTGGGTAGACAGTACATAATACCTATCACTGCAGTTACTGAAACGAGCATTAGATCTGACAGTATGGGTGACTCACATGTACTCTCATATACTCATTTCGTAGTAAACAGATACACTAACAGAGCAGATAAACCGTTCAAGCCTCTCTCCCTCTTCAGACCCCACTTTTCTTCTGGTGGGTAGACAGTACATAATACCTATCACTGCAGTTACTGAAACAAGCATTAGATCTGATAGTATGGGTAACTCATATGTACTCTCATACACTCATTTCGTAGTAAACAGATCCACTAACAGAGCAGATAAACAGTTCAAGCCTCTCTCCCTCTTCAGGCCACGCTTGTCTTCTTGTGGTGGGTAGACAGTACATAATATCTATCACTGCAGTTACTGAAACGAGCATTAGATCTGATAGTATGGGTAACTCATATGTACTCTCATACACTCATTTCGTAGTAAACAGATCCACTAACAGAGCAGATAAACAGTTCAAGCTCCTCTCCCTCTTCATGCCCCGCTTGTCTTCTTGTGGCGGGTAGACAGTACATAATATCTATCACTGCAGTTACTGAAACGAGCATTAGATCTGACAGTATGGGTAACTCATATGTACTCTCATACACTCATTTCATAGTAAACAGATCCACTAACAGAGCAGATAAACAGTTCAAGCTGCTCTCTCTCTTCAGACCCCACTTGTCTTTTTGTGGTGGGTAGACAGTACATAATACCTATCACTGCAGTTACTGAAACGAGCATTAGATCTGACAGTATGGGTGACTCACATGTACTCTCATATACTCATTTCGTAGTAAACAGATACACTAACAGAGCAGATAAACAGTTCAAGCCTCTCTCCCTCTTCAGACCCCACTTGTCTTCTTGTGGTGGGTAGACAGTACATAATATCTATCACTGCAGTTACTGAAAGGAGAGAGTATGGGAGACTCATATGTATCTTCATACACTCATTTCGTAGTAAACAGATCAAGCTGCTCTCCCTCTTCATACCCCGCTTGTCTTCTTGTGGTGGGTAGACAGTACATAATACCTATCACTGCATTTACTGAAACGAGCTTTAAATCTGACAGTATGAGTGATTCATATGTACTCTCATACACTCATTTCGTAGTAAACAGATCCACTAACAGAGCAGATAAACAGTTCAAGCCTCTCTCCCTCTTCAGACCCCACTTGTCTTCTTCTGGTGGGTAGACAGTACATAATACCTATCACTGCAGTTACTGAAACAAGCATTAGATCTGATAGTATGGGTAACTCATATGTACTCTCATACACTCATTTCGTAGTAAACAGATCCACTAACAGAGCAGATAAACAGTTCAAGCCTCTCTCCCTCTTCAGGCCACGCTTGTCTTCTTGTGGTGGGTAGACAGTACATAATATCTATCACTGCAGTTACTAAAACGAGCATTAGATCTGATAGTATGGGTAACTCATATGTACTCTCATACACTCATTTCGTAGTAAACAGATCCACTAACAGAGCAGATAAACAGTTCAAGCTCCTCTCCCTCTTCATGCCCCGCTTGTCTTCTTGTGGCGGGTAGACAGTACATAATATCTATCACTGCAGTTACTGAAACGAGCATTAGATCTGACAGTATGGGTAACTCATATGTACTCTCATACACTCATTTCATAGTAAACAGATCCACTAACAGAGCAGATAAACAGTTCAAGCTGCTCTCTCTCTTCAGGCCCCGCTTGTCTTCTTGTGGTGGGTAGACAGTACATAATATCTATCACTGCAGTTACTGAAAGGAGAGAGTATGGGAGACTCATATGTATCTTCATACACTCATTTCGTAGTAAACAGATCAAGCTGCTCTCCCTCTTCATACCCCGCTTGTCTTCTTGTGGTGGGTAGACAGTACATAATACCTATCACTGCATTTACTGAAACGAGCTTTAAATCTGACAGTATGAGTGATTCATATGTACTCTCATACACTCATTTCGTAGTAAACAGATCCACTAACAGAACAGATAAACAGTTCAAGCCTCTCTCTCTCTTCAGGCCCCGCTTGTCTTCTTGTGGTGGGTAGACAGTACATAATACCTATCACTGCAGTTACTGAAACAAGCATTAGATCTGACAGTATGAGTGACTCATATGTACTCGCATACACTCATTTCGTAGAAAACAGATCTACTAACAGAGCAGATAAACAGTTCAAGCTCCTCTCCCTCTTCAGGCCCCACTTGTCTTCTTGTGGTGGGTAGACAGTACATAATACCTATCACTACAGTTACTCAAACCAGCATTAGATCTGACAGTATGAGTGACTCATATGTACTCGCATACACTCATTCCGTGGTATACAGATCCACTAACAGAGCAGATAAACAGTTCAAGCTCCTCTCCCTCTTCATGCCCCGCTTGTCTTCTTGTGGTGGGTAGACAGTACATAATACCTATCACTGCAGTTACTGAAACAAGCATTAGATCTGACAGTATGGGTAACTCATATGTACTCGCATACACTCATTTCGTAGTAAACAGATCTACTACCAGAGCAGATAAACAGTTCAAGCTTCTCTCCCTCTTCAGGCCCCGCTTGTCTTCTTGTGGTGGATAGACAGTACATAATACCTATCACTGTAGTTACTGAAACAGGCATTAGATCTGACAGTATGAGTGACTCATATGTACTCTCATACACTCATTTCGTAGTAAACAGATCTACTAACAGAGCAGATAAACAGTTCAAGCTCCTCTTTCCTCTTCAGGCCCCGCTTGTCTTCTTGTGGTGGGTAGACAGTACATAATACCTATCACTGCAGTTACTGAAACGAGCATTAGATCTGACAGTATGGGTGACTCATATGTACTCTCATACACTCATTTCGTAGTAAACGGATCCACTAACAGAGCAGATAAACAGTTCAAGCTCCTCTCTCCTCTTCAGGCCCCGCTTGTCTTCTTGTGGTGGGTAGACAGTACATAATACCTATCACTGCAGTTACTGAAACGAGCATTAGATCTGACAGTATGGATGACTCATATGTACTCTGATACACTCATTTCGTAGTAAACAGATCCACTACCAGAGCAGATAAGCAGTTCAAGCTCCTCTCCCTCTTCAGGCCCCGCTTGTCTTCTTGTGGTGGGTAGACAGTACATAACACCTATCACTACAGTTACTGAAACGAGCATTAGATCTGACAGTATGGGTGACTCATATGTACTCTCATACACTCATTTCGTAGTAAACAGATCCACTACCAGAGCAGATAAACAGTTCAAGCTCCTCTCTCTCTTCAGGCCCCGCTTGTCTTCTTGTGGTGTGTAGACAGTACATAATACCTATCACTAAAGTTACTGAAACGAGCATTAGATCTGACAGTATGGGTGACTCATATGTACTCTCATACACTCATTTCGTAGTAAACAGATCCACTACCAGAGCAGATAAGCAGTTCAAGCCTCTCTCTCTTCAGGCCCCGCTTGTCTTCTTGTGGTGGGTAGACAGTACATAACACCTATCACTACAGTTACTGAAACGGGCATTAGATCTGACAGTATGGGTGACTCATATGTACTCTCATACACTCATTTCGTAGTAAACAGATCCACTACCAGAGCAGATAAACAGTTCAAGCTCCTCTCTCTCTTCAGGCCCCGCTTGTCTTCTTGTGGTGGGTAGACAGTACATAATACCTATCACTGTAGTTACTGAAACGAGCATTAGATCTGACAGTATGGATGACTCATATGTACTCTCATATACTCATTTCGTAGTAAACAGATCCACTACCAGAGCAGATAAACAGTTCAAGCTCCTCTCCGTTTTCAGACCTCGCTTTTCTTCTTGTGGTAGGTAGACAGTAGGGGGAACGTCCGTTGTCCTGGCCTACCAGGGGAGGCTTCCATCTAAGTAAAAATGTAGGGACCTTGCTCTCTGCATTGTCGTGGCTTCTTCAGACGATCGCCCTTTGTCCCCTCTCGCCTGATCCTTCCTCCCGGGGATGCCCCACTTACAAGACTGGAATCCCTGCGCAATTCCCTCCGTAGCGTTGTCCAGTTATATATTAGTACTAAATAAACACTAAAGAAACTGGGTTACCTATTCTGTGTTTCTGGAAATAAAGATATTGAGTTAAGGCTTACTTAAGCTTGTGTAAAGGTAATATAAGTTTGCTTTTTCAGTAGTTTTGCGTATATACTAACTGAACGCGCAGACGTCGTGTATATATTAACAATCAATTATATTAATACGAGGACTACCAATAAAGAATTATCATAATTTTTTACGGTCATAATTTTTCGCACTAAAATTCAATCTTATTATATTCTGTTAGCTTAATGTGAAACAAACACGCCGTAGTAGTTTCATTGTTGGTACTCCTGGTTCCCGCCTGTGAGAACCAAGTAAGTTCAGACATGTTCAGTATCGCCTACCGCTACAATAGAGGTAACACGCGAAGAACAATACGCGGCTTTGAAATTCTGCTCTCGTCTCAACAAATCTTCAGCTGAGGCCTATAAAATGTTACAGGAGGCCTATGGAGAGTCTGTTCGACCATACAGTACAGCTCGAAGTTGGTTTAAAATGTTTAAAGAGGGGAAACAATCAATTTCAAAGGAAGGTGGACCCAGTTCTCCAGTTCCTGCTCTTACGGAAGAAAACATCAACACTGCTGCTGCCATTGTGAGAGAGGATCGACAAATTACCTTAAGATCACTTTCTGAAATACTGAACATTTCATTGGGTGTCACCCACGCGTTGGTGACAGAAACATTACACATGAGACGTGTTTGTGCGCGATGAGTTCCAAGATTGTTGATTCCCGAACAAAAGGACATTTGCATGCAGGTCTACATGCAGTTAAAGTTGATTTTAGAGGAAGATCCGGAGTTTCTTTCAAACGTAATCACTGCTGATTGGCTACATCATTTTGATCCTGAGAGCAAACAGCAAAGCTCAGTGTGGAAATCTCCTTCATCACCAACCCCCCAAAAAACAAAAGTGGTTGCTTCTGCTGGGATTCTATTTTGAAAAGGACCACCAAAATTATGAGGATAAGTAAAGCCAGGTTGTCAAAAATAAAAAAAATAGTGATCATTCTTTGTTGAACAGCCGTCGTACAGTATTGAACCAATTTCATTACTGCTTGTATTACAACAATGAAAACAAAAGTTCGCGCAACTCTAGAGCCTGAATACTTCTCGTATTGTTTGCTGGTTTCACAAGAAAGGTTGGCTTTTTGATTTTGCTGTTTTTTCATACTGGCCGTGGCCAGGCTAAAGTATGGAAAGATATAATTAGACTGAAAAATCAGTGCCATAGCCGGAATTTGAACCAGGGATCTTCTGGTTGCCGTCCAGCCGCTCTAACAATTGAGCTACTACGGGCACCGTGCCGACATGACATTAAATTCTCCAACTGACTCGTGTTTTCCCCGATAAATCACTAGGAGTTCTCATAAACACATGAGACAACTACCTTAATGACGACTTACTATGCTGTAAGTACTTTAAGGCCCGGGCTTTATAGTAAACCACTAGGAGTTCTCATAAACACATGAGACAACTACCTTAATGACGACTTACTATGCTGTAAGTACTTTAAGACCCGGACTTTATAGTAAACCACTAGGAGTTCTCATAAACACATGAGACAACTACCTTAATGACGACTTGCTATGCTGTAAGTACTTTAAGACCCGGGCTTTATAGTAAACCACTAGGAGTTCTCATAAACACATGAGACAACTACCTTAATGACGACTTACTATGCTGTAAGTACTTTAAGGCCCGGGCTTTATAGTAAACCACTAGCAGTTCTCATAAACACATGAGACAACTACCTTAATGACGACTTACTATGTTGTAAGTACTTTAAGACCCGGACTTTACAGTTCGGACACCTATCAGGTACAATTAATGGTAATTAATTGTTCTTTCACACGAGCCATGTGTAGGCTAAAGTATGAAAAGATAGAGTCAGACTGAAAAATTCAACGCCATAGCCGGTTCAATTCAATGCCGCTTCTTTTACCCTAATCGACTTTTCTCTTAGCTTATACAAGAATTCTCCTATATATCTATTTTTCTTTTCTCTCATCCCTGTTGGCATGCGTAGCGCCAATATCTCTTTACTTACGCTGTCCCAGTTCTTATTCCATATTTTTCTCCTGTAATTTGTTAACTCCTTACATCCTATCAGGTAATGAACAGTACTCTCTTCACCTCCACAAAATTCATATATCCCTGCCTCATTACTTCTCAACATTTTTAGATATAATATTCCTACTCTCATCCATGCTATACCTTCTCTTCCAGTTTTGCCACATTGATCTATATATATCCCTACCCATAGTCTTTAATTGCTTGTAAAATTTCAAATATTTCTTTTCTTCTATAATTTCCCAAATCTCCTGTCTGTCTATATCTCGTACTCTGGTTCTCACTTCCTTCCAAAAACCACTATAATTTATCTCCTCTATTCTCCATAGATCTCCCATGCCTATCTTCGATACCATTCTTTCCAATTCCGACGGTCAACTGTTTGTGTTTTTAATGCTTTTCTGTTACTTCATGCTCAGATTCAATAATTTGGCTTTCTACACTTTAATACACTTATATCAGACTTCAGTATTGTCTTTGTAACGAGGTACGACCAGAAAGTAAGTTCTGTTTTGTAAAAAAATTAAATTGTATACAGATTCAGAAAAATTATTTATTGTACAAAATTCTGCAACTCTTAAACTACTTTTCCACATAACAGCAGAAAGTTTGCAGGCATTTTTCATAGCGAGACACAAGTTTTTGTATACTTTTTTTGTGTCTTCAACCAGTTGGAAACATTTTTTTCAGCTCTTCATCATTGTTGAAGTGTTGACCGACAAGGAAAGATCTCAGATGCAAAAACAGATGACAGTCGCTAGGACCGAGGTTAGAGCTGTACGGGGGTGGTCAAACACGTCCCAGCCAAATCCCTGTAGGATGTTTTTCGTCGCATTTGCAGTGTGAGGTCATGCGTTATCGTGAAGGAACACAACACCTTTTAACAGCCGATACATTTCAATTAGTTTCACTTTCCTTTGCATTCAGAAAACGAATCACAGATCTGATTTCGCAAACGGCGGGATTTTCAATCAACACCGTCATTGCAAAACAGAAAACAAAGCGTACGTGGCTGACAGCAATCTCACAATGGCACGCATTTCTTCTCCTTGACACAAAGCGTCTACCGCGTATGTGCGGAACTGCGATCCCAGCGCTACAGCGGAGATAAATTGGAACAGAACTTACATTCAGGACGCCCCTTGTATTATTCCCCTCCTTTTTGTATTACCCAACTCTAGTAATGCCACTTCTCTTGGTTACCTAGTAGTTCTTTGCAAAACAGTCCATGCATTTGGTGTAATTGTGTTCCTATCTCTGATGTGCCCCATACCTCCACTGCATACATTGTTCTGGCTTCAAGGGCCACTTCATACATTCTTTCTAACAATATACCTGACATCTCTAGTTTATGTTTACATATTCCTACCCCTTACATGCTCGCCTCGGTAGCGTAGATGGTAGCATGACTGCCTCACATTCAAAAGGTCCCGAGTTCTAATCTCGGTCAGGGTGAATTACCTAGATAAGGTTTTTTTCCGGAGTTTTCCCTTATCATGAGAGACGAATGTCGGGTAACTCTAAGCTCGAAGGACCCTGGGCTCATTTGAGCATCCTTTCACCCATTCCATTCATCGTCTGATATGACTTAACGTTGGAGGACGTATTACAAAAAAGCTGACATTGTCGCTATCACTTCTCTGGCTTGTGCAGCCCATCCTCCACTGCTACACATACTTACACCTAATTTGACAATGCCATTTCCCAACTAAAACTAAAAATCGAATCACCATACTACATTTTTCTATTGTAGCAAAAAACACGTAGAACGATTAAATGAACTGTCTATGAAAGCAAATGTATGAATCGGCACAATATTAACTTGTATTAATGCGAAATACATAGCAGAATAGGTGTTTCAACGGCAGTTTCTTGAAGAAAAGATAGAGCAAGTACTCAGAGATATTATTTCTTGAGTACAGGGTAACGGCCGACCGTGCAAGGAAGGCCACGGAAATAAATCTCGAATGGTACAAAGATTAGAGCCTGGAAACAAGTGACTGTTTCTCTCACAAATCAAGGAACATGTCGATAACTGCGCCGCTTCTCTCTCGAGTGGAAATGGAGGATGTAAAACTCAGGAAGCGATTTTATGGCTCCGGCAAACCCGCTCACAAACCACCACCAAATGTCTGCTACATGCATCCAGACTCCTTCTACAAAAATATAGAATAAGATCTCTACACTTGTACAAACACTTATTGCTCTGTCTACTTCAACATTGTAGTTACAAGGGAATACAGTAAACTTTAAGTGATAGTCCAATGTTTTGGTCGTTATGTGATGTATACATGAATTTCTCTACTCTTGTACAAACACTTATTGCTCTATCTACTTAAAGATAAGCATTATCTTATTGTAGTTACAAGGGAATACAGTAGACTTTAAGTAATAGTCCAATGTTTTGGTCGTTATGTGATGTATACATGACTTTCTCTACTCTTGTACAAACACTTGTTGCTGTATCTACTTCAAGATAAACATTATCTTATTGTAGTTACAAGGGAATACAGTAGACTTTAAGTGATAGTCACATGTTTTGGTCGTTATGTGATGTATACATGACTTTCTCTACTCTTGTACAAACACTTATTGCTGTATCTACTTCAAGATAAACATTATCTTATTGTAGTTACAAGGGAATACAGTAGACTTTAAGTGATAGTCCAATGTTTTGGTCGTTATGTGATGTATACATGAATTTCTCTACTCTTGTACAAACACTTATTGCTCTATCTACTTCAAGATAAGCATTATCTTATTGTAGTTACAAGGGAATACAGTAGACTTTAAGTAATAGTCCAATGTTTTGGTCGTTATGTGATGTATACATGACTTTCTCTACTCTTGTACAAACACTTATTGCTGTATCTACTTCAAGATAAACATTATCTTATTGTAGTTACAAGGGAACACAGTAGACTTTAAGTGATAGTCCAATGTTTTGGTCGTTATGTGATGTATACATGACTTTCTCTACTCTTGTACAAACACTTATTGCTCTATCTACTTCAAGATAAGCATTATCTTATTGTAGTTACAAGGGAATACAGTAGACTAGGTGTGAGTCAAATGTTTTGGTCGATATGTGATGTATACATGACTTTCTCTACTCTTGTACAAACACTTATTGCGCTATCTACTTCAGGATAAACATTATCTTATTGTAGTTACAAGGGAATACAGTAGACTAGGTGTGAGTTAAATGTTTTGGTCGATATGTGATGTATACATGACTTTCTCTACTCTTTTACAAACACTTATTGCGCTATCTACTTCAAGATAAACATTATCTTATTGTAGTTACAAGGGAATACAGTAGAGTGTATTCAAATTCAGATCTTACTGTAATTAATACCTTTTACCTTCATTGCTCAGAAAGTTGCACAGTTCTTAATTAACCCATAGAAAAAGTTGGAATTGATTGCAGATTTTGAGGAAAGTCACTCATAATTTGAAATGCCTAACTTTGAAGTTCTGCAATTTAGGACCTTCATTTCCGTATCCCATTAATGTATCCCTTTCTCGTCTCCATATATTTACAAAAGGATCGTTGTAGTTTCGGTGCAATTAACAGTAGGAGCAGTTGATTTGAAAACAGCTGCTTGTCCTCGTGGATGTTTAGTTTAACACGATAATGTTTACACAGAGCGAGACTACAACAAAGGAAGCTATTTCATTACCGTTTTGTTGCTGGATACAATAAGTAAACGATCGTCACATTTTTGACCACCGTGTTGCTATTTGCAGCTTTCAAATTCCCTTCCATCTAGACGTCCAAGGGATAAAAAGATGAATAACGACTTCGCATTTGAGAAAATTATAAGTATTAGAAAATCCAAACAAATAACCACAGCTATCTGGAAACTGGTTCTGTCTACAGAAACAAATGTATTTAACA
Source organism: Mantis religiosa (assembly GCA_030765055.1). NCBI lineage: Eukaryota > Metazoa > Arthropoda > Insecta > Mantodea > Mantidae > Mantis > Mantis religiosa. Next base: position 177,188,466 of record CM060955.1, on the reverse strand, counting down.
TAAATTTAACATAATTTCCGACGAAAGCTCGGTATGGAATTAGTAAAAGCAAAATCAGCTTCGTAGTCTTCTTAGTTGCAAAACAAGTGAATAAACACTTGGCTGTAATGAGCATCGTAATGTTATGCTCGCTGCTGTTTTACCGTCGCCTAGCAACGGTTTGTCTTGAGGAGCAGCGATCTGACGCAACTGAATAAAACATTCTCCTGGTCACATTTGACTTTAAAATGTTGCCTGCCTGGCCAGCATTCTTTTGTTCACTTAACGACGCCATTTCCTTTATTTCACGTCCCCTGTTTACGCAAGGACAGATAGTTCTGGTGAACACTGTTGAACATTTGCAGACGCACAGCGTGTTTTGTATTGCTGCGTACAATTTCCTGTTTCTTTGGCCCAAACAAAAGGTTCAATATTGGCCAGCCTCGACTACCAGAATGTAATTTCCTATGTGGAAATTAAAAATCCCTTTTATCTGGCATAGGCCAACCTCACATTCAGGTGTGCCAACCATACATCACGAAACTGTGGGGAACAAGCATGTATTGGAGCCGCTTTATAACATCTGGCAGAAAAATAAATATATTTTAGAGGGAATTTAAAGGAAATGTTGCAAGATAAAGTGGAAATTAGTTTAGTCGCGCCTGGGCCGCTGACTATGCGTTAGAATACACTAAATAAAATCGATATAGATAAATGTATTGAATATAGATGGCTTAATTAAAACTATATTGAAGTAATATGAAATTAAATATCTAAAAGACAACAAAATCCTCAAGTGCGGAAGCGTGCAATTGAAGCGCTGTAAGCGCCGCTTATCCAAAATGAAGAAGAATGAAGAAATGAAAAAAAGCAAGAAAATTCATGTAAACAATATTTTATTTACTCTGGATAAATTTTCAAAATTTGTTCGCAAACATTCCCAATGCTCCAGAATATGTCACAGCTACTAATATTCAAATGATCAGTTCCGCGACCTCATTCACTACTGTATTTACGCATTCGTAGCCTTGAATCCCATACTTCGTCGGCTTCCGGAAGCAATCGCGACTCTTCGATAGTTAGGAGCCATCGATTTTCTCGCGTAAAGTCAACTTTTTTATGTGGCGCCTTTAAACACATTTGTAAGTATTTTACAATTCGTAGATTGGTATTCGTTGCTGACAAATCGGAAATTCTTGTTAAATTTTAACTTATTAACAAAGGTGCGTGAATTGCATGCTTTTTCCATGTTAGGCTAACAGTTCACGACGTGTGAGCCAAGGAACGTCTGAGTGGAGAGGCGAAGCTTGTAGTGTAAACACGGCCTACGTGTGACTGTACAATAGAAAAGAGTACTAAAGAGTAGCCTTAGTTCTTTGAGTCATTATTCTCTCTTATTTTAATGACAATTATTATTTGGAGCTTCCCTCACTTTGAAAGTCACGCCTCGCTACTGGACCTACGTGTGACTGTACAATAGAAAGAGTATTGAAGAGTAGCCTTAGTTCTTTGAGTCATTATTCTCTCCTATTTTAATGACAATTATTATTTGGAGCTTCCCTCGCTTTGAAAGTCACGCCTCGCTACTGGACCTACGTGTGACTGTACAATAGAAAGAGTACTAAAGAGTAGCCTTAGTTCTTTGAGTCATTATTCTCTCTTATTTTAATGAAAATTATTATTTTGAGCTTCCCTCGCTTTGAAAGTCACGTCTCGCTACTGGACCTACGTGTGACTGTACAATAGAAAGAGTACTGAAGAGTAGCCTTAGTTCTTTGAGTAATTATTCTCTCTTATTTTAATGAAAATTATTATTTTGAGCTTCCCTCACTTTGAAAGTCACGTCTCGCTACTGGACCTACGTGTGACTGTACAATAGAAAGAGTACTGAAGAGTAGCCTTAGTTCTTTGAGTCATTATTCTCTCTTATTTTAATGAAAATTATTATTTGGAGCTTTCCTCACTTTGAAAGTCACGCCTCGCTACTGGACCTACGTGTGACTGTACAATAGAAAGAGTATTGAAGAGTAGCTTTAATTCTTTGAGTAATTATTCTCTCTTATTTTAATGAAAATTATTATTTGGAGCTTTCCTCACTTTGAAAGTCACGCCTCGCTACTGGACCTACGTGTGACTGTACAATAGAAAGAGTATTGAAGAGTAGCTTTAATTCTTTGAGTAATTATTCTCTCTTATTTTAATGACAATTATTATTTGGATCTTCCCTCACTTTGAAAGTCACGCCTCGCTACTGGACCTACGTGTGACTGTACAATAGAAAGAGTATTGAACAGTAGGTTTAGTTCTTTGAGTAATTATTCTCCCTTATTTTAATGACAATTATTATTTGGAGCTTCCCTCGCTTTGAAAGTCACACCTCGCTACATGACCTGCGTGTGACTGTACAATAGAAAGAGTACTGAAGAGTAGCCTTAGTTCTTTGAGTCATTATTCTCTCTTATTTTAATGACAATTATTATTTGGAGCTTTCCTCACTTTGAAAGTCACGCCTCGACACTGGACCTTCGTGTGACTGTACAATAGAAAAGAGTACTAAAGAGTAGCCTTAGTTCTTTGAGTAATTATTCTCTCTTAGTTTAATGGCAATTATTATTTTGAGCTTCCCTCACTTTGAAAGTCACGCCTCGCTACTGGACCTACGTGTGACTGTACAATAGAAAGAGTACTAAAGAGTAGCCTTAATTCTTTGAGTAATTATTCTCTCTTATTTTAATGACAATTATTATTTGGAGCTTCCCTCACTTTGAAAGGCACACCTCGCTATAGGACCTACGTGTGACTGTACAATAGAAAGAGTACTAAAGAGTAGCCTTAGTTCTTTGAGTAATTATTCTCTCTTAGTTTAATGGCAATTATTATTTTGAGCTTCCCTCACTTTGAAAGTCACGCCTCGCTACTGGACCTACGTTTGACTGTACAACAGAAAGAGTACTAAAGAGTAGCCTTAGTTCTTTGAGTAATTATTCTCTCTTATTTTAATGACAATTATTATTTGGAGCTTCCCTCACTTTGAAAGGCACACCTCGCTATAGGACCTACGTGTGACTGTACAACAGAAAGAGTACTAAAGAGTAGCCTTAGTTCTTTGAGTAATTATTCTCTCTTACTTTAATGACAATTATTATTTGGAGCTTCCCTCACTTTGAAAGTCACGCCTCGCTACTGGACCTACGTTTGACTGTACAATAGAAAGAGTATTGAACAGTAGCTTTAGTTCTTTGAGTAATTATTCTCCCTTATTTTAATGACAATTATTATTTGGAGCTTCCCTCGCTTTGAAAGTCACGCCTCGCTACTGGACCTACGTGTGACTGTACAATAGAAAGAGTATTGAACAGTAGCTTTAGTTCTTTGAGTAATTATTCTCCCTTATTTTAATGACAATTATTATTTGGAGTTTCCCTCACTTTGAAAGTCACGCCTCGCTACTGGACCTACGTTTGACTGTACAATAGAAAGAGTACTAAAGAGTAGCCTTAGTTCTTTGAGTAATTATTCTCTCTTATTTTAATGAAAATTATTATTTTGAGCTTCCCTCACTTTGAAAGTCACGCCTCGCTACTGGACCTACGTTTGACTGTACAATAGAAAGAGTACTAAAGAGTAGCCTTAGTTCTTTGAGTAATTATTCTCTCTTATTTTAATGAAAATTATTATTTTGAGCTTCCCTCACTTTGAAAGTCACACCTCGCTACTGGACCTACGTGTGACTGTACAATAGAAAGAGTACTGAAGAGTAGCCTTAGTTCTTTGAGTCATTATTCTCTCTTATTTTAATGACAATTATTATTTGGAGCTTTCCTCACTTTGAAAGTCACGCCTCGCTACTGGACCTACGTTTGACTGTACAATAGAAAGAGTACTAAAGAGTAGCCTTAGTTCTTTGAGTAATTATTCTCTCTTATTTTAATGAAAATTATTATTTTGAGCTTCCCTCACTTTGAAAGTCACGTCTGGCTACTGGACCTACGTGTGACTGTACAATAGAAAGAGTACTGAAGAGTAGCCTTAGTTCTTTGAGTCATTATTCTCTCTTATTTTAATGACAATTATTATTTGGAGCTTTCCTCACTTTGAAACTCACGCCTCGACACTGGACCTTCGTGTGACTGTACAATAGAAAAGAGTACTAAAGAGTAGCCTTAAATCTTTGAGTCATTATTCTCTCTTATTTTAATGACAATTATTATTTGGAGCTTCCCTCACTTTGAAAGTCACGCCTCGCTACTGGACCTACGTGTGAGTGTACAATAGAAAGAGTATTGAAGAGTAGCTTTAGTTCTTTGAGTAATTATTCTCCCTTATTTTAATGACAATTATTATTTGGAGCTTCCCTCGCTTTGAAAGTCACACCTCGCTACTGGACCTACGTGTGACTGTACAATAGAAAGAGTATTGAACAGTAGGTTTAGTTCTTTGAGTAATTATTCTCCCTTATTTTAATGACAATTATTATTTGGAGCTTCCCCCACTTTGAAAGTCACGCCTCGCTACAGGACCTGCGTGTGACTGTACAATAGAAAGAGTACTAAAGAGTAGCCTTAGTTCTTTGAGTCATTATTATCTCTTATTTTAATGACAATTATTATTTGGAGCTTTCCTCACTTTGAAAGTCACGCCTAGCTACTGGACCTACGTGTGACTGTACAATAGAAAGAGTACTAAAGAGTAGCCTTAGTTCTTTGAGTCATTATTCTCTCTTATTTTAATGACAATTATTATTTGTAGCTTCCCTCACTTTGAAAGTCACGCCTAGCTACTGGACCTACGTGTGACTGTGCAATAGAAAGAGTACTAAAGAGTAGCCTTAGTTCTTTGAGTCATTATTCTCTCTTATTTTAATGACAATTATTATTTGGAGCTTTCCTCACTTTGAAAGTCACGCCTAGCTACTGGACCTACGTCTGACTGTACAATAGAAAGAGTACTAAAGAGTAGCCTTAGTTCTTTGAGTCATTATTCTCTCTTATTTTAATGGCAATTATTATTTGGAGCTTCCCTCGCTTTGAAAGTCACGCCTAGCTACTGGAACTACGTGTGACTGTACAATAGAAAGAGTACTAAAGAGTAGCGTTAGTTCTTTGAGTCATTATTCTCTCTTATTTTAATGACAATTATTATTTGTAACTTCCCTCACTTTGAAAGTCACGCCTAGCTACCGGACCTAGTCATTTGTTATATAAATTGCGTGTTTTAACAGGATTTGGATATTTGTGTATTAAGATTTTGTGTAACATTTACAGTTTATCAGTTATACAAAAGTTATTCAGCTGAGGAGGACTTCTGTGGACATTGCTAGAAAATCTAAGTGTTCTGATTGGTTTATGTGGCCGTTGATTTTATCAATTGAGATCATGTCGGCAGTTTCAATAATTTCTTTTAAAATAACAATGTTCAGTTGTAGTGACACATCTTTTCTTTGCTTTACTTCTGGTTGTTACATGCTATTTTTCAATTCTAGACACTACGGAAGGTGAACAATGATCCTGAGTGAAGCAAAATCTGCATCGTGCACCTCTGCGGTTACTACGTTAACCACCAGACGCCAGAAATTGTCGAATTAACATTTCCAGAGACATGTGTCAGAAAACGAAAAGAAACATGACTTTTGGAAATGAAGTGTAGTTAATTTGGAAGAAAACTCTTTAGGCTATTCGTCCTGCTTTGGTAAGTACATAATCTAACAGCAGTTCGTTTTGCACTTACGATTTTTGTAAGAACAGACAGGGTGATAAAGACACACGCAGTCCTATATATTTAGCTATGCTTTTGTTTTTATTCAAAGAGTAACAAACCGATATTATACGATGTTAGATACAATTCTTCTAGGTGGTACAGAGAGTAATAAACGATATTACAACACAGAGCCGTGTTTAATGAACGGTTTCAAACGTAAAATGATCTGCTACTAAGACAAAGAAGGAAACCCTAAACTAATAAAAGTCGAGGTTCCTGCATAGATATCATTTTAAAACTTTGAAATGAGTTTCCTGGGAAACTGCAGTATTTGTTTAAACTTTATTAGAAAACTTAGTCGGTCTAGAAAACTCATATAATCCTTCCTTTACATAAATAATGCCATTACAGTAATATTAAAGGAAATTTCGATACGCAGGTTTCACTAGAATAACGAAAGAAGTTACGCTAGGATCCATCTGTAAAAAGCAGAGACTCGCCGAAATATTAAGATGAATATCTAGATTCAGCATTTACCAAAAATGAAAATAAAATGTTCTAGAAAATGACACCATTTCTCATAAACTTGGTCATGCAAAAATGATTTTGAAAAAAGTACCATACATTTATGACAAATGTGTCATAAACATATATATCATAAGTTCATAAAACAAACATAACAGTATATCTCGTTTTCTCATCTTTAATCTGAACATCTTAAAGCAAACACTTCTTTTCAGAAATACACAGTGTCCCAAATTGATATATACTCTCCTAGAAATGTAATTTCGCCGCAACGAAGTAAGACAGAAATGCGGATATGATATGTATGTCTACAAAACACTGGAACAGCTTAGCAACGCGTTCATTAGGGTTGTTTGTTTGTCTCCTTTCATAGATTGTTGCGGAGAATTAACTGTTCAAAGAGTGTATACATTAAATTGGGACACTTTGTATGATTAGAATGAACAATTTCACAATTACTTCTCTTTATTCGTCTGAATTTTCCCAAATGGGAAGTCTCTATAATCACTTTCTGATTATCACACATAGGATAGCATAGGATTAGAAATAATTAGACAGATAATGTTTATTTTGAAGTAGATAGAGCAATAAGTGTTTGTACAAGAGTAGAGCAAGTAATGTATACATCACATAACGACCAAAACATTTGACTATCACTTAAAGTTTACTGTATTCCCTTGTAACTATAATAAGATAATGTTTATCTTGAAGTAGATAGAACAATAAGTGTTTGTACAAGAGTAGAGAAAGTCATGTATACATCACATAACGACCAAAACATTTGACTATCACTTAAAGTCTACTGTATTCCCTTGTAACTACAATAAGATAATGTTTATCTTGAAGTAGATAGAGCAATAAGTGTTTGTACAAGAGTAGAGAAATTCACGGGAGATGTTTTCGACTGGTAGTGATGCATGAGACCCTAAGGACCAATTTTAGAAATATATTTTGGATGTGTACGTGGCCGCAGATTTGTGTTGTGGAGCTGATGGCAGTGATCAATAACACAACGGACCGACGTGTAATCAATCATCATCAGAATTGTGCTCGAGGCAATTAGTTATCACCATGTCAATTAGACGCTATGCACTTCACATGTAGCGCCCTGGGTTTGATCACATCCTGTACTCCCATCAACTTTCTCTACTCTTGTACAAACAGTTATCGCTCTATCTACTTCAAGATAAACATTATCTTATTGTAGTTACAAGGGAATACAGTAGACTTGAAGTGATAGTCAAATGTTTTGGTCGTTATGTGATGTATACATGAATTTCTCTACTCTTGTACAAACACTTATTGCTCTATCTACTTCAAGATAAACATTATCTTATTGTAGTTACAAGGTAATACTGTAGACTTTAAGTGATAGTCAAATGTTTTTTGATGTTATAGGAAGTCCAAAAAATAAAAAATGGGCAATGATTTATTATTTGATAGAACTACGGGTACTGGAAAATTTAAAGAATTGGTATGCAATGTTTTAGTTCTGTTATGACAAATAAGGTATTGTCGCGTTGGTGGAACGGTTACCATGGATTTATCTTTGTTAACAGAAACCTCTGATTATTCTTGTAAGAGTGAGAGGGGTTCTGACGCGCCTCCCGGTCGTGTGCTAAGCACCAATGAACACATCACTTCAGCAATGGAATCAGCAGAAATCACAAATTGCAGACGTATGTTCGCTCCACGTGGAGTAAATAGTTTATCTGAGAGGTTTCTATTAGCAAAGATAAATCCATGGTAACCGTTCGAAAAGCGCCACTATACAGTAAGAGTAGAAATATGTCTGTAGTGCTTCACTGCATCGACTCCTCTTCACGAAGCGCCTGTCCTCAAATCGATGAACACTGTCAAAACTCTCCGCTAGGTTCGCATCGTTGCGAAGTTGGAGCAAGAAGCTTGTTGTGGTAGAACCTTCTCGAATTAAGTACTGGAACTGTCTTACCGGAGTGTGTGCATTAACATCACAGCTCGCTTCTTTGTTTACTGACTTACTGATGGTCGTAGCTTAGGAAATACCAGCTGAATAGCAGTGTTAGGTATTTAAGTTAACTTGAATATAACAACACTGAACATACATACATTTCTAAAGGAGTGATGTTTTGCCTGGTTGGAACTGTTACGATGGATGGGAGGGCATTGTTCTGATAAATCAATATATAATAGTCGACATGACCATTAGCTGGTTAATTAATTAAACTATGCGACGCAACGCGAGGTTAAACAAGGAACATATATCAATATTTGTACAAGCTCTGTCCCTAATGGAAACATGTAACAATGTGATTTAATATCGTCAGTTGTTATACTTCGTAATACACAGATATACGTAAAGGGTGTATTAAAAGTCCTGCATAAATATAAGGTAAGCGCAGGTTTCTGGGATTAGTTTATCAAAATGTGTTCCCTAGATGACGATAGTGTATTGTTTTGTTGGAACGAAGAAGTTAACTACCTGAGACAGTTGACTGTGGAATACGATTGTATTTTGTCAGTCTAAGTGACAAATCGAGCTTCTTTTACAGAAACGAGGTACTTCATTGCTCCATTTCTGGTATTTTGTTATTTTTTAACTTCGTTTAAGATAGATTTATAACGAATGTGCATTGAAATTTGATGCAAGTTCTTTTCACATCAATTGCTTATACACCAGGAAAAGTTGCTTCAGGCATTGGTCGCTAGTTTGATGCAACTTATTCTTACGTTGTAAATTTTGAAACAGTGTGGGCTATTCTCAGGGTAGAGCAAGAGTTCCATCAAAGGGTATGCGTAGATATGTATGGGGGTAAGGATGGTTCTAATGACACTGGAATGCAAGTTTAAGACTGCTTCCTTTTATCATCACATCAATCGCGAAGTTGTTGACTAAGGGTTACCAATATATCACTGTTCAGAGTGACCGTATGTAGGATGCTTATTACGCGATAACACCTAATTTATTTATGTAGGAACCGATAGATACCTTTTCTCCTCCGTTCTGGTCTGCCTTCGCAGAAGGCCCAACCAGTTGTGTCTTTCTTAACGGACCGTCAACCCAGTTGTGTGTTCCTCACTGCAGCTGCGTTCGACTTTCACCTCTCGAAGCCTCTCTTTATTCACACCAAAATTCCTTTTGTGACTATTTTGTCCATTGTCTCGGCCATGCCATTATTAAAGATCCGAAGAATGCCTTTTCAAACGGAGTAAAGTGTTATAAACTTAGAATCCCTTCTAAAAACCCGCTTTCTCCCATCACCTTGTTAAAACTATCCACCCCAACTGCATCTGCACGCGTTTTAACAAACCAACCATATTCCTTTGAAATCAATTATGATTCTTTATTCATTGCATACCTTGATTTCGGCATCGAATTGCTCCAGAAACTTCTACAATAACAAAATATAGGCTTTCTTACATCCATAATTCTCCTTGTTGTTATGATAGTTACTTAATCAGTGATGCCAACGGACAAAAATAAATACCGCTACAACAGCGAACGAAGCATATTAAGGCAAGGCAACGTCCTCCAACGTTAAGTCATATCGGACGATGAAGTGATGCTCAAATGAGTACAGGGTACACAGAGCTTAGAGTTACCGGACATTCATCTTTCAGGATAAGAGGAAACCTCCAACGTTAAGTCATATCGGACGATGAATGAAATGATTCAGATGAATACAGGGTACATAGAGCTTAGAGTTACCAGACATTCATCTTTCAGGATAAGAGAAAACCTCCAACGTTAAGTCATATCGGACGATGAATGAAATGATGTTCAAATGAATACAGGGTACATAGAGCTTAGAGTTACCAGGCATTTATCTTTCAGGATAAGAGAAAACCTCCAACGTTAAGTCATATCGGACGATGAATGAAATGATGTTCAAATAAGTACAGGGTACATAGAGCTTAGAGTTACCAGACATTCATCTTTCAGGATAAGAGAAAACCTCCAACGTTAAGTCATATCCGACGGTGAATGAAATGATGTTCAAATAAGTACAGGGTACATAGAGCTTAGAGTTACCAGACATTCATCTTTCAGAATAAGAGAAAACCTCCAACGTTAAGTCATATCCGACGGTGAATGAAATGATGTTCAAATAAGTACAGGGTACATAGAGCTTAGAGTTACCAGACATTCATCTTTCAGGATAAGAGAAAACCTCCAACGTTAAGTCATATCGGACGATGAATGAAATGATGTTCAAATAAGTACAGGGTACATAGAGCTTAGAGTTACCAGGCATTTATCTTTCAGAATAAGAGAAAACCTCCAACGTTAAGTCATATCGGACGATGAATGAAATGATGTTCAAATGAGTACAGGGTACATAGAGCTTAGAGTTACCAGACATTCATCTTTCAGGATAAGTGAAAACCTCCAATGTTAAGTCATATTCGACGGTGAATGAAATGATTTTCAAATGAGTACAGGGTACATAGAGCTTAGAGTTACCAGACATTCATCTTTCAGGATAAGAGAAAACCTCCAACGTTAAGTCATAACGGACGATGAATGAAAGGATGTTCAAATGAGTACAGGGTACATAGAGCTTAGAGTTACCAGACATTCATCTTTCAGGATAAGAGAAAACGTCCAACGTTAAGTCATATTCGACGGTGAATGATATGATGTTCAAATGAGTACAGGGTACATAGAGCTTAGAGTTACCAGACATTCATCTTTCAGGATAAGAGAAAACGTCCAACGTTAAGTCATATCGGACGATGAATGAAATGATGTTCAAATGAGTACAGGGTACATAGAGCTTAGAGTTACCAGACATTCATCTTTCAGGATAAGGGAAAACCTCCAACGTTAAGTCATATCGGACGATGAATGGACTTATGTTCAAATGAGTACAGGGTACATAGAGCTTAGAGTTACCAGACATTCATCTTTCAGGATAAGAGAAGACCTCCAACGTTGTCATATCGGACGATGAATGGACTTATGTTCAAATGAGTACAGGGTACATAGAGCTTAGAGTTACCAGACATTCATCTTTCAGGATAAGAGAAAACGTCCAACGTTAAGTCATATCGGACGATGAATGAAATGATGTTCAAATGAGTACAGGGTACATAGAGCTTAGAGTTACCAGACATTCATCTTTCAGGATAAGAGAAAACCTCCAACGTTAAGTCATATCGGACGATGAATGAAATGATGTTCAAATGAGTACAGGGTACATAGAGCTTAGAGTTACCAGACATTTATCTTTCAGGATAAGAGAAAACCTCCAACGTTAAGTCATATCGGACGATGAATGAAATGATGTTGAAATGAGTACAGGGTACATAGAGCTTAGAGTTACCAGACATTTATCTTTTAGGATAAGAGAAAACCTCCAACGTTAAGTCATATCGGACGATGAAGTGATGCTCAAATATTACCACGAAATCTGTGTGGACTGGCGCTGTAGGAAAGAAGAAATTCATATGTGAGATACATAAAGATATGAATATACAAGTGTAGAAATATGTTATTTTGTTGTCATGATTACATTATGTACTCAAATTGAATGTTCCATTCCGATTTGTCCGCTATGACAATCCTTTTGCGGGTGATTAGGATTAGTTTCCGCTCCGAATAAAATTGAAAACGGAAGTATACGGAAAATTCTTCATTGATAAACTTATCATTTCACATAATTTGTAATCTGCAGGCTTCAATATAAGATAAAAGCTATCATATGTACATGACATATGGGGCTTTTGTAAAATATTTCCAAATATTTTTATTTCAAAATCTTTTAGTATGGAATTTTAAAACATGGATACGAAATTTGGCCAACAAAAAACGGGAGTTTTCTTTTTTCTTAATGAATGTTCGTCTATTCATTAACTTCAAACTAATCTCCCTGAGATAAATTTGTGCTAGTAGTTTTTCCAATTTTGGAAATACTTCTCTAACCAACTTTTTGTTATGGTGTTCAGAGATTCTGCTTTTATTTAATCAATGTTGGCGAAACGACGTCGTTTCATGATTTTCTTCAGCCTAGGGTAGAGAAAATAGTCTCAGGAGGCCATGAGACAACAAATCTTTGAGGTGTGAGAGGAAGCATTACTGATGGCTATTTGGGTGATTTTCCAGAACTATTTTGTTTACTTCTTTGTCATTGTCTTCAGTAATTGATAAGCTAGGGCGCCCAGAGCGGTCGCCGTGTTCTCGATCCTCTTTAAAACGTTTCTTCCACTCGTTAACTTTTGTCTTACCCACAACAGATTCACACAGTCAACATTTCAAATCCGGTGCTGTATTTATTGTGTATTTATTTATCGAAAACAACTGAGAAGCAAATGTAATCCAGGTACATGGGTACCAACAAAATAAACAGAAAAGTTTAGAAAATCGGATGTTGCCGTTATTTTCTGATCGCTCCTCATGGTTGTAAACATTTGCGTATCAGTACTTTTCTCGGAGCCGCGTCTGGCGCATGTTGATAACGAGTGTGTTAAATGGATCAATGGAAGCGCTTCTTTCCAAAATTGGGGGGAGCATTTTAATGGGTTTTAGAGCACAAGTTCTCTCTGCAATACACCTTGACAGCAGATCTACATCAAACTGGAACACGGCTTTGCCAATGAAAAATGCAGGTGCCCTGCGCGTAATTCGGCAGGAAAGCAAAAAATAAAAAGCTACAGCACCCGAATATGGGAAAAACATTAACCCGACAGGTTCAATTACCTGGCGAGCGAGCCACATCGACTGAGCAAGATGTACATTCACAATTAACAAGCTCGCCGGCTGTGGGAAGTCAAACAGTAACATATAAGCTGGCATCAAACCACATTCTCGAAAACTCTAGGGTTATTTTGGCCAGCCCCACATTTATAAGCTCATGGGTTCGGTTCTCTTGGTCTACTTCCTGATCTTTGGAGTTTTTCTCAGGTTTCCCTGTGTCGGTACCAGTGGCGGCTCATGTTGTCTATACCTTGGGGGGGGGGGGTTCATTGATTACCGGAATGTTAGCTTTGCTTAATTATTTGAAGATGAACGGCAATCTTTCTTTTTAGCAAACTTACTGACCACTCACTCGTTGAACTTCGAGATGTTGTCCTTCAGTTCTATGGATTTTCTTTTTCTTAAATAGGGAATCAATTTCTCCTGTATGTTTAATCAACCCCCTCAACAGCCGTTGATTTTGTGACCCTTTATGCTCTTCATGCCCCCTTAGGGGTAGCTCGTGATAACCACACAATTTCACACAATTGATTTATAAGAGTCTCCCTATTTTTTGGGACTTTGTCGTTGTGACAATCTATTGATTCTTCATGGCCTTGGCTTAAACATATCTGTAGCAAAATTAAGAATGTTATTAACACGGCTTTTGGACTTTTCATGTTATGGCATTTTTCTTATACTCTCTGAAAGTCAATCTCCCTTCTGAACCCATGCAATGTTGGTTGCGTCGTCTTTAATTCCAAATAAAAGGCAAGGAAAACAGAACATGGAACTGCTGATTTCGCAGCCACATATCCACTCATATTTCGTGTACATTTCAGAACTGAAACACCTGCTATATCGTCTTTGGCGGTTTGTTGCACTTTGAATAATGTTTAACACAGGAATCGGTCTTCCTCATACTTCAATGTCACATTTCTCTTGCAGTGTTAAAGTAACAAAACGAAGCGACTTTAAATACTCGACTGAATTATTCTCATTATCATTATCCTTATTATCCTTATTATCCTTATTATTATTATTATTATTATTATTATTATTATTATTATTATTATTATTATTATTATTATTATTATTATTATTATTATTATTATTATTATTATTATTATTATTATTATTATTATTATTATTATTATTATTATTATTATTATTATTATTATTATTATTATTATTATTATTATTATTATTATTATTATTATTATTATTATTATTATTATTATTATTATTATTATTATTATTATTATTATTATTATTATTATTATTATTATTATTATTATTATTATTATTATTATTATTATTATTATTATTATTATTATTATTATTATTATTATTATTATTATTATTATTATTATTATTATTATTACTATTATTGTCATCATCATCATTATTATTATTATTATTATTATTATTATTATTATTATTATTATTATTATTATTATTATTATTATTATTATTATTGTTAATTGATGGAAATTAATCATTTCTTTACACTAGCCGTATATAGGCTAGAGTTAAATGATGAAGCCTGGGACTCAAGTACTTACGATAGTAAGTCGCCACAAACGGTGTATCTCGGATGCCAGAGCCCCTAGTGGTCTACCGGAAAAATATACGAGTCAAATGGAGAATTTAATGTCAGGACGGCACGTTGTTCATGGTAGCTCAATGGGTTAGAGCGACTGGACGGAAACCAGGAAATCTGTGGCTCAAATCCCGGCCATGGCATCGAATTTTTCCATGTTAACTCTATCTATCAAAAACAATTTTTTTTTAATTGTGAGGCACGGGACTTATCAGCCGTCCGTCGATTTACGTCATCTCTCCTCTCTGATATAAAATCAGGGCATGAGAGAAAGCAAATGGACCGAACATTCACTCGTATCACGATTATAAACAGCCCCAACCCTAGATAAATAAATATGTATTTTATATATGATCTGTATTGAGAAAAGGTTTCCTCTACACCGCACGATGTGGTTAGCACACATTTAAACCAAGATGACGTCCTAGTTTCTTATCATTTTTTCTAGAACCTTCTAGTTCATGTCGAACGGTACAAAGGACATAACACCTACTTTTTTATGCTTCGTAATTGCAGAATGTTGGTCGATATATGTATCTATTTTTATGTTTGTTGCACACAATTTACTTTAATATTCCGATCATAAAAACAGAGACACTGCTATAATCAGACAACGATGTCAGAAATTTCAACTGTTTTTAGTTATGCATGACTTGGAAGGTTCTCTGTGACGCACCAGTTGTTTAGAAGCTCTATGCCTTCCTTGACAAATTTTTGCTAAATCCCCTTGTCAATCTGCATTCAATCTTGATTCATTTCCGTGATTTTCTGGCCAATTGCGTGCACAACCAGCCGGGGGATGAAATGAAGTGAAATTGAGGCATATTATTTCCGAACTTGGGGTAGCAACCCTTGTGCACTTGCCTGAAGGGAGATGAGATTAGAGTTCATCAACCTGGAGCTATCACTGCATTATCAATCTTTATTTCTTATCGAGAAACTACGTCTGCAGTTTTACAGAGACAGGTATGATCAATATGTGATTCTTGGAAATCTTCCCACGCAACGAACATTGCACATACCGCCAGTTCAATTCACAACACTGCGGACAATGTTCTGTACATCGCAAATACATATTCCTCTCTGCCTGCTTTTCCGTTCACTGATACCTTTAATATATGAGTTCTTTAGCTGTGAGAGGGTTTTGTAAAACAACGAGAAAAATTAATAGCGATTTCCTATTTAAGAACAGAGTAAGTCCTGCCAAATTCAAAACAATCACAAGTAATATCTCAGAAAAGGTTACGTTTACAATCTCGTGGTTATGGTTTATGAATTACAAGATCTGCATTTGCTGTTGTATAACATTTAAAGATAATAAAGCATAATAATAAATATAATTTTATGCATTTATAGAAAATTCAAAAACTCTTTTGTGCATAAAATTGCTGTTTTAATACTTCAATTTATAGGTTAATAAGTATATTCCTCGGCGGGAAGGAATTTAATATACAATATAAGCGCATTATAAACAGTGCATGATTTTAATACAGGTTTTATAATAAAAATATAGAAAATTTAAAGATAAAACATTTGTTAAAGAATGATTCTACTCTGAATAAAATAAAATATGATTGGCAGTTTAAAGCATTTGCTTACTATTTTTGGTTTAATAAACATTTACAAAATAAATCTTTAAAGAACGCGGAATAACTTTCGTTCCACAAAGTGGCGAAGTGAATGTAGTATTAAAATGTACTAAGCTTTCATAAAAACAATTAATTGCTAAATTAGTTGTGGATTGTGATAGGGTTCCATTGGTAAACTTGAAGACATTTGGAAACATGACTGAAAGAACCTTTTAGAAAGTACTACATATAAACACACTAAGAAACTATTTGAAGCAGATTACTTTTGGTCTCTTAATCAGCAAAAAAATCCATAGGTAGTGTTGTTAAATGGTTTGAAATAAAAATAGAGATGGCGTAGTGCTGTTTTGAAATACCACAAATCGATTGCGTCAACAAATTTGTTCTACTTTCAGATGTTGGCGATGAAACAAAAAACAAACCGTCACCTAGCGGCAGTAATCATAAAAGTTATAAGAAGAACAAAAATAAGTGAGGTTAAGTCACTAATTATAATTATTACAGTTTACTGATTCAATATATAAAATAAGTTATAAAAATGATGATATTTTACTCATATTAGTCATTTTTTAGAAAAAACATTGTGAACCTTTTTGCATACAAATATTCGTTTGCCGTTGGAAGATCGATTTGAAACTGTTCCCTAACAAAGGGGCCTTGCAGTGACATCTGTCTGAATGAAAGTACTGAAAGTGAAACTGTCGTAGCCAGGCCTTCCTGACTCCTTGATTAATGTGGCAGATCAATTTTATGGCGTGCAATTACACTCTAATATTCATGCAAAACAAGAGTATCTTGCTAATGTGCCGCAATTAAGTATGCAAATGTTATCAAGGCGTTTCAAAAAGCGTCACATGAAAAATTCAAACTCACGCTTCAGCAGTGCGTTCGATACTTCAGTTGCAAGTTTGTCTTTCATTGTAATGTACAAAATATTGGCCTTAATTTGACACATCGTTCACCAAGGCTACAGCATAATGTATGAGGTCATTTAAATAATGAGAGGAACCAACCTATTAAACTGTCTAAGTGTAAAATCATCTAAGCGTTTACAACACGAAAGGAAATTGCTTGTGCCGTCAGAGAAACAGCTCGTCTCTGTCTTCTGTTTTAGTCTCTCAGGGGCATGCTAGGTGTTACAGAAGTACACACCTTTTGTACATAAAAATTACGTACATGTTTTAATGAAAATACTTTACTACTCCCTCGACATAGGCATCTTATTATAGATACAAGGGAATACAGTTTTGATCGTAATGTGAAGTCTTTATGATTACATTGTCTTTGTATGTCCAAGAGATAAAAAATGAATAACGACTTACCATTTGAGAATAGTATAAAGGCCCGTTTACATAGAAAAGTTATCACAAACACAACGCTAACACTAAAGCTTGCTGTCAGGTTAATAAATACGTGCATTCACAATGTCTTACGTTAACATAAACATTATCGCCAGACGCTAACGCCAAACTGTAATTTGCTGTTCGTGTTTGGCGATTAAACAAAAGATAAGAGAGAGAGGAAGGAAAAACACTATCGCACTGCACAGAAACAGAAGAGAAGAGATATGGAATCATTTGACGAGAAATTGATTATTTTATTTCAAAATTATCGTTGTCTTTATGACAAAAAGCACAAATCCTACAAAGATAATTTGCTGAAGGCAAATATTTATAAGCAAATTGCGAATGAACTGGAATGTGAAGGTAGGCATGAGTTGTTTATATTATTTACTATGTTATCTGTTGACTCTGTGAGGTTAGATAGGGTATAAAATATTTTACTCTCTTTATATATGGAAAAAACGTAGTATAATAATTATTAATTGTTATTATTACCTACCTGTTACTATAATTTGCATTATTTGTCATTGTAGGTGGGAAAGTACCATTTATGTAAATATTTTAAGGCTAAATTATTCTGAAGGTTTCGAAAGAGAGTAGTTTCTTGAAATGTTAATAGTGTAGTGCAAATTTAGTTAAAAATATCCCACTACCAGTATTTTAAAAATGTTTAATAAGATTCATAGTGTAGTTATTATTTTATTTTGATGTTGACGTTATAATTTCATTGTGAATAGCAAACGAATTTCATGTTCAAGTCAATGAGGGGCAGTTGATGCGCATAATAATTATTATAAACCAATAATATTATATTATGGTAGCAATGAATGTAAGCTTTCTTATATCTTCTTTTATTTTCCTTTTTTAAGCCATAAAATAAACGTCTACTGATACCTTGGCATTTTTGTTTGGAATGACCTAACGGGTATGGTAGACAAACTGAGACATAGATATAAATATATATACCAGCATTTGTCATCACAAAGTCACTCTGAAGAATAACTTCGTGTGTTTCTGTAAAATTGAGAATGTTTCAACATTTCCAGAAATACGCTGTAATAAAGCGGTCGTCTACGAATGTCATGTAAAATTGCTTTCCTCTTCATAAACCAGACAGCGCATCTGATTTTTATTTCCTTGCTACCTTCGGCTCGACTCTCTGTCTCCACTAGCATCAACGATAAATTGTGTGCAGGCGCCCTTCCTTTACAGGTCGACGTCCTCTGCGCTTTTGTTTTCAAAATATTTTGTGTTGTACAAAAGATACCGCATGGTACAATAGACCAGGCAGGACTTGTCGCAGTGCCGAATCCCCTCTGTAACGTAGTCCAGTATAGTCTACAGAATATTATCCGTCTCTTAAGTTTAATACTCAGAAGTAAGTGACCAAGAAAACACTTTCCCCACAAGAAAAGTTCACTCGGCTTCAAAGTCATGATTTTAACACGCACCTAATGCCAATTTAAGAGGGCCGTGAATCTGAGTAAAATAATACTTGTGTACAATGTACTATCAACATTTCAGTTTTCTCAAAAGGTGAGTAACTTTAGAAAAAGTCGTGGTCTATTAATTAAATTGTTGTTAAGTTATTTTAATCCTTTGATTATTTCCACTGCTTCCCTTATGAAGAATGTCGTGGTTTTCTAAAACTATGTTGCCAACACTGATGCTAGTAAAACAAATGAATATCATGACCACGAGAAAGTTAAAACAATACAGTATATATAAAACTATAATATATTTATATACACTAAGAGCTTTATATGATGCATAAAAAGATTTTGTAGACCTTGGCTTACGTCCTTGTCTCGGAATCACGTGTACTCTTCCTTCCAACCCTTGTATCTTAAATAGCTATTTAAAAAGGCTAATCTGTCTTGAGAAATGTCCAGTGTTCATAAACGCAGCTCCCTTACGCTGCAAAATGCCTTATATACAATGTTTGGTATAAAATGTAGTGGATCGAGATGTTGGAATATCAGTCATCTCAAGTAACTTCAATCAGCAATCACTGAGTACGACATTTCCGGCAATCCTATCGTTCGTCACGATTTTGGAACACTCCCGAATAGATGCACAATCACGCGGTTCCCTGTTTAACCTCAAAAATGAAGAACAGTAGTTTAATATACTATATAACTACTTTTACCCGCCACTATAAGAAAAAACACATCATTACGCGATACTTTTGTTATCAAAAATCGGTGTTTCACTGTTAGACGTGAATAATCTCTGCAAAGAGTCGAATTATCTCTACCAGAGTCAATATAGAAGAATAAAGCTAACATTTGCGAGACAGAAACACAACGCCTACTCTAATATAGTGTCAAAGCATTATAATCTCTTTGACTATCGATTACCTCTTAGATGTTCAACTTTTCTTTAGCTATCTGACAAACAAACAAACAAAAATATCCCTACCACTTTCTGAATTGCACCATTTCTTAAATAATAAATTGCAGATGACTTGTGGCAGTAAACTAACATTAGCAATTGGAGCTTCCTCTCAAATTTCTTCAGGTATAAAACTTTCAGTGTCTGAATCACTCAATTTGACATACGGTTTACCATTTGTTATTTTTGTATCACCATAGTTACGATTCTTCGCTAACCTCCAATATCGTACATCTAGAAAAAACATCTAATCTAAATCTTGTGTAAAACAATTTTTAATGTTTGTATAATTCATAATTCAAGTCGAAGTTTTCTCAGGTAACACATACAGATATGTGACAAGTGAGGTTTGATGTTTATCATTTGCTTCGGGCGTTAAATTGTTTAACTCGCTAATCAACATCAACTTAACCCACAAGTCCCAAAATAACTATTATACAAGGGTGGATCAAAAAGTAATGCCCCCTACTCTCTTTTAATTGCCAAGAAAATTGAATCCAATTTACATAGCTTGAAAACTAACACATTGACGATTAATTTGTCACTATTCAATATCATCTCCGCCCTTTTCCACAGTTTTGGTGCACCTTTTAACTAGGGCATAATTTCCAGTGTGGTAGAACACACGGTCTTGCTTCCTAAGCCATTGACGCATGGACGTTTTCACAGCCTCCGCATCTTCAAAATGAATCCCACGATGAGCTTCCTTTAGTGGACCGAACAGATGGAAGTCTGAGCGTGCCAGGTCAGGGCTGCAAGACTTGTCATCCCAATGTCTCAATTTCTGCAGTGGTGTAACGGCTGGTGTGTGGCGTTGCATTGTCATGCAAAAGAAGAACATCCGCCTTAGTTTTTGTTGGGCGAACTCGGCGAAGACGTGCTTTCAGCTTTTTGAGAGTTCTGACGTATTGGACAGAATTTATTGTGCATCCCTGCTCCAAAAAATCAATCATAAGCACACCCTCTGCATCCCAAAACACTGTCGCCATAACTTACCCTGCAGACTGCTGAGTTTCGCCTTCTTTTGTTCTTCGGTGACGTTGTGTGATGTCATTCCATTGACTGCCTATTTGATTCAGGTTTAAAAAATAAATCCACGTTTCGTCTCCAGTAACAATTTTTTCCAGAAGCTCCTCTCCCTCCAAACTGAAGCGCTGCAAGTGTTCGGATGCTATTGATTTCCTTGTTTCTCTGTTCTGGGCGGTTAACATTCTTGGTACCCAACGTGAACAAACTTTTGAGTAACCCAGTTGTTGAATAATCGTCATCACTCTGCCTTTACTGAGGGAGGTAATGCGACACAATTCACCTGTTGTTACCCGGCGATCACCACGAATGATGTCATCGACTCGCTGAATGTTGCATGGAGTCACTGCCGCTTCGCTTTTCATCCGCCAATGTTGCTTGCCCTTCAGCTTCGTTACAGCGAGGAATCCATCGTCTAACAGTGCTGACAACGACCATTGCATCACCATACACATTTCTTAGCCTTTCAAGGATGCGAATGTCGATGTCAGCCATTTTGCAAGAGGATGCAGTTCTACCACCTGTTGACTTAGGAAGTTACTACTGCAGGGGATTGGAGAAGGTTTGAGGAACTGCGCCAAATTCAAAGTTTTCACATAACTTACTTATTTAAGGGAAAAAATAGGAGGCATTACTTTTTGACCCACCCTCGTACTTATATAAGAATTAAATTCATCCAAATGTACCTTATTACACACTGTGCTCCACTTTTATCCAGTTTAACGCTAGTTTGTTTACAAAACGAGTGACTACCCTGCAACTACACAGCGCGCCATCTTAAGGATGATAATAGTTGACAACTACTTCGGCGACCTTAGCGTCATCTTTGGCCCAAGTAGAGTACTATTAGAAAGCCACTCGTAAAACCGGTCATTTTCGCTTGCTGTTGTTCTCATAGGCCTCAATATAAGCACAGAATACGTCAAATAACACAAACATCGGACCTCTTTAATGTTGGTGTTTCTCTCTTATGTGCTCTATGGCCACCGACGTCTTCTATTCCTTCTCGGAATAGCGAGGAATGTGTTTTGTTTCTCTACACGAAGGAAGTCCCTCTACTCCAAACTACACATTCAATCAAAAACTATCTCAAACTATGCGAGACTTGAAATACCCAGCATCACTTCCAGGGTGGTCATAAACTACGTTCCGCACGCAGGATTTGCCAAAAGTTAATTTTTCTGAAAAACATCTGTTAAGTTTTGAATTAAAACACAAATTGATTAAGATATTTTCGTAACAAATGAATGCAACGAATTTTATAGGAATGCCCTCAGTTCACTTCATTCCCAGTGACTTTTGTATACCCTGTAAAGTCTAAGAGATAGTCGAAATATTACTACACAAATTACTCAAATAAAAATGCTTTGAAGTTCCTTGCTTTTCATTAAATTTTGCGAACCTTATACTTTTCTCAAATTCTAAGTTGTATTTCATTTTTATCACTTGTACATACAGAGAGACTGTAATTAAAAGGACATCACATAACCACAACATTTGACTGTCACTTAAAGTCTACTGTATTCCCTTGTAACTACAATAAAATAATGTTTATCTTCAAGTATATAGAGCAATAAGTGTTTGTACAAGAGTAGAGAAAGTCATGTATACATCGCATAACGACCAAAACATTTGACTACCACAGTCTACTGTATTCCCTTGTAACTACAATAAGATCATGTTTATCTTGAAGTAGATAGAGCAATAAGTGTTTGTACAAGAGTAGAGAAAGTCATGTATACATCACATAACGACCAAAACTTTTGACTATCGCTTAAAGTCTACTGTATTCCCTTGTAACTACAATAAGATAATGTTTATTTTGAAGTAGATAGAGCAATAAGTGTTTGTACAAGAGTAGAGAAAGTCATGTATACATCACATAACGACCAAAACATTTGACTATCACTTAAAGTCTACTGTATTCCCTTGTAACTACAATAAGATAATGTTTATCTTGAAGTAGATAGAGCAATAAGTGTTTGTACAAGAGTAGAGAAAGTCATGTATACATCACATAACGACCAAAACATTTGACTATCGCTTAAAGTCTACTGTATTCCCTTGTAACTACAATAAGATAATGTTTATCTTGAAGTGGATAGAGCAATAAGTTGATGGATAGAGTCAACATGAAAAATTCAATGCCATGGCCGGGATTTGAACCACGGATCTCCTGGTTTCCGTCCAGTCGCTCTTAACCTTTGAGCTACCATGGCCAACGTGCCTTCCTGACATTAAATTCTCCAGTTGACTCGTATAATTCCCCGGTAGACCACTAGGGGCTGTCGCATCCGAGATACACCGTTTGTGGCGACTTACTATTGTAAGTACTTAAGTCCCGGGCTTCATCATTTAACTCTTATTTTAGTTAATTGATGGAAATTAATCATTTCTCCACACTAGCCGTATATAGGCTAAGATATTTGATGGATAGAGTCAACATGAAAAATTCAATGCCATGGCCGGGATTTGAACCACGGATCTCCTGGTTTCCGTCCAGTCGCTCTTAGCCTTTGAGCTACCATGGCCAACGTGCCTTCCTGACATTAAATTCTCCAGTTGACTCGTATATTTCCCCGGTAGACCACTAGGGGCTCTCGCATCGGCTAGTGTGGAGAAATGATTAATTTCCATCAATTAACTAAAATAAGAGCAATAAGTGTTTGTACAAGAGTAGAGAAAGTCATGTATACATCACATAACGACCAAAACATTTGACTATCACTTAAAGTCTACTGTATTCCCTTGTAACTACAATAATATAATGTTTATCTTGAAGTAGATAGAGCAACAAGTGTTTGTACAAGAGTAGAGAAAGTCATGTATACATCACATAACGACCAAAACATTTGACTATCACTTAAAGTCTACTGTATTCCCTTGTAACTACAATAATATAATGTTTATCTTGAAGTAGATAGAGCAATAAGTGTTTGTACAAGAGTAGAGAAAGTCATGTATAAATCACATAACGACCAAAACATTTGACTATCACTTAAAGTCTACTGTATTCCCTTGTAACTACAATAATATAATGTTTATCTTGAAGTAGATAGAGCAATAAGTGTTTGTACAAGAGTAGAGAAAGTCATGTATACATCACATAACGACCAAAACATTTGACTATCACTTAAAGTCTACTGTATTCCCTTGTAACTACAATAATATAATGTTTATCTTGAAGTAGATAGAGCAATAAGTGTTTGTACAAGAGTAGAGAAAGTCGTATGTACATTACATAACGACCAAAACATTTGACTATCACTTAAAGTCTACTGTATTCCCTTGTAACAACAATAAGGTAATGTTTATGTTGAAGTATATAGAGCAATAAGTGTTTGTACAAGAGTAGAGAAAGTCATGTATACATCACATAACGACCAAAACATTTGACTATTACTTAAAGTCTACTGTATTGCCTTGTAACAACAATAAGGTAATGTTTATGTTGAAGTATATAGAGCAATAAGTGTTTGTACAAGAGTAGAAAAAGTCATGTATACATCACATAACGACCATAACATTTGACTATCACTTAAAGTCTACTGTATTCCCTTGTAACTACAATAAGATAATGTTTATGTTGAAGTATATAGAGCAATAAGTGTTTGTACAAGAGTAGAGAAAGTCATGTATACATCACATAACGACCAAAACATTTGACTATCACTTAAAGTCTACTGTATTCCCTTGTAACTACAATAATATAATGTTTATCTTGAAGTAGATAGAGCAATAAGTGTTTGTACAAGAGTAGAGAAAGTCGTATGTACATTACATAACGACCAAAACATTTGACTATCACTTAAAGTCTACTGTATTCCCTTGTAACTACAATAATATAATGTTTATCTTGAAGTAGATAGAGCAATAAGTGTTTGTACAAGAGTAGAGAAAGTCGTATGTACATTACATAACGACCAAAACATTTGACTATCACTTAAAGTCTACTGTATTCCCTTGTAACAACAATAAGATAATGTTTATCTTGAAGTAGATAGAGCTATAAGTGTTGGTACAAGAGTAGAGAAAGTCATGTATACATCACATAACGACCATAACATTTGACTATCACTTAAAGTCTACTGTATTCCCTTGTAACTACAATAAGATAATGTTTATCTTGAAGTGGATAGAGCAATAAGTGTTTGTACAAGAGTAGAGAAAGTCATGTATACATCACATAACGACCAAAACATTTGACTATCACTTAAAGTCTACTGTATTCCCTTGTAACAACAATAAGGTAATGTTTATCTTGAAGTAGATAGAGCAATAAGTGTTTGTACAAGAGTAGAGAAAGTC
Organism: Mantis religiosa; assembly: GCA_030765055.1. Lineage (NCBI taxonomy): Eukaryota > Metazoa > Arthropoda > Insecta > Mantodea > Mantidae > Mantis > Mantis religiosa. The sequence continues at coordinate 177,163,347 of CM060955.1, read as the reverse complement.
ATGTATACATCACATAACGACCAAAACATTTGACTATTACTTAAAGTCTACTGTATTCCCTTGTAACAACAATAAGATAATGTTTATCTTGAAGTAGATAGAGCAATAAGTGTTTGTACAAGAGTAGAGAAAGTCATGTATACATCACATAACGACCAAAACATTTGACTATCACTTAAAGTCTACTGTATTCCCTTGTAACAACAATAAGATAATGTTTATCTTGAAGTAGATAGAGCAATAAGTGTTTGTACAAGAGTAGAGAAAGTCATGTATACATCACATAACGACCAAAACATTTGACTATCACTTAAAGTCTACTGTATTCCCTTGTAACAACAATAAGGTAATGTTTATCTTGAAGTAGATAGAGCAATAAGTGTTTGTACAAGAGTAGAGAAAGTCATGTATACATCACATAACGACCAAAACATTTGACTATCACTTAAAGTCTACTGTATTCCCTTGTAACAACAATAAGATAATGTTTATCTTGAAGTAGATAGAGCAATAAGTGTTTGTACAAGAGTAGAGAAAGTCATGTATACATCACATAACGACCAAAACATTTGACTATTACTTAAAGTCTACTGTATTCCCTTGTAACAACAATAAGATAATGTTTATCTTGAAGTAGATAGAGCAATAAGTGTTTGTACAAGAGTAGAGAAAGTCATGTATACATCACATAACGACCAAAACATTTGACTATTACTTAAAGTCTACTGTATTCCCTTGTAACAACAATAAGATAATGTTTATCTTGAAGTAGATAGAGCAATAAGTGTTTGTACAAGAGTAGAGAAAGTCGTATGTACATTACATAACGACCAAAACATTTGACTATCACTTAAAGTCTACTGTATTCCCTTGTAACAACAATAAGATAATGTTTATCTTGAAGTAGATAGAGCAATAAGTGTTTGTACAAGAGTAGAGAAAGTCATGTATACATCACATAACGACCAAAACATTTGACTATCACTTAAAGTCTACTGTATTCCCTTGTAACAACAATAAGGTAATGTTTATCTTGAAGTAGATAGAGCAATAAGTGTTTGTACAAGAGTAGAGAAAGTCATGTATACATCACATAACGACCAAAACATTTGACTATCACTTAAAGTCTACTGTATTCCCTTGTAACAACAATAAGATAATGTTTATCTTGAAGTAGATAGAGCAATAAGTGTTTGTACAAGAGTAGAGAAAGTCATGTATACATCACATAACGACCAAAACATTTGACTATTACTTAAAGTCTACTGTATTCCCTTGTAACAACAATAAGATAATGTTTATCTTGAAGTAGATAGAGCAATAAGTGTTTGTACAAGAGTAGAGAAAGTCATGTATACATCACATAACGACCAAAACATTTGACTATCACTTAAAGTCTACTGTATTCCCTTGTAACAACAATAAGATAATGTTTATCTTGAAGTAGATAGAGCAATAAGTGTTTGTACAAGAGTAGAGAAAGTCATGTATACATCACATAACGACCAAAACATTTGACTATTACTTAAAGTCTACTGTATTCCCTTGTAACAACAATAAGATAATGTTTATCTTGAAGTAGATAGAGCAATAAGTGTTTGTACAAGAGTAGAGAAAGTCATGTATACATCACATAACGACCAAAACATTTGACTATCACTTAAAGTCTACTGTATTCCCTTGTAACAACAATAAGATAATGTTTATGTTGAAGTATATAGAGCAATAAGTGTTTGTACAAGAGTAGAGAAAGTCATGTATACATCACATAACGACCAAAACATTTGACTATCACTTAAAGTCTACTGTATTCCCTTGTAACTACAATAAGATAATGTTTATGTTGAAGTATATAGAGCAATAAGTGTTTGTACAAGAGTAGAGAAAGTCATGTATACATCACATAACGACCAAAACATTTGACTATCACTTAAAGTCTACTGTATTCCCTTGTAACTACAATAAGATAATGTTTATCTTGAAGTATATAGAGCAATAAGTGTTTGTACAGGGGTAGAAGTCACATGTGAGTGCAGGAGACGAGATTTTTGAGAAGTCTACTCCAAACAGTTACTTCATTTGTTTATGTCAGGTTGGTATACATGAGCGAGACAAATGGAAGCATGTCTGCCACAACCAAATGAGCCACATTAGACAACGTCACACCGAGGTGGCCATGGGGCCACAATTAAGCTCTGTTTACTGCGGAATCCACTCTTGTCTATTAGCAGTGCTTCTTGACACTTTCGTCCTGTATATAGTCACTCCAGAAAGATATAATAACGAGTTGGTTAGGTATTTATGCTGTTCACAGACGAATCACAATTGTGGAAGAGGAAGGGTCTGGTTTTTAACCACAATTAGCTAATGTCGGTTCATAAATTAGTAAGGTCACGTAAGTGAAGGAACAGGCAACGACAAAAGAACGATATGAGAATTGAAATGTCGAGAGGAAGGTCGTTTTGCATAAGTAAGATGCTCCGCAAGTACATGAAGGTGGTTCCTTATTGGAGCGCTCCGTCGAGTCCTGCATTTAAATGTACGACGTACCAAAGGGAGGGAGCTGCGGTGGATTTTAATTTTCCTGGTATACTTCATTCCAGATATTAAACTTGTCTGAGCGCCATACTTGATTTATGTTCACGTCTCTACACAAACGAGTAAAGCTCCATTCATATAGAAACATTAGCGCGAGGATTGAACATGAAACTCGATTTGTCATTCACAATACATTATCAAGTCCACATCAAAATAAAGTAACAACTACCTTATCAATCTTAGTAAATATTTTTAAAATACTGGAAGTGGGATGTTTGTAAATTAAATTTTACTACACGATTAACATTTTACGAAACACTTTTAGTCACTTTTAAGGGTGCAAAAGGAAAGATACATTACACAGTATACACGCCTTTCATTTAATCTTAAAGTGAAAGTACTACCAAAACTGTTCAAGTTCGTTGACACGTGGTTGATAAAATGACGCGACTATTCCCTCCAATCACAGTCGCTTGCCGAGTAATACACTTTCCCGCTTTGTTTACATCGCCATATAAACAAAGGATGGCGCCGGTATAGAATTAATACTTACAGCCCGGAATGAGGACCGCGAGGCTCCGAAAAACTTAAATAAACGACGGGTTTTCGTGTATAGTGTGACGTTGTGGGTTCGTGAAATTAAAAGTCCAATTGCACAACTCAACAATGTTCTTTATTTCCACCGAATTACAGTCGGAACACTTGCCGATTACGCAGAATTACGTAATTCACACAATTACAGTTCACCAGTTCGTCTGTCACAGATCCACTGCACGCTCACAGTTACGTACAACTCCTCTGATGCACGTTCACAGTCTTCCGGTCCGTTAACTCACTTGGCGCTCCTCACGCTGCTCGCCAAAGACTGAACTCACTCGCCATCTGCAGCCCCTTTTATAGGAATATCGCTGTTTCTCGAAGTCTCGCGATTCGGTGAATCATTCTGCAGGTTCTAGACGTCAAGGAGGCGGAAAGAGATGGCTACCGATGTTTTTCCAACCATCCCCCTGGTTACCGCTACAAGACAAATGGGTAGGCGGCGCCGAATGCTTCCCGGCTGCTGCTACCCTTCTGCTGATAGCTCTCGCGCCTTCCGATAATTAGGTGACAATATAATACGAGGGTGGGTAAAAAAGTAATGCCTCCTATTTTTTTCTCGTTTAATTGCCAAGAAAATTGAATCCAGTTTACATAGCTTGAAAACTACAACATTGACGATTAATTTGTCACTACTCAATATAATCTCCGTCCTTTTCCACAGTTTTGGTCCACCTTTTAACTAGGGCATGTATTCCAGTGTGGTAAAACACGCGGTCTTGCTTCCTAAGCCATTGACGCACGGACGTTTTCACAGCCTCCACATCTTCAAAATGAATCCCACGATGAGCTTCCTTTAGTGGCCCGAACAGATGGAAGTCTGAGCGTGCCAGGTCAAGGCTGTAAGATTTGCCATCCCAATTTCTCAACTTTTGCAGTGGTGTAACGGCTGGTGCGTGGTCTTGCATTCTCATGCAAAAGAAGAACATCGGCCATAGTTTTTGTTGGGCGAACTCGGCGAAGACTTGCTTTTAGCTTTTTGAGAGTTCTGACTTATTGGACAGAATTTGTTGTGCATCCCTGCTCCAAAAATCAATCATAAGTACACCCTCTGCATCCCAAAACACTGTCGCCATAACTTTCCCTGCCGACCGCCGAGTTTTGAATTTTTTTTTCTTCGGTGACGTTGTGTGATGCCATTCCGTTGACTGCCTCTTTGATTCAGGTTCAAAAAATATATCCACGTTTCGTCTCCAGTAATAACTTTTTCCAGAAACTCCTCTCCCTCCAAATTGAAGCGCTGCAAGGGTTCGGAGGCTATTGTTTCCCTTGTTTCTTTGTTTTGGGCGGTTAACATTCTTGGTACCAAACGTGAACAAACTTTTGAGTAATCAATTTGTTGAATAATCGTCATCACACTGCCTTTACTGAGGGAGGTAATGCGACACAATTCACCTGTTGTTACCCGGCGATCACCACGAATGATGTCATCGACTCACTGAATGTTGCATGGAGTCACTGCCGCTTCGCTTTTCATCTGCCAATGGTGCTTGCCCTTCAGCTTCGTCACAGCGACGGACCCATCGTCTAACAGTGCTGACATCCACCGTTGCATAACCATACACATTTTTTTAGCCTTTCGTGAATGCGAATTGGCGTTTCACCTTCCGCAGTAAAAAATTCAATCACAGAACGCTGTTTAATACTTACAGCCCTGAATGAGGACCACGAAGCTGCGGAAAGCTTAAATAAACGAGGGGTTTTCGTGCATATAGTACTAGCAATGTCACGAATGCTTTCCCAATGTGCGACATAGAATACGTGACAGCTGGCAGAGTGAGTTAACTGCTGGAATATGGTGACACAAAGGCTAGGTTCGAAGCGATGTCACATTGCTTATTTTTTTTCTTTCCCCTAGTCTTTATTGTCTATATTTTAGTTTATTTATTTTGATATTTATTTATTTGTACAGTATGCATTACAAATTCAATACAGTAAAATTTAACATAGAACATGCTGTATTGATTTACTTGCTGACTCAGGTCCCCTGGACATATGCCTTCGGTTTTCCTGAACAGCTTGACGTCATTTCTTCTTGACCTTCACTTCTTTTACCCTAATCCACTTTTCTCTTATCCTATATAAGAATTCTCCTATAAATCTATTTTTCCTTTCTCCCATCCCCGTTAACATGCATTCCGCCAATTTCTCTTTACTCACGCTGTCCCATGTCTTATCCCATATTTTTCTCCTGTGATTTGTTAACTCCTTACACTCTATGCAGTAATGAACAGTGCTCTCTTCATCTCCACAAAATTCACATATTCCTACGTCATTACTTCTCAACCCTTTAAGTATAATATTCTTACTCTCATACATGCTATGCCTTCTCTTCCAATTTTGTCACATTAATCTCTATATTTTTCCCTGCCTCATTCTGTCTTTAATTGCTTATAAAATTTCAAGGTTTTCTTTTCTTCTATACTTTCCCATATCTCTTGCCTATCTATGTTTTGTAGTTTAGTTCTCACTTCCTTCCAAAAACCGCTATGATTTGTCTCTTCTGCTCTCCATGGATCTTCCATGCCTATCTTCGATACCGTTCTTTCCAATTCCGACCACCAACTATCTGTACTTTTTATGCTTTTCTGTTGCTTCATGCACAGATTCAACAATTCTCCTTTCTGCCCTTTAATACACTTATACCAACATTTCAATATTCTCTCCATTATTATTCCCCTCCTTTTTGTATTACCCAACTCTAGTAATGTCACTTCTCTTGGTGCCCTTATAGTTCTTTGCAAAGCAATCCATACATTTGGTCTAATTGTGTACCTATCTCTGTTGTGCCTCATACGTTGTTCTGGCTTCAACGACCACTTCATACATTCTTTCTAACCATCTAACTGACATCTCCAGTTTATGTTTACATATTCTTACCCCTGACATTGCCGCCCTGCCATTAGCTATCACTTTTCTGGCTTGTGCGGCCCATCCTCCACTGCTACACATCCTTACACCTAGTCATACTCCTTCACCACTTCTAACTTTTGGTCTCCTATAAACCATTCCTCTTCTTTCCTAAGTATCGATCCTCTTTTGAATACCATTATTTTTTACTGTTTGCTGTTTATTCTTAGTCCCCAGTCAGCGCAAAACCTATGAATTGCCTCAATTGATTTTTGTAGAGCTATTACGGAAATTGCTCCTACCGTTAAATCATACGCGTGCAATAAACCAGGGATCTCTTTGTTCATTGTTATTAGGCAATGGACACTGCCTTCCTTAACCTTCTCTATTATGTCATCTATAAATTAAGTATTTTAGTTACTAATTTATTTGTATTTGCTGTTGGTTCCCTTGTGAACCAAAGACACAAGAATTAAAATCGGATAATTAGTGATCTACTGGTATTAAGTCACCATATAAGTTGCGCCGAGCTCACCCTACCGGGAGGTAGGAGAGGTCCTCGCCCTTTAAAGGGTAACAGTGGGCTCTTTTTTTTTAGCGATCATGCTTAAGTTTGTGACCCTTATAACCTGTACCGTATCTTACGCTGTTAGCTTTCATTTTTAGGAGCATGTCGACGACATTAAATCTAATACATTTTTTTTTTTTTTCATGTTTAAATATTGTTTTTCACTTTATATCTGTGAAATATTTGATATTTGGTTGAATGTTTCAAGCACAATACCTGCACCCGGAGTGTAACTGAAAGTTTAGTTTCCAGTTTTCCCTGAATACAGGCAATAACTGAGTATTTCCTCACAAATGGAAGTGGTACTCTAACCAACTGAGATCTTTGTGTAAAGATGGCTACTTCCTTTCATTATATCACTTGTTAAACGTAATTTTATTGATATACAATCACTGCTTAACTAAGAAAATCCACGCATCGCTGATATTTCAGCAGTCGACTGTTTCAGCTGCAACATGACTCATAACAGTTTGGAAAATCAGGTCTGCCACCCAACTTCTGAAAATAACAGCAACATGAACAATAACACTACAACCGCATGGAGTTACTCTTCAATTGCTCAATCTATGCCAAATAAAGAACAAGCTTTAGTTATTTGGTTGAATGGTTCAATCACAATACCGATCATAATAAAATATCTACTAGAAAATATAAACTTATAACTATTTCCCAATGGAAAACATGGCGATTATTGCATTCTGTAAATACTTATAATGTTATAAAATGTTACTTGCATCACAATATCAAATAATAGGCTCCAAGAGGTAAAACAAAATATAATAAAATTTTTGAACTGAACACGAAGGATTTGAACCCAAATTTAAGTGGCATAGTGGTGATGTAGCCTGTATAACTATTTTAGCCAATGCCACCTTGGAAAATATTTTGTAGCCTACCTAACCTCTCAAAGTCGACAGATAACATAGTAAATAATATAAGCAACTCATGTCTACCTTCACATTTCAGTTGATTTGTACTTTGCTTCCAAAAATGTCCCTTCAGTAAATTATCTTTGTAGTATTTATGCTTTTTGTCATGAAGACAATAATTTTGAAATAAAATTAACAATTTCTCGTCAAATAACTCCACATCTCTTCTCTTGTTTTTGTGCAGTGCGATAGTCTCTCTCTCTCTCTCTCGTTTACCCGCCAAACACGAACAAAAGAGCTTATTTATTGACTTGAGAACAAGATTTAGGGTTCCCGTTGCTGCAAACTAATGAGTTTTATGGGACTGTTCAAAGTTTTATAAAAGTTGATCTAAAATTCTATAAACACGTTTTTAATTTAAAAAGTATAGAGGGATGCCATACATTTCGAACTAATATCAGTTTTGAGTATGCATCGCATTTCCAAACAATTGGTATAAGGTAGCGTATCGCTTTTGGCAAAACATTAACACGCGCTGGTGCTGCCATCTCTCCTCGAGGCACAGCCACCTGCGTTATTAGTGACGTAGTTGCTGTAGGGGACTACACGACCAATTCCGGAGGAAATTTAGTTAGTATCCCGCCACAAGATTATACTCTCGACCAACGCGCTCTCTGTACACCACTTTCTGAGTTTCGCCTTACCTATATGCTGCATGTACTTCAACATAAACATACAAATATGTATCTGGAACTCTTTTGGAATACCCTCAGAAGCCTTCTTCATTGTGATTAACTTTTGTTAACTGATATACTACAAGATAAACAAAATCTTACTACGTAAAAATGTAGATCTGTAAAAACACACAATTTATGTAACTTTCTTTGTGCACTGTAGCATTTCCGAGATATTCCTTGTAATTTGTCTGAATTTTCCAATAGTACTTATATTTTTCTCAAATAGTAAGTCGTTATTCATTTTTATTTGTCTTGGATATATAAAGACATCACATATCGACAAAAACATCTGACTACCATTTTTGTCTACTGTACTCCCTTGTAACTACAATAAAACAAAAATTATCATGAAGTAGATAGAATTTTTTTCCTTGTCCTGGTGCAGAAAGCTCCAGTCTTCTACTGAGCCTTAATTTTCTCGTAAGTAATCCGTTTAATTGAGCCGCAGTATTAACGCGCGCTCTGTTATTGGGAGATAAAAGGAAGAGAACTAACCTAAAAAGAATTACTAGAGAATGTCTCCTAATTACTGTCCAATCTCTCTGTCGTATCTCTTCACGAGAATTAACAAAATCCAGAGTGGAATTTCTCGTAAAATGAATGTTCATTAGATTCAATTCACGGCAGAAGAAGAAAGGCAGGGGCATACATTACGGAAATTGGCTTATGTTGTAATTAAGTACTTGATGGGCCTCCTCGACGGCTCGTAGCGGCTTCCTTCTCACACCAAACCTTCATTACACGATTTCTTTGCAGAATTCCAATATTCAGATTAGCAAATAACCATTTTTGAAAAACTATTTGTTGTTCTGATACTTATACCTTTCCTTATTCATTTTCTTTGTTTACTGGCCGTGCAAGAGAGAATTACATTTTAAAATAATTACCTAATGATACTCAAATATTTAAAACATTTGACTATCGCTTTATCTATTGTGCTTTGTTCACATTCCACCAGCTCTTTAAAACATATGACTCTCGCTTTGTCTGCCCTGTTTTGTTCACATTCCACTACGTTTTATAACATTTGACTATCATTTTTTCTAATGTATTCTATTCACATTCTACGTGAAAGGAAATAGAAAGAAAACAATTTATGGAAATGGTTCCCTCCGTTCATTAAGTTAATGAAAGAATAAGCTTTTATAAGAATATAAACTAACCAGGTAAGTCGTCATAGCAGTAAAAAGTACTGATTAACTAGAGCAGAAATAGCTCTGAAAGAAAATTCATGTTTAGATCGACGTAGACACGGATCTGGGAAAAGCTGCATTGTCTCTCTGCAGCAAAACAAAGAACCATCGCGAGGTTTACAGCCCTAGAGATAATATTCTGGTGTTTCTTGTATCAACAGCTAACAATTTTATAGACAGTGGTAAAAACAACACGGAGCAATATCCTAACAGGCAACGCGAGAACTTGCACCTTTATAACGCCAATGTGTAAATGATCTCAACTGATCTACCAGAACAGAAAAGTGCATTTAAAGAGTCAAACCAACAACAAAGAATATCCAAAAATTGTTAACTGCAGGAAGCGTTTATGTTTTAAGACAAGGTACGTCTGAAAAATATAAAATTAATTGCGATTTCTATTTTAGTGCTGAAAAATTATTCCTTACGGTGTAATGAAGGACAGCTAATTTTGCTCATAGGCTTCTTGAGGTACTTTTACCTGCCGTAAATGTAGAATACGGGACCATCGTGCTACGCCAGGCTTGAACCAGGACGACGACAGGATGTGACACTCTCACTGATATTCTGTGGCCCCAAGGGAGCGCCACTGACCGCATTGGCTACAGTACAAGTTATCCATTAGAGTGCTGTCACAGTTTATCACATTTCTGTTCCTTATCTAATTCGATTCAAAGTGATATCTTTCAGCATCTCCCAAGAAATGTAAGTACGGTGGATGCGGCAGAAGAGCCAGAGAGCGAGAGAAGCTCCAAATAATAATTTTCATTAAAATAAAGGAGAATAATGACTCAAAGAACTAAGGCTACCCTTTAGTGCTCTTTCTATTGTACAGTCACACGTAGGTCCAGTAGTGAGGTGTGACTTTCAAAACGTGGGAAGCTCCAAATAATAATTGTCATTAAAATAAGAGAGAATGGTGACTCAAAGAGCTACGACTACTCTTTAGTACTCTTTCTATTGTACAGTCACACGTAGGTCCAGTAGCGAGGTGTGACTTTCAAAACGAGGGAAGCTCCAAATAATAATTGTCATTAAAATAAGAGAGAATAATGACTCAAATAACTAAGGCTACTCTTTAGTACTCTTTCTATTGTACAGTCACGCTTAGGCCCTGCTCTCTACAAGCTTCCCCTCTCCACTCAGACCTTCCCTGGCCTACAGCGCGAGAACTATTAAACTAAAATAGAGAAAGTATGTAATTTACAAACTTTTACTAATAATTTAAATCGTTACAAGAATTCCCTATTGGCTACTACTAAATACCAATCTATGTAAAACACTATTGCTAATGCTATTGAAATATACTTACAGTTTCATTTAAAGGCGGCGCATAAAAGAAACAAAGGAATAACTTGTGTTCACACGCTACGGAGACTTCGTGACAAAATCTGTCAGTGCTTCCTAACTATCGAAGAGTCGCGATTGTTTCCGGAAGCCTACGAAGAATGGTACTGAAGGTTACAAATGCGTAAATACAGTAGTGAATGAGCTCGCGGAACTGGTCACTCGAATCTGAGCAGCTGCCAAATAGTCCGCAGCACCGCAGATGTTCATGAATAGATTTTGAAGATGTATCCAGAGCAAATAAAGTATTGTGACTTTGTGGGTTCATAGAATTAAAAGTTCAATTTTATTTGGGTCGAAATGCACTGTTCAATTCTTACGTAACAACATTACGTCACATACACAACACATTCTACCGAGGTCGATGACAATAACAACAGCGTTCTGGCTACATCTGTTCACAACATCAGCTGACTCTTGGCGGGTCGTCGCTCCCTTAAATACCTCACTGATAATCTATAGACTGTTCCAAAACAAACCAGAAACCGAATAATCTCGATCAATCAAGAAGTCACTGGAAATTTCCATTTAACTCATTTATCTGTGTCGGTAAGTCTTTTATCTCCGGCACTATGGTTATCTGCTTATGCAAGCTCTTTATCTCCGTGAAACACTATCCGTCTGTTGTCTATTTGCGCCGAACCTTTTATGCTCGTCGCCGCGACAGTATTGTTTGGTATGAATTTGCTTGCCACTGAATTACTGTGGGCATATAAAGAGATACTTGGCAGATGACTGTCACACCGCCAAACGGTATTTATACACTACGGGGCGTTTCCAGAATTTGGTACATAAGTTCAGTATGTTCCAGGGATTCGAGATGAAGATTTTAGAGAAAGTTCTATCGGTCTACACATGAAATATATTTAGGAAACTTTAATATTTAAAAAAATATTTTAATTAAATTACAATAAGTTTAAGATATTTTCATGTCAAATTAAATGTATATTTTGAATTTTCAGGGAATAACCAAAGAAGTCTTCCTTGTTCTAGATGATTTAAATAATGACTAAGAAAAACACTAAATATTACTACACAGAAAAATGAACATCTAATGACACCAAATAATAGAAGAATAAGTGCTTTTACACGAGTAAAGATTGTCGTGTGAGTGCCGATCTTCATTTTTATCCCCGTTCCTCTAAGTTGCAGGTTCACTTGTTTCTGGAAGGATGTGACTCCCACATTATTTCATAATTATCGATTCCAAAGTTAGAGCGCCTTGTCTGAATTTAAAATACTGCTTCTTTTTATAAGCTTAAGTAAATGTTTATAAAGAAAAGACCTGGAGGAGTCCCTTCCTGTTTAAAATACGCGAGTTTTGTACTGGGATGTTTACAGAGAAAACATTCGAACATCAGTTTGAAAAATCTGACGCTCGGTTTCTCTTTTCACATATTCAGATAGATAACAAGGAATATCTCTGAAATGGATTGGTTATATTTTCTGTTTTAATAAGGTCGATATTTATTTTATGTAGTAATATTTTGTCTCTCTCTCTTACAGTTTATCGGGTCATTCAGACATTCCCAGAAAATTCAGTTGTACGTTTTATTTCTCGTACAATTATTTTAATCATATAATATTCTAATCTAAATCATTTTCATTGGAATATAATGTGTAACAAATTTGCAATATTACCAAATGAGAAGCAAAATGAGTGCAATTTCGATAAATGAAATACTTGTTAAACACAACAGATTAGCGTAGTCGATCAGGAAACACCAGGAAAACGTCATGGCCGGAGCAGACTGTGCCCCTGTTTAAACACTTGCTCCCTGCAACAATAGGGCGCCGGTAATTCTCGTGTCGGCCATAAATTGACGTCAGCATGTAAACACTTTGTTCTGCTGTCCCCCATTAGTTAGTTGGTCCATGCTGTCAAATGCAGCGTCGCTCGAGAGGCAGGCTTTTGGAAGTACATCAGACTGCAGTTTGTAAAGATAATCGTTCTACTCACATGGTTTCACTCTCTACAAAATATATACTTGGAGGGCTTCAAATTCTGCTCCCTTTTTCGTATGCAAGAGATAAAAGAAATGAACGAAGAAGTTTGAGGAAAGCATAAATATTGGAAAATCTTAACAGCAAGGAATAATTCAAACATATATTGTGTGTTTAAGCACTTATTACTTTTTTGAATTAATATTTGGTTTATACTTACAGTTTCCCATTTATACAAAATTTATCCAGAATGTAGAGCACTTCTGAGAGCACTTCTGAGGACATTCCCAGAAACTACAAGATATCCATTATATCTGATAATATATTCTTATTTAACCAAATTGTGTGAGCCATTTGTTAAAAATATAAAAAAAAAATTAAAACGTTTCCACGTAAGTGGCATTTTGGGGTTGGGAATTCTTTTTTGAACGGGTTCCTAGTGAAATTACGGTGTAAAACTCTTTGATATCGTGCATTTTCAATAGGCCATTACATTACACTATTTACATCTCAGAGAAAATGTTGGAAGGGTCCTCCACCAGCATCTATACAGGTTTGTACTCGTCTCACCATATTCTCTGAAGTTTTACGGAGATGATATCGAATTGAGAAAAGGTTATTTCCAACAAGATGGAGCAACGTGCCATATATCTAATGACACCATGGAACTTGTAACCAGTTTCTTAAGGACTGTGGTCCCCCAGATCCCCTAACCTAACCTCACCGGATTTTACTTGTGCGGGTATCTAAAAATAGAGTGTACAAGAATAGGCAACGGGCAATTGATGTTCTCAAGAAATCCATTCGAACCGAAATAAGTAACACTGGCGAGGATACTCTCTGTAAAACTTGAGAGAATATGGTGAGACGAGTACAAACGTGTATAGATACTGGTGGAGGACACTTCCAACATTTTCTCTGAGATGTAAATAGTGTAATGTAATCTCCCAATTGTGTATTATATTCTCCTAAAATTGTACGTGTGTCCTATTATTGGTTCAAAAGTTATGACCTATTGAAGTGGTTCAGGTTTTATATAATGCAATATTTACTATATGTAGTGGAAAATCCCTATTGATCAGTTCTTGGGCCAAACCAACCTTCAGATAATGATAGTTAAACTATAAGAACAACTGGAATAAACTGAACTAGCAAAAAATTAGAATGTAGCTTTTCAAATATAAATAAACTTTTTTTTTTTCAGAAGCATGGCCTTCTAAATTGTTGCAGTGTTGCCTTGATAGCAAAACAAGATTTTGTAGAAGTTTACATCAGATATTTATACGTACATAACCAAAAATTACTCCACCAGTAAAAAAAGAGCAAGATAACATGAACTTTGTGCTCTGCAGTAACCCATTTGTTATTAAAAGTGTTAAACTCGAGTTGATAATAAAGAAGACTCGCGTCAACTAAGTTTAAAGCATCGCTGGCTTTTATGAATTAAGATCACAATTAAAGCAGAACTGCTGAAGTTTTTATCTCGGGGGGAAGAAGGAAGTATCCTTTTAAAAATTACTGCTCAAAGTTTTAAGCTCGCCAACTGGGTACGTACCTGGCAGGTTCATGAAATATTAACACTCCAGTGAGTACAACTTTAACAAGACTGCCTCCTTCTCGACTCTCTTTTCGATAAGCTGTCACAAAACTGGGCTTAAACCTTCGGGTTCGTCAACAGAATACGCGTACTTCGTCACGTACCTGCAACAGTGTGGTCTCCATTCTGTAGGACTTGGGTTCAAATCCTAGGCCTGATTAATTGGACTGCAGCTTTCTCGTGGTTTTGCTCAGTTGCCAGGGTAAGTATGGATTGGATATTTAATACCACGAACCAAAGTCGTGTCATAAGTATGTGAAATATGAATAGCTGCGTGAATTGATATAAAAACTAAGAAATCCAATGTAAGCGAATTTAGCACCTTGGACATAGAGAGGCACTATACAAACAAATAGTAGAAAAAAAGAAAGAAAATGAGAGGTGTCGAAGGTGTGTGATCTGCAAGTCACACATATAACCAGATACACTGTTGTCTGGCACTAAGGTCTCCGTGGACACACGATCAAGATGGTATTGAGACTCTACAGTGAGTTACGAGGTATCTGACCACATAGTTACATCTAGTAAAATAAACAAAACGAGAAAAGGGAGATAGTGAAGGAAGAAATATAAAGAATAAGAAGAAAATGAGATAATAGTGTTCTCTTATCTACATCTAAAACGAATTAGACCTACATTATAATTCGGAAGCTCGCATTTAGATGTGTTATTTGAGTCATAAACACAGTGAGGAAGACAAATGAAGTTGTGGAAAGGAAGTTGCAGTTCAGAGTAGGCTACGGAAAGCCTCCATTTAGAGAAAGATGGATGAGAGCCATTTGCCCGTCTTCCTGTGCGACACAGCGTCTGGCTCAAGATTCCTGTCAACAGGCGCCAAAATGGTCACTTCTTTTTATATATAAATGAATGTTTGCATATACGAAATAGCTAAACTCAAAAACTATTCGATCAATGGAAATGAAAATTTCCTAATTTTTGTGTTATCCCTATTGTTGTAGCTTGACACCAGATAGCGTTACGTCATATCAACAACTCTATTGTTTTAATCCGATCGCCACAAAAATACGCACTAAGAACATATTTGCGATATTCACAGCCGTAAAATAAAACGATTTTATAGTATTTTCTTCAATATATTATTTTTATTCAGTATATAAAAATGAGTTGATAATCGCATGACCGACACTACTTCTTCACAATCCAAACATACGAATGTCATGCAACGTTACCAGATTTTCCATTAAAAACCGATGCCAAATGTTATTGAAGTAATAATAATCGACGGCAAGTGTAAAATAGAAGAAATAATGACTCCAATTATTGCCACTGACTTAACCTTACAATTTCCTACACGTCTTGTTTCGCATGAGTAGGTTAAAAATAGCGGTTCCAGAACAGACCCAAATGAGCAAGATGGCGGCCATGCGCAATCGGTATGTTTAGTGGATTTAGACAGTGTTTAGGTAGGTAGTCAATCCTCTTAATTTGGTGTACCTTATAATGCTGTGTCCTGAGGTATGATCAGAGCTTGTCTTGAGCTATGATCTGAGGCTCTAGGGTTAAGGGCTGCAGGGTTTCTTAGGTAAAGTCTGTTGGTATGGGATGTTAATATCTGAAGGATTTAATGGTTAGGTCCTGAGGTATGATCTGGGAGGAGGGTCTAGTGCTAAGAGCTGCAGGTTTTTCACAGGTGATGTCTGTTGGTCTGGAGGTGAAGTCTGTTGGTCTGGATGGTTTAGAGCTGTAGGATTTAGAGACTAGGTCCTGAGGTATGATCTGGGACTCTAGGGTTAAGGGCTGCAGGGTTTCTTAGGTAAAGTCTGTTGGTCTGGAGCTTGAAAGCTGTGGGATTTAGAGGTTAGGTCTTGAGGTATGATCTGGGGCTCTAGGGTTAAGGGTTGCAGGTTTTCTTAAGGTAAAGTCTGTTGGTCTGGAGCTTGAAAGCTGTAGGATTTAGAGACTAGGTCCTGAGGTATGATCTGGGACTCTAGGGTTAAGGGCTGCAGGGTTTCTTAGGTAAAGTCTGTTGGTCTGGAGCTTGAAAGCTGTGGGATTTAGAGGTTAGGTCTTGAGGTATGATCTGGGGCTCTAGGGTTAAGGGTTGCAGGTTTTCTTAAGGTAAAGTCTGTTGGTCTGGAGCTTGAAAGCTGTGGGATTTAGAGGTTAGGTCTTGAGGCATGATCTGGGGCTCTAGGGTTAAGGGTTGCAGGTTTTCTTAAGGTAAAGTCTGTTGGTCTGGAGCTTGAAAGCTGTGGGATTTAGAGGTTAGGTCTTGAGGTATGATCTGGGGCTCTAGGGTTAAGGGTTGCAGGTTTTAACAGGTAGGGTTGCTGGTATGGGAGGTTAATACCTATAGGATTTAATGTGGAATGAGCTCTAGGGTTAAGGGTTGTAGGGTTCATAGCTAAATGTTGTTGGTCTAGAGGATAAAGACCGTAGGGTCTTTTATCTATGTTTTATAGGCTGAGGTATGGTCTTATAATTTTGAAGTTAAGTTTGCTAGTCCAGCGATTAAAGGTGGTTAATCTTGGGGCAAGTACTACATTTATGCTTTACTATGTCATCCTATTATAAACTAACCTAACCTAATATACTCTTTCATTTCTACCTTCTTTCATCATTCTTATTATAACCTAGCTGTGTTTGGCTAGTGGCTTCCTTTGTTGCACCTGTTAACCTATTTGTTCTCTTTCCTTAAGTTCCTCTATTCTACCACTTTAACCTAACCTAATATATCCCATGGTTTTAGCTTCTTGATCATTGTTGAACCTAGTTGATTCTGGTATTAACATTCGTTCTCTTTTCTTAAGCTGCCCCGTTTTTACCTCCTTAACCTATCCTAAGCATGTTTCTTTTCTCATGCTAACTACTTGTATGTATGATGCAAAGTTTTTAGGCATATCGATATTATAGCCATCTTTGTCACTGCAAGAGGTATATATGCTGATTACAGATCTTTATACAGTAAATTTAACCCTTTGTGTATCTGCTTCTCTTTTCCTAAAAATTGAGGTTCTTTTGTTGCTAGGGTTTCTTGTTTTTCGTTCCTTCTCTATGCTTTCAGGAACTCTATTCTACCTTGTTATGTTATGAGGTCTTATGCTTATATCTTAGGCTTTTTGATTAAGCCTTTTGATCTGAAAGACTATGTATTTTGACTATGTTCCTCATCTCTTATGGTCACATGGCTAGGTCTTGAGGCATGATCTTAGGGCCTGGGGTTTAAAGGATATAAGTCTCATAGCTTAAGCTCGTATGTCTAAAGGTTAAAGACTGTAGGTTTAGTGGTTAGGTCGTATGGATTCAAGGTTAGATCTCTCGGTCTAGAGTTTAAGGCTGTAGGATCTGAAGGTTACGTATGGAGGTATGATCTGAGGGCTCTAGGGTTAAGTGTTTTAAGCTTCATAGCTAAAGGTTGCTGGTCAGGAGGTTAAAAGCTGTAGGATCTGGAGGTTAGGTATTGAGGTATGATCTCGGAACTCTAGGATTAAAAGCTATAGGCTTCATAGCTAAAAGTTTGCCAGCTAGAGATATCTTCTTTACTGTTAGAGGTATATTTGCAATGGTCTAGGCGTACAGTTTTCTTACATTTTTTTCATGCAGATTGATGTCTTCGTACTCTTGTGTCTTTTTCAAGCTTTTACCCCCTATGCATCGTCTTGTAATAAGTCGTTACGCTAAACCAATGTTCTAATGCTATTTCCATGCTTTTTCAGATGTTATGAGGTTTATGCGCGTTTCAGGGATATTTTAGACCAAGTTACGTTACTCAATTCATTTTATAACTAATTAAGAAGTTTTTCAAGGATATTTCAGATTACGAGATAGTAGTTACTTTTTAAATTTACCTATTTTAACATTAACTAAAGTGTGTTCAGTTAGCTTATGTGGTGAGGTAGACGTCCCTCGTCTTTTTTTCTCTGGACTTGGGACCAGCGTCAGAATTTGTTTTCTGAACGGTAGACTTAACGCCCTCCTCTGCTCTTATTATTCAGCTGTTTTCATGCTTAGATATTTTAATGCTACGTTCTAGTGTTTATTTCTCGGAATGAAAAATTGTTTTTTTTTCTGCTCTAGGGTTCCTTCTTTCATTCGCTGTTCAAAATATGACAATGTCCATGGGCATATGTGGATACTCCATCATCTGCAATTACTCTCTTGTCATCATGTGGAGATAGGGATATTTTGTTCACTTCCACTGACGCAACATTATGTTGATGGGACATAATTAGGTTCATTGGCGTTCTTATGATTTCTCTGCTTTTAAGACAGTCCACATAGCTCTCAAAGGTGATGTACTGTTTAATGGCACTATGTTTTATGCCTTTTATCTTCTTGATTATGCCTCCATCGATGTCGAGTGCATACATCTTCGGTCTCAGTCCAACAAAACGACGAATGATTTTTCCATTGGCTTCATCTTTAAATTTTCCCAACACTTTCTTGTTTTTTGTAGAATGACATATGTGCTCGTTAGGATAATCAGCAGTATCCAGATGTTCCAGAAAACGTAACTTATCCTGGTATATGTCTCCGGTAGTCACACGATGGATGAAAGAGTCAGTATCCATGTACATGAGCTTCAGATTTTCAAGCCCGTAATACGGCATTAGCACATCATAATGATACCAATACATCAAGGTCTTCGAGATATCCAGCACACACATCCCAATGTATATAGGCTTGTTGAAGACTATCTCCCGGGACGCCATGTGTATTGCAGCCAGATTAGGTCCATATATAGTTCTATCAATAAATGTAGGCTTAGCAACCAGTTTTTCCAATGTCTTCCAATCGGCGACAAGTCGTATATTCAGTCGGTTTCTGATGTTTTCCATAGTTTTACCAAACATGGCATTGTTAAAAAGTTTGTAAAGATCCTTCTCGAAATCATTTCTCGATCCTTGTCGTAGTCGGTTATTGAATTCCACATAAGGCTTTAACCAACATGACTGTTGAAATTGTAGCACCCGATGGATTTTAGTCAGTTGTAACCCATGACTAAGGGCCTGCTTCAAGGTCATGTAATGCACCACATACCTAGTTCGTGATCCAGGGTGAGGAATTAGTTTCCTTGTAGAAGAACCCGGGGGCTTGATACACTCAGGTAGGAACGGTAAATCATTGTGTAGGTCATGGAGTTCTGTAGGATATTGAAGGTCCACTTCTAAGATGTATCCGAGAGGGTCATCTTCTCGTAGTATATCTAGGTTGATATCTTCAGGAGAAACCCACTTAAAACCCCCGTAAGCAAGGGGCTTCCCCATAGCCCACGCGTACTGATTATTCGAATCCTCGTACGTAATATATTGAGAGGGTTTACTTGAGTCATACTCCTTCATGTAGTGATTGTTCGCTTCTGCATACCGATGAGAAACTTGGCATAATCCTCCTCTTATACCTGCTTCAACCATGAGTAGCTGGTCATAATCCTGTAGTAATTCCAGTTCAATTCGTGTGTACAACAGCATTGCATCCCACGTAAGTCCGGGTGATGTATAATAATGTGCGGGATCAACTTTATGGGTTTTCAGGGTCTGCTCTCTGAATGTTTCAAACACATCTGCTAGTAGAAGGACATCTGAAGTTAAGTAGAGGTCACTGTACTCGCCTAGTGTTCTGATGTTGAAGTGACTCCATACGGTTTTTGCATGCTGATACTCTGCATCACTAATTTCTTCTCTGTTTAACTTACTGTAGAATGCTTCTCTCGGAGGAAGTTCTGTCTCACTCAAAACATCCCATGATGTAACGTAATCATAGGGAAACACACCTTTACGCATCATCAAATCGATCTTCTCTGCTCCAAAGTACTTCTGAGTTTCAGGATATGATGTTAGATTTTTTGCTAGTTTATCCAAGCTGGTACTAAGGAAGCGATAGGTATCCACAAAACGAAGTTTAATGTCACCAACATACTTGGAAAATGATATATAACTTTCCTCAGAGCTAGGAATAACTTCTACTCTATCGCTAGTACAGCCTAACTCCTTAACAATGAAATGGGAGTCATATCCACTCAGGTTATGTATGAAGACAGGAATATAATTAGGCGTTTTACAGGCTAGATTACACTGATTATGTAGACTTCCTCGATATTCACCACTTATATGATCATGATCTCGTACTTTCCAGTTATCGACGGTAAATTCTTTACCACATAAGTAGCATTCTGTAGAAGATTCGAATGATTTTTGTTGCTTATCTGTCAGAGTTAATGGAGCACCAGTTTTGTATACAGCATTAATTTTCATTGCGAGAGAACTTACATACTCCATAAACTTCGGTGCAGCATTATATCCCCGATATACATAGGGTTCAGTAGGAAGACCAGTCTGTAAACCTTCAATTGTAGCTGAGGATTTGACATAAACACAGAAACTCATAGGAATATGCTTCTGATATGGAACTGTATAAGACGTTTCGGGATTAGAAGAACACCCGTGGTAAGGGGTAAGAATGCTTTCAAAGTCAGCGTATATGACATAAGGTAATTTCAACATCCTTTCATGATTCTTGAATCTAACAATAGATTTCTCCTTAGTTGGCATAACAATCTTAGCAACTCCGTGTTGGCCACATATTTTTCTATGCTCATTTAACCTCTCAACTCCTCCATTTCGATACTCAAAGTGCGTAAAACAGCGTTTGCAGATACAGAGTTTTCCCTCACATTTGGTTTTTTGTTGATGAATAAGTCTCTCGAAATTCTTTATATAAACGTAATGATGACGTCCAGCTGAATTGCTTAACAGAAGCAGATCGCGATGATCGGACAGTTCTTCATTGACAACTTTCATAGGAAACACTTGATTTTTCTCATCCAGTCCGAAAACATTTATAGAGATGTTATTTTTTCGTTCAAATTTCGGGATATCAGTCAGGCTCGTAGGAAACGAGAGGCAGGAAAAGTCATATCTCTCTTGAAGATCCTTATACTTGCTAACACGATGAGGATTCTTCTGAATGAACTTTGCGAGAACAGCATACATAAAACACTTTTCATCTTCATAATTCTGTGGATTTATGCAGGCTCCTTTAGCTCCAATAGAGGTCGGTAGAGGGATGTAACTGGTCCCCCTCAGTTCATTATTCTTGTTGATTCTAACACGCACACCATCAACAGCTAATAAAGCCCAGCTGCTTCCTTTAAGTTGACTTTCCTCCATTTCAGTACAAAGTTTCTTGAATTTACTTTCCAATATGGCGTCCAAGTCACTTTCTAAAAATATTGCTTGATTTGGCGTTTTAAAGGCTTTATCAGTAGTGTCACCAACGGCATTCACAAACCGACATTCAGCCATGAGGTTAATTTTCACACTTTTATGCATCCTCAGTTGCTTCTGAACGGCTTGAATTATCCGCTGTTTTGATTCCTGGAGATATGTATTCAGGTCTTGGCATGTAGAGCACTGGATGAAATATGATTTCAGTCGATCCTGGAAAGCTGTTTCATATTCTACGACATCGTCTTCATCAGGAACCATTAACAGCAATTTATGTTTGGTAGGCTCGATCTTGAGTTTCTTAGCAGTAGTTATTCTCTCGCATCGTTCTTGGTGAGTATCTCTGCGATTCTCAGTATCATAAACGTTACCACAATGTTTACATTCGTAAAACCGGCCACATACCAGCTCATGTCTCTTTTTATTGTAGCTTTTCAGGAAACTCTTTGCACATATGCTACACCTATTTTCAGGTATAGTGTCTAACAGAGCTTCCATCGCTATAGTTTTTTGTTGTGTGCAGGCTAATTCTCAGGAATATGCTGCCAAGTATGTGTCTTGATACACTTCTCACTTCTCTTCTTCACCTTGATAAGTTATCAGCGCTACTGATGATGAATTTCACTGTAGAAGCTGATCCGCTATGCTATAAACACACTAGCGTAATTACAATCTAAGATCGATAAAGCTCTCTTTATACACTTAGCACAGACCTAATAGAAAACTTCATCATCCCCTTCACCAACGGGATTCGAAGGTGGCGCTCCTATCGGAGAAAACCTAAAAGAAAACTATTATCTTGCTACCACAGGGGTTCGAAGATGCTTCTACTATTGGAGAAAACCTAAAAGAAAACTCTATTAATTTCCCAGTTTTCGATTATTCTTTAACTACTTTACAATTCACAAGAGAGAAAAATTTTGACAAATTAAAATTGAAAAAGGAAATAAATAGCTAGATTTGAAGATAAAATTTAGACAATTCAAACGAGTATAAACACGACTAAGCTCCGCCTTTTAGTTTTAAAGTTACATTAGGAGCTCCCATTGCCACCCGTAGACACCTCTACGTCATCTTCAACCATGTGTTCTTGATTCTTTTCACACATATCTTAACATAACAGTTATATTTTTCCCAAGTTCATCTATTACACCGTTTAACTGATCCACGGGCACCCTTAGAATCCTTCACTTCATCCTCAAACACACCTTCTTGAACCCTTTTGATATATTTTAACCTATTTATGTTTGTTGCTACGGGCATCCGTTCTCTTTTCTTAAGTTAAATTATTACGACCATCTTGTTATGTTTAAGTCTCATGCTTATATATTAAACTTTGTGATTAAGTATTTTGATTTGAAAGTCTATGTAAATCGGTTAAGGTAAACATCTCTTCTCAACATGAGACAAGTCATGATGTATGATCTTATGGGGTGAGCTTGCCAACACATCTAAAAGCATTTATATTCAAAGGTATTTAAATTATCCCACCGAGATTTGAACCCTGATCCTAAGGCGTAAATTACCATTTCAACAACAATTCAGACCTAAAGTATATATGTATACGCTATTTCATTGCGCTAACGTTATTAGTTCAAGAGTTATTTAAGATTCAAGTTATTGCGACAGAAGCGGTTATCGAACCACGGGTCTGTAGGATACGGAATCATAAATCATTCACAGCATATGTTGAATGAAAAAAACCTGCGCTTTCCCCTGTTGTTCTATGTGCAATAGATCAGAAATAGAACACAATTACATAATTCAGTGGACGATGGGAACTGAACCAGGGACCCTTGAGCTACACGTTGTCAGCATATGATTAACTATGAGAAGCATAACCATATAAAGGTTATTTCACTTCTCTAGACCCAGCGGTTTCAGAGATATTTAAATTAAACGATTCAGGACTCGAACTAAGGACTACAGGTATACAGTATATACCCTGCGGACCCCGCTAACCATATGTAAGTAATAAAGTTTATCCGAAGTCGCGATCATAATTAATTTAGGAGTTACTCAGATTTACCGATTCAGGACTCGAACCGAGGACAACCAGTATATGAGAGAACGTCTGTAGATGCTCCTTAACGATATAAAAGTAATAAAGTTTATCCGAGCTCGCTATCGTTACTAGTTTCGGAGTTATTCGAATAATAAATGTACTGATTTGCACGGGATTCGATTAGGCAACCATTGATAAAACTATCAGTCAGACAGGCAGTAAGGACACGGACACCCCTGCGCGGTAGAAAGGCAGCATGCATCGTCTTTCCACCCCTGGCCGGCATCCCATTAGTTTGCGAACACTATTTATTTATCACATGCAGGTGTGCCTGCGTCTTGGGACAAGGGCTTGACAGGTCATTAATCAAGGAGTAGATATAAAAGGCTTTTTTCCATACCACCTGCAACATCTTGGGTGGTCCTCACACCCCCTCCCCTTCCCGTTCCATACCACCTGCAACATCTTGGGTGGTCCTCACACCCTCCCCTCCATTTATGCAAATTTATGCAAAGTGATCTGGAAAAGGCTTTTAATATCTACTCCTTGATTAATGACCTGTCAAGCCCTTGTCCCAAGACGCAGGCACACCTGCATGTGATAAATAAATAGTGTTCGCAAACTAATGGGATGCCGGCCAGGGGTGGAAAGACGATGCATGCTGCCTTTCTACCGCGCAGGGGTGTCCGTGTCCTTACTGCCTGTCTGACTGATAGTTTTATCAATGGTTGCCTAATCGAATCCCGTGCAAATCAGTACATTTATTATTCGAATAACTCCGAAACTAGTAACGATAGCGAGCTCGGATAAACTTTATTACTTTTATATCGTTAAGGAGCATCTACAGACGTTCTCTCATATACTGGTTGTCCTCGGTTCGAGTCCTGAATCGGTAAATCTGAGTAACTCCTAAATTAATTATGATCGCGACTTCGGATAAACTTTATTACTTACATATGGTTAGCGGGGTCCGCAGGGTATATACTGTATACCTGTAGTCCTTAGTTCGAGTCCTGAATCGTTTAATTTAAATATCTCTGAAACCGCTGGGTCTAGAGAAGTGAAATAACCTTTATATGGTTATGCTTCTCATAGTTAATCATATGCTGACAACGTGTAGCTCAAGGGTCCCTGGTTCAGTTCCCATCGTCCACTGAATTATGTAATTGTGTTCTATTTCTGATCTATTGCACATAGAACAACAGGGGAAAGCGCAGGTTTTTTTCATTCAACATATGCTGTGAATGATTTATGATTCCGTATCCTACAGACCCGTGGTTCGATAACCGCTTCTGTCGCAATAACTTGAATCTTAAATAACTCTTGAACTAATAACGTTAGCGCAATGAAATAGCGTATACATATATACTTTAGGTCTGAATTGTTGTTGAAATGGTAATTTACGCCTTAGGATCAGGGTTCAAATCTCGGTGGGATAATTTAAATACCTTTGAATATAAATGCTTTTAGATGTGTTGGCAAGCTCACCCCATAAGATCATACATCATGACTTGTCTCATGTTGAGAAGAGATGTTTACCTTAACCGATTTACATAGACTTTCAAATCAAAATACTTAATCACAAAGTTTAATATATAAGCATGAGACTTAAACATAACAAGATGGTCGTAATAATTTAACTTAAGAAAAGAGAACGGATGCCCGTAGCAACAAACATAAATAGGTTAAAATATATCAAAAGGGTTCAAGAAGGTGTGTTTGAGGATGAAGTGAAGGATTCTAAGGGTGCCCGTGGATCAGTTAAACGGTGTAATAGATGAACTTGGGAAAAATATAACTGTTATGTTAAGATATGTGTGAAAAGAATCAAGAACACATGGTTGAAGATGACGTAGAGGTGTCTACGGGTGGCAATGGGAGCTCCTAATGTAACTTTAAAACTAAAAGGCGGAGCTTAGTCGTGTTTATACTCGTTTGAATTGTCTAAATTTTATCTTCAAATCTAGCTATTTATTTCCTTTTTCAATTTTAATTTGTCAAAATTTTTCTCTCTTGTGAATTGTAAAGTAGTTAAAGAATAATCGAAAACTGGGAAATTAATAGAGTTTTCTTTTAGGTTTTCTCCAATAGTAGAAGCATCTTCGAACCCCTGTGGTAGCAAGATAATAGTTTTCTTTTAGGTTTTCTCCGATAGGAGCGCCACCTTCGAATCCCGTTGGTGAAGGGGATGATGAAGTTTTCTATTAGGTCTGTGCTAAGTGTATAAAGAGAGCTTTATCGATCTTAGATTGTAATTACGCTAGTGTGTTTATAGCATAGCGGATCAGCTTCTACAGTGAAATTCATCATCAGTAGCGCTGATAACTTATCAAGGTGAAGAAGAGAAGTGAGAAGTGTATCAAGACACTTACTTGGCAGCATATTCCTGAGAATTAGCCTGCACACAACAAAAAACTATAGCGATGGAAGCTCTGTTAGACACTATACCTGAAAATAGGTGTAGCATATGTGCAAAGAGTTTCCTGAAAAGCTACAATAAAAAGAGACATGAGCTGGTATGTGGCCGGTTTTACGAATGTAAACATTGTGGTAACGTTTATGATACTGAGAATCGCAGAGATACTCACCAAGAACGATGCGAGAGAATAACTACTGCTAAGAAACTCAAGATCGAGCCTACCAAACATAAATTGCTGTTAATGGTTCCTGATGAAGACGATGTCGTAGAATATGAAACAGCTTTCCAGGATCGACTGAAATCATATTTCATCCAGTGCTCTACATGCCAAGACCTGAATACATATCTCCAGGAATCAAAACAGCGGATAATTCAAGCCGTTCAGAAGCAACTGAGGATGCATAAAAGTGTGAAAATTAACCTCATGGCTGAATGTCGGTTTGTGAATGCCGTTGGTGACACTACTGATAAAGCCTTTAAAACGCCAAATCAAGCAATATTTTTAGAAAGTGACTTGGACGCCATATTGGAAAGTAAATTCAAGAAACTTTGTACTGAAATGGAGGAAAGTCAACTTAAAGGAAGCAGCTGGGCTTTATTAGCTGTTGATGGTGTGCGTGTTAGAATCAACAAGAATAATGAACTGAGGGGGACCAGTTACATCCCTCTACCGACCTCTATTGGAGCTAAAGGAGCCTGCATAAATCCACAGAATTATGAAGATGAAAAGTGTTTTATGTATGCTGTTCTCGCAAAGTTCATTCAGAAGAATCCTCATCGTGTTAGCAAGTATAAGGATCTTCAAGAGAGATATGACTTTTCCTGCCTCTCGTTTCCTACGAGCCTGACTGATATCCCGAAATTTGAACGAAAAAATAACATCTCTATAAATGTTTTCGGACTGGATGAGAAAAATCAAGTGTTTCCTATGAAAGTTGTCAATGAAGAACTGTCCGATCATCGCGATCTGCTTCTGTTAAGCAATTCAGCTGGACGTCATCATTACGTTTATATAAAGAATTTCGAGAGACTTATTCATCAACAAAAAACCAAATGTGAGGGAAAACTCTGTATCTGCAAACGCTGTTTTACGCACTTTGAGTATCGAAATGGAGGAGTTGAGAGGTTAAATGAGCATAGAAAAATATGTGGCCAACACGGAGTTGCTAAGATTGTTATGCCAACTAAGGAGAAATCTATTGTTAGATTCAAGAATCATGAAAGGATGTTGAAATTACCTTATGTCATATACGCTGACTTTGAAAGCATTCTTACCCCTTACCACGGGTGTTCTTCTAATCCCGAAACGTCTTATACAGTTCCATATCAGAAGCATATTCCTATGAGTTTCTGTGTTTATGTCAAATCCTCAGCTACAATTGAAGGTTTACAGACTGGTCTTCCTACTGAACCCTATGTATATCGGGGATATAATGCTGCACCGAAGTTTATGGAGTATGTAAGTTCTCTCGCAATGAAAATTAATGCTGTATACAAAACTGGTGCTCCATTAACTCTGACAGATAAGCAACAAAAATCATTCGAATCTTCTACAGAATGCTACTTATGTGGTAAAGAATTTACCGTCGATAACTGGAAAGTACGAGATCATGATCATATAAGTGGTGAATATCGAGGAAGTCTACATAATCAGTGTAATCTAGCCTGTAAAACGCCTAATTATATTCCTGTCTTCATACATAACCTGAGTGGATATGACTCCCATTTCATTGTTAAGGAGTTAGGCTGTACTAGCGATAGAGTAGAAGTTATTCCTAGCTCTGAGGAAAGTTATATATCATTTTCCAAGTATGTTGGTGACATTAAACTTCGTTTTGTGGATACCTATCGCTTCCTTAGTACCAGCTTGGATAAACTAGCAAAAAATCTAACATCATATCCTGAAACTCAGAAGTACTTTGGAGCAGAGAAGATCGATTTGATGATGCGTAAAGGTGTGTTTCCCTATGATTACGTTACATCATGGGATGTTTTGAGTGAGACAGAACTTCCTCCGAGAGAAGCATTCTACAGTAAGTTAAACAGAGAAGAAATTAGTGATGCAGAGTATCAGCATGCAAAAACCGTATGGAGTCACTTCAACATCAGAACACTAGGCGAGTACAGTGACCTCTACTTAACTTCAGATGTCCTTCTACTAGCAGATGTGTTTGAAACATTCAGAGAGCAGACCCTGAAAACCCATAAAGTTGATCCCGCACATTATTATACATCACCCGGACTTACGTGGGATGCAATGCTGTTGTACACACGAATTGAACTGGAATTACTACAGGATTATGACCAGCTACTCATGGTTGAAGCAGGTATAAGAGGAGGATTATGCCAAGTTTCTCATCGGTATGCAGAAGCGAACAATCACTACATGAAGGAGTATGACTCAAGTAAACCCTCTCAATATATTACGTACGAGGATTCGAATAATCAGTACGCGTGGGCTATGGGGAAGCCCCTTGCTTACGGGGGTTTTAAGTGGGTTTCTCCTGAAGATATCAACCTAGATATACTACGAGAAGATGACCCTCTCGGATACATCTTAGAAGTGGACCTTCAATATCCTACAGAACTCCATGACCTACACAATGATTTACCGTTCCTACCTGAGTGTATCAAGCCCCCGGGTTCTTCTACAAGGAAACTAATTCCTCACCTTGGATCACGAACTAGGTATGTGGTGCATTACATGACCTTGAAGCAGGCCCTTAGTCATGGGTTACAACTGACTAAAATCCATCGGGTGCTACAATTTCAACAGTCATGTTGGTTAAAGCCTTATGTGGAATTCAATAACCGACTACGACAAGGATCGAGAAATGATTTCGAGAAGGATCTTTACAAACTTTTTAACAATGCCATGTTTGGTAAAACTATGGAAAACATCAGAAACCGACTGAATATACGACTTGTCGCCGATTGGAAGACATTGGAAAAACTGGTTGCTAAGCCTACATTTATTGATAGAACTATATATGGACCTAATCTGGCTGCAATACACATGGCGTCCCGGGAGATAGTCTTCAACAAGCCTATATACATTGGGATGTGTGTGCTGGATATCTCGAAGACCTTGATGTATTGGTATCATTATGATGTGCTAATGCCGTATTACGGGCTTGAAAATCTGAAGCTCATGTACATGGATACTGACTCTTTCATCCATCGTGTGACTACCGGAGACATATACCAGGATAAGTTACGTTTTCTGGAACATCTGGATACTGCTGATTATCCTAACGAGCACATATGTCATTCTACAAAAAACAAGAAAGTGTTGGGAAAATTTAAAGATGAAGCCAATGGAAAAATCATTCGTCGTTTTGTTGGACTGAGACCGAAGATGTATGCACTCGACATCGATGGAGGCATAATCAAGAAGATAAAAGGCATAAAACATAGTGCCATTAAACAGTACATCACCTTTGAGAGCTATGTGGACTGTCTTAAAAGCAGAGAAATCATAAGAACGCCAATGAACCTAATTATGTCCCATCAACATAATGTTGCGTCAGTGGAAGTGAACAAAATATCCCTATCTCCACATGATGACAAGAGAGTAATTGCAGATGATGGAGTATCCACATATGCCCATGGACATTGTCATATTTTGAACAGCGAATGAAAGAAGGAACCCTAGAGCAGAAAAAAAAACAATTTTTCATTCCGAGAAATAAACACTAGAACGTAGCATTAAAATATCTAAGCATGAAAAGAGCTGAATAATAAGAGCAGAGGAGGGCGTTAAGTCTACCGTTCAGAAAACAAATTCTGACGCTGGTCCCAAGTCCAGAGAAAAAAAGACGAGGGACGTCTACCTCACCACATAAGCTAACTGAACACACTTTAGTTAATGTTAAAATAGGTAAATTTAAAAAGTAACTACTATCTCGTAATCTGAAATATCCTTGAAAAACTTCTTAATTAGTTATAAAATGAATTGAGTAACGTAACTTGGTCTAAAATATCCCTGAAACGCGCATAAACCTCATAACATCTGAAAAAGCATGGAAATAGCATTAGAACATTGGTTTAGCGTAACGACTTATTACAAGACGATGCATAGGGGGTAAAAGCTTGAAAAAGACACAAGAGTACGAAGACATCAATCTGCATGAAAAAAATGTAAGAAAACTGTACGCCTAGACCATTGCAAATATACCTCTAACAGTAAAGAAGATATCTCTAGCTGGCAAACTTTTAGCTATGAAGCCTATAGCTTTTAATCCTAGAGTTCCGAGATCATACCTCAATACCTAACCTCCAGATCCTACAGCTTTTAACCTCCTGACCAGCAACCTTTAGCTATGAAGCTTAAAACACTTAACCCTAGAGCCCTCAGATCATACCTCCATACGTAACCTTCAGATCCTACAGCCTTAAACTCTAGACCGAGAGATCTAACCTTGAATCCATACGACCTAACCACTAAACCTACAGTCTTTAACCTTTAGACATACGAGCTTAAGCTATGAGACTTATATCCTTTAAACCCCAGGCCCTAAGATCATGCCTCAAGACCTAGCCATGTGACCATAAGAGATGAGGAACATAGTCAAAATACATAGTCTTTCAGATCAAAAGGCTTAATCAAAAAGCCTAAGATATAAGCATAAGACCTCATAACATAACAAGGTAGAATAGAGTTCCTGAAAGCATAGAGAAGGAACGAAAAACAAGAAACCCTAGCAACAAAAGAACCTCAATTTTTAGGAAAAGAGAAGCAGATACACAAAGGGTTAAATTTACTGTATAAAGATCTGTAATCAGCATATATACCTCTTGCAGTGACAAAGATGGCTATAATATCGATATGCCTAAAAACTTTGCATCATACATACAAGTAGTTAGCATGAGAAAAGAAACATGCTTAGGATAGGTTAAGGAGGTAAAAACGGGGCAGCTTAAGAAAAGAGAACGAATGTTAATACCAGAATCAACTAGGTTCAACAATGATCAAGAAGCTAAAACCATGGGATATATTAGGTTAGGTTAAAGTGGTAGAATAGAGGAACTTAAGGAAAGAGAACAAATAGGTTAACAGGTGCAACAAAGGAAGCCACTAGCCAAACACAGCTAGGTTATAATAAGAATGATGAAAGAAGGTAGAAATGAAAGAGTATATTAGGTTAGGTTAGTTTATAATAGGATGACATAGTAAAGCATAAATGTAGTACTTGCCCCAAGATTAACCACCTTTAATCGCTGGACTAGCAAACTTAACTTCAAAATTATAAGACCATACCTCAGCCTATAAAACATAGATAAAAGACCCTACGGTCTTTATCCTCTAGACCAACAACATTTAGCTATGAACCCTACAACCCTTAACCCTAGAGCTCATTCCACATTAAATCCTATAGGTATTAACCTCCCATACCAGCAACCCTACCTGTTAAAACCTGCAACCCTTAACCCTAGAGCCCCAGATCATACCTCAAGACCTAACCTCTAAATCCCACAGCTTTCAAGCTCCAGACCAACAGACTTTACCTTAAGAAAACCTGCAACCCTTAACCCTAGAGCCCCAGATCATGCCTCAAGACCTAACCTCTAAATCCCACAGCTTTCAAGCTCCAGACCAACAGACTTTACCTTAAGAAAACCTGCAACCCTTAACCCTAGAGCCCCAGATCATACCTCAAGACCTAACCTCTAAATCCCACAGCTTTCAAGCTCCAGACCAACAGACTTTACCTAAGAAACCCTGCAGCCCTTAACCCTAGAGTCCCAGATCATACCTCAGGACCTAGTCTCTAAATCCTACAGCTTTCAAGCTCCAGACCAACAGACTTTACCTTAAGAAAACCTGCAACCCTTAACCCTAGAGCCCCAGATCATACCTCAAGACCTAACCTCTAAATCCCACAGCTTTCAAGCTCCAGACCAACAGACTTTACCTAAGAAACCCTGCAGCCCTTAACCCTAGAGTCCCAGATCATACCTCAGGACCTAGTCTCTAAATCCTACAGCTCTAAACCATCCAGACCAACAGACTTCACCTCCAGACCAACAGACATCACCTGTGAAAAACCTGCAGCTCTTAGCACTAGACCCTCCTCCCAGATCATACCTCAGGACCTAACCATTAAATCCTTCAGATATTAACATCCCATACCAACAGACTTTACCTAAGAAACCCTGCAGCCCTTAACCCTAGAGCCTCAGATCATAGCTCAAGACAAGCTCTGATCATACCTCAGGACACAGCATTATAAGGTACACCAAATTAAGAGGATTGACTACCTACCTAAACACTGTCTAAATCCACTAAACATACCGATTGCGCATGGCCGCCATCTTGCTCATTTGGGTCTGTTCTGGAACCGCTATTTTTAACCTACTCGCATGACAATGAAAAAAGCTCGTACACGTTGCATGTCTTTCGCATGGCCTGCTATATGCTGCTTGCTCCAAATTGACAACTCCATCTTTTTACACCTATACAACAAGTCAGAAATCCACAAATTTGTTCCTTCACTTGTGTTACTCTAGATGTATTAGTTTAAATTAATGTATATTTCCGTAAATATTTCGGGTAAAATGAACGTATTTTCAATTTAAAACAAGCATATATAATTGTATCCGCCACCATGAGAAAATACACATTATTACGTGATACTTTTGTTACTGAGAGTAGGCCTTTTATTATTAGACATGAAGAATCTCTACAAAGAGTCGAATTATCTCTACCAGAATCAATATAGTAACTTAAACAGAGGAATAAAGTTAACATTTGCGAGACAAAAACACAACGCCTACTCTAATATACTTTCACAGAGATTATATTATAACATCAGTGACTATCGATTACCTCCTAGACGATTTAGTCCGACGTTCAATTTTTCTTTAGTTATATGCTAAAATCACTTCCTCGCAAACATTTGTTACACATTTTTAACTGCACCATTTATTAAAACATTAATATCTTTTATCGTAAATTGCAGATGAAATATGTGGCAGCAAACTGACATTAACAATTGGAGCTTCTTCTCAAATTTCTTAAAACTTTGGTCGCCTGAATCACTCACTTTGACATACAGTTTACTATTTGTTATTTTTGTATCACCATAGTTACGACTGTTTGCTATTCAAAACCTCCAATATATTCTTACAACTAGTATTTTGCAAAACAGTTCTTAATATTTTTATAATTCATAATTCAAGTTGATTTTTTCTTGGGTTTTCCTTTATCCAGAGAAATTATTTATGTGTATAATTAATTAGTAAATTGTAATATACAATCAAGATGTAAATTCCCGCCCGTGAGGTAGCACCTGTATGATCTGATACAAAGAGTTGCTATTATTTACAATTTACATTATAGGCCCAAAGTATTGCATATTTTACATACATTGTCTGCCAAATGAAGCTAACTTTAAACAATGCTGAATAAAACTGAGGAATGACGACGTCAATAAACTCTTTACGAGAAGAAGTGAAAAGTGTTTGACGGAAAACTGCATATAAAGTTGTTTTTGATTCACGAGCGACACCTCGCAATTCGAGGTACGATGAGGTGAACGAGATGTGTAGACTTGTACCACGAGGTCTACACGAAAGTCTGAAAATTACGGTCTCTGGCGGTCTTTCCTTGGGACAATACCTGGAGTCTAAAGAGCACCCCACCCCCATCATTCAAGACGGATGGAAGTGGATACGTCACTTGCCGCGTCAACCCCGCAGAGAAGACTACCGAATAACCTGGTGATCTGGCACACCTTCTACTAGCTCTGTAGTCTAGTACCCGGGACTTCTCAGACAACCCTCTGCACCCTCCGGGCGGCCAAAACCTCCCGCGAGTGTCGGGAACACACTGCCCCCTCGAGTCCAACCCAATCCGAACAACTATCAGGGAGGGGCTCGAATGTTCGGTCCGAGGTTCCTCTAGTAACGTCAGAGGTACCACGACTGCTAAGGGTCCGGAGCGCCCGCACCACAGCAGCTGAAGTGGACGGATCACCTCCCCATCTGCAGAAACGAACATGAGCTCCTAACATTTACTGACTTGATGCTCATAGTGACCTGCCCAAACCACAGGAGAGTGACTCCCCTCCAGCGGTGATTCCAGTAGTGGAAGGTCCAGTGGTTACCATCTGACACAGCCGGCTATTTGCTCGGCGTCGGGAGTCACAGTGCCGGAGTCGACACATTACTCCCCTTGTCGACAGAACGCGGATCGAACCAAGGACTTCCGGAATGTGAATCGTTCGTTAAAGGATCAATTCTGTGAGCTCTCTGTCTCAAAGGAATTAAGCAGACACATTTAGTACCGTGCAAGAGCGAACCAGTTGACACAGGCATGGCATTTAATTTATGTGTCGTCGACGACGAGAGGCAAGGGGAAGTCCCTTTGTACGCCACTTCACAGGGGGGAGAGAGGATCGACTGTCAATTGCACCCTAGTTATTGTTCCATTTCCGCCTGCCATTGTTTTGCTTAGCTTCCAAGACAAAAACGGAACTTAACCGTCCCGAAACATTGAGAGTTTATACATTATAGACGAATAACTCCGATCTCTGCTATTGCAAAGAGATTTATCGCTTCCATAGCAACAAACAGGGACACCAAAATAATTTACGCCAACCAAATCAATTTGATATAGAGTTAAATGCGTGTACCAAATTCTTTACTTTGTACTGCATTTTTAAGTTTTTCAAACTGGTAGAAGTTCTTTCTTTCAAACTGCATCACGTACGGTAAATACGGGAAGCAGTATATACCACTCAAAAAACTCATTATTTCACCACAAACAATTTCACATTTATGCCCGATTTTACCAACGGATGTTAGGACTTAACAGGAGTTTAGCAATAGTTAAAACAAAAATTCCATTTCACCAATAAGTATTATCTTAACACTCGTGTTAAATCTCTTGTTAAACTAACAGGCCAAATTTCTCTTGTCAAGTCCTTAACAATTGTAAATAGTCAAGATGGCGGGCGTGAACGCAGCTGTTATTGTCGATTTGCTATATTTAAGGCTGTCTAAATGGCATTCGTAATACAGTACGGCCTATGAGGGGAAATTATTTTGAGGAGCTATCAGAAGAAAATACTGTCCAAACAAGTTGTTATTAAGGTTACTGCAGAAGTACAAGAGAGGTTAGAACATGCCGATCTCGCCTTTACTTCAAGTATTAATAACTTTGCTATTTTATAATTCACTGAATTATGTTGATAGTACACTGTCCACCTTCCGTCTGGAAACGTTCAAGTCACTCGTCACTTGTCCTTCGCATCTCGTTTTAAATTTACGTAATACTGACGAAGTTGTTTGGTGCTTGTATTAGTGACACATGCATTTTAATTAAATTCGTTTCCAGTATTTTCCCACGTGACATATTTCTCTTTTACATTCACCGCATCAGTCCTCTTATTTTCCACGATATCCTATTCAATTAACAATTCTTTCTCCATTGATGAGAAATTTGTCTCACGGCTTTTGTTTACGATTTTGTTTACGTGCCATTTTTTTCAGCTGTGTGCAGACGAAAATGAAAACAAAAGTGCATCACAGTACGTTCAGAAAATAATACGACTCATCCAGAGCCTTCTATAGCTGTACTATTTACAAGTTTCTTGGCGTTAGCACGTGTTTGTTAACATTTTCAGAAAACAGGTTGGTGAAATGGAAGAAATTTAACAGTAGTGTTAATGCTGTGACAATTGTTACGTTAAATTTGCTAACGTGGATTTTAACATCTGCTGGTGAAATCGGGTATTTGTGTTTCAAAAGAACTAACAAAAGGAAAAGACAGTTAAATATTTGCCTCAGACTATTGATTACGGGAAAGATTATATCTAAATGCTGATTTATTCAAAATGATGCTAAAGATTTTAATTCAAATACAGCTTTTTTAATATGTTTACATGACAAATGCATAAGTTGAATTTTCTAGGAATGACCTCAGAAATTCCGTTCATTCTGAATGACTTTTGTATAACTGGTAAAATGTAAGAGATAGACAAAATATTACTACTCTCACAAAAAATGTACATCTTGTCCAAAACGTACAATTTATAATATCTAAATATATTTCCTCACGGGTGAACCAGTTCCGAGATTTTCCTTGCTATTTCTTTGAAGCTTACATTATTTAACTTTTTTCTAATGGGAAGTCGTTATTCACTTTTTTTATCTCACATCACGTAACGACGAGCGTTTAAAACATTTGACTATCACTTACAGTCGTCTACTGTATTCCCTTGAGTCTAGAACGAAAATAAGTTATACAGAAGTCATCATTTTTCTAGGAATTTGCGCATTATTAACTACATTTGTAGTTGATATCAACTAGCGGGAAGAGGAACGGACTGTTGAAGTAGGCGGTGGAGGAAGGAAGAACGGTGGGCTCGGTAGCGAGAGCAACTGAACAGATGATTGAGGTCAGCGGTTTCGCCTGGGTCATCAGGACATACAGGGGGAATCGATGAGACGTAGTCGGTGTAGATGCGCAGGGTAACATCCATGTCCAAGTCGCATTCTAATGATGGAGGTGAGATGTCGACGTGCAATCCTGAAGCTGGAGAACCAAGGGGTCGTGGATAGATGCGTCTGAACGGTGGCGTAGTGTTTGCCTTTGATGGACTGCGAACGAATCCAGGCGTCATTCCAGCGACAATAGGCGTCACGATGAAGGACCGGGAAGAAATCCGTGTAGGGCAGTTGGATGCCTTGGAAGGTACCTTGGGTGAGTCCCTCTTTTGCCAGGCGATCGGCGACTTCATTGTATCGAATTCCAACATGCCCTCTGATCCAAAGGAAGTGAATTTGATGTCTGGCTATGGTAGCGTTGTTCACCAACGTCAGTATCTCGTAAAGATAACGGTGCATATCTCTCGTCCAACGAGGAGATGAGTCTCTGCAGCACACTCTGCACATCGGTTAAGACCAGCAGTTTGAGGAAGCCCTGAGAAATCCCATATTGCAAAGCGTCACGAATGGCCAGAACCTCCGCAGTGTAGTTGGAAGCCTCCATAGGTAGACGGTATCGAGCTAGGGCATTAGTCGAAGGACAGACGTATGCATAACCTACTCCATCAGCAGATTTAGAACCGTCGGTGTAAATCGTGGTGAAACCTGGCAATGTAACCTGCAAGAAATGAGAGAGGGCGACGTTCACGTCAGGGCTCCGGATGATGTAATCAGGAAGATAATGCACCGAAATATTCAAGAAGTGTAAGTCATATGGATATTGAAACCCCGGAAGAGAGGTACTTTTTAAAATTAAGGTAAAAGCGTGGTATAGATGCCGAAAACCCAGTAAGGGTAAGGGCAATCGTCGTACAGCAGGAAAATCCGCGTTGAGATATTTAGCAGCGAGATACTGCAACGTCCGCAATACTGGGTGGGCGCCCACGGAGAAAACTCGCAATAGAAAGCGCTGGGTTAAGAGGTTTGTAAAAGTTTGTAAAATATAATTTGCTTACCCACGTCTGCGCCAAGCAGATCTGCATGTTGTATGAGTGGAGTAACAAGCTGGCAACACTATGATGCGGCATCTGATTAGCTGGACTCCAAAACTGTTCTCATTTGAAACATATAATAAGCATGTTATATCAATGTGTTGGCCTTGGAGGCTATTAATGCATGGATACTCTATAAGGAAGTAACAGGTGAAAAAGTAAGCAGACGTCAGTTCATATACAAGTTAGCATCAAGTATGTTTAGGCAACGCTGAATACACGTGTGTTAGGTGCTACGTTGTTGCAGGTGGCTTTGAATCAGGTTTATAAGCGTTTTTTCTACTATATAATGTGGTATTCAAAATTTTATGTTGAAACATAAGTTTGCTAAGGGAGGTTGTCCATCTTGGTTATCGCATATATTTGGATTAATGTTTAGGCCAAAAATGTTCATTTTACCATGTAATGCTTCAGACAAAAGTAAAATTATATACTGATAAACTGTATAAATAATATTGTGACTTTCTGGGTTCGTAGAATTAAAAGTCCAATTTCCGCAATTCTAAGTGTTCTTAATTTTCGTAGAAATACACTGTTCAATTGTCACGTAACAACATTACATCACATATACAACACAATCTTCCAAGGTCGATGACAATAACAAACAGTGTTCTGTTTACAACATCAGTTCTCGTTACAACACTTCACAGCTGTTTTCTACTACAACACACTCTTGGCAAGTCGTCGCCTCTTTAAATACCTCACTGATAATTTCTAGACTATTCTAAAATAAACCAGAACCCGAAATACTCGTATCTCTATCAGTCAAGAAGTCACCAGAAATTTCCATTTATCTCAGTTTGTTTGTTTCGGCAGACCTTTATCTGCATGTTATCTTCGTCTGCCGACTCTTTGTTTCCGCTTATCAGTTCCTTTATGTAAACAAGTCGCATTTACGCTCCGCGCGAACCTTTTATGTGCGTTGCCGCGACAATATTAAATAAACTGGTATGCATTCAAATTTGTTTACTATTTTAAAACGGGCAAATAAAACTGCACCCGTCAAAATGACGGGCTATTCCTTCTCCGTAGACCATACTCACCGCTTCTTCTAATGTTAAACGAAACTTACCGAATGAGGACTTGGAACCCGATCGCTCATCTTATCGTGCGCATATTGTACAGACGCGATCAAATATATTCCGCTGCATGCAGGACTGACCTGAGGGAGGGAGACGAAGTTCTTATCAGTTAGTTGCGCCAGGACGGTTCAGTTTCCTTATACCTGACCTGCGAGTTCGGCGCACAGTTATTTAAGCCTCAATGGAAAATAAACACAATATTGACACATAAAACGTAGGTGGATTTATACAACTCTCCAGTATCAACTAAGGTATTTATCGATCGTTTTCTTATTGACGTCATTTTCTCTCTCTCCCTCTCTCGCACACACATAGCTCAACCATTTTAGTCTCCCTTTCTTCTTTTTAAATGCATTTCCAATACTCAAACTTGTAGTTTTATCTGGAATGAAATATTTCTACCTTTCATAGGTTAGCGATAATTAATATAATATTAAACTGCGTGGTACTTAAAATTAAGCGTATCTTGTTCCAAAAATAAATACATTATTTCCTTTGCTAGAGTTGTCAAGAACAGATTATATGGACATACTACAATTAATATAGCCAGCAAATTACCAAATGACTTGACACCAAGTGACTTAACGACCAATGAAATAAATAAAAGCATTATGTTGTTTGACAATAAAAGTTCATATACAAAATCACATTAGCGTCACCGGCATGTCGGAGGTTTTACGAAGGAGTTCTTTAAATGTCAGTAAAACTGATATGATGTATTTCACTTTTAGCCACACGTAGAAACCATCGAACTAGACCGGGTCTGAACGCGCAACATTGGGATCAGAATGCCAGCACCTAAGTCATCCTGGTCAGCTTTTAGTATTGTCGCGAAACCGTTATCTACGATAGCGCGGCTTTTGTACACAAAGAGCCGGCAAATAAAGACAGCTGAAATAAAGGACTTGCCGGCATAGATTAGCTTACGCTTCCGGAAGGCGGTTTTTTTTTTTTTTTTGTAATTTTACGTTCTCCAACTTTAAGTCATATCGGACGATGAATGAGATGGGTGAAATGATGCTCAAATTAGCCCAGGGTCCATAGAGCTTAGAGTTACCCGACATTCGTCCTTCAGGATAAGAGATAACCCCGGAAAAAAGCTTATCCAGGTAACTCATCCTAACCGAGATTCGAACTCGGGACCTCTTGGACGTGAGGCAGACACGCTACCACCACGCTACCGAGGCCGGTGGAAGGTGATAGAATATTCGGTTTCTTTATTGTTCTGGGAGAGTTCCCGTAGGGGAGAGGATCCGTACACTTCAGCTGTCGTGGTGCGGGCGCTGCGGACCCTTAGCACTCGTGGTACCTCTGACGTTACTAGAGGAACCTCGGACCGAACTGCCGAGCCGCTCCCTGATTGGGAGTTGTTAGGATTGGGTTGGACTCGAGAGGGCAGTGGTTCCCGATACCCGTGAGAGATCGGATACGTCTCCGGACGGGGTTGATGGAAGCCATATATTCCCGCGTACTAGCCAACATAACTCGTAGAAGGTCTGCTAGATCACCAGGCGGCCCTACTGAGGTTGTTCGGTAGCGTTCCCCTTTTGGAGTTGGTGCGCGTAAGTGGCGTATCCACTTCCATCCCGTCTTGTATCTTCATGACCAGATGAGGGGGGGCTTGTTAATAACCTAGGTTTTTCCCTATGGAAAGCCCCACGGAGGCACCGGGTGCCCTTTAGGGACAGCTTGGTAACTCCCTGGTGAAGGAGGCTTGGTCCTACGGGTCCAGGACTAATTGGTGTAGATCCTCTGCACTCAACTGTTCTGGAGCAGTCCCAAATTTATCAATGAGGTATTTAAGAAGGCGACGACTCGCCAAGAGTCAGTCGTAAACAGAAGTGAACAAAAGTTGTAACGAGAGCTGATGTAAACAGGTGTAATCAGAACGCGCTTGTTGTGATCTGCGACCTTGGTAGAATGTGTTGCGTGTGTGACGTAATGTTGTTACGTGAGAATTGAACAGTGCTTCTCTACGTAAATAAAGAACGATTTTAATTATTGCAACTCGTACTTTTAATTCTACGAAACCACAGTCACAGTATCATCATTATTGTAATTATTATTGTTGTTGGTTAGACTGCTAGGCAGGATAATTCATCGTCACCTGCCTGCAGTGATCTGTGGAAGGTAACGTCAATATTAAACAGCAGATAATCTTGACCTTTGCTTTCACTAGGCTAAACTAAACGATCATAGCATTTTGCTCCCCTTGCCTCGCCAAACCCCTCGTTAATCGCAAAATTTTTGCACGCGTGGGCACCTCAGCCCCCAAGTGGGGCATCTCCGGGAGGAGGAATAAGGCGAGAGGATGCAGAAAGCGACCAACCCAAGGAGTGACAGGGCAGGAGGCAGCATCTTTACCATTTGGAAACTGGATATAATTAACTTACTCATCATTTGCCTGGCGACCCGGGCTAACTCCCGAGGAAACCCCATTATCAGGTACGTCGGCTTCCGGAATAAAACCCTAAACTGTCGGTTGAGGGCCATAGACGAAACTGCCTAAGCAATCTCGCTAAGTACAATTTGTATAAGAAGTTTTATAGCATAAATTGTTTCCAGATATCCCTTGTTCCTGATTTGATTTTCGAACAGTTAAGCTTCCTCAGCCAGTAAGTCGCTATATATGTTTTTTCGTGATCATGTGACCATCAGGACATGCCCTTTCAAACTATGACGTAACTTTATTTCAATTACACATATGTAGGTATATTCTGCAGAAAGTCTACTGATAGTCATTAAATGAAACCGCTGAATGCTTGTTAGTTTCATGGCTTAGGGGACCAGGGATCGATTCCCCGAGAGGCGATTCCGATTTAATCCTTGCCCGGCACGTTTTACATAGAGAATTCACCCCCTGGGGTTTATTCCGGTAGGAAACTTGAGTACTTGGGGGCTGTAATATCCCTCGGCTTTTTATGCAGGGGTAGCTTCCCTAACTAGTTCAGGGGGAGATACTCCTTACGTGTGTGGTGTGACCTGCTTTTGAACACGTCACTTCGGTTAGCAAAGTAATTTATAACATGACGAAGAAAGTATACAGTAACCAGAGCAATTATTTTAAGTAACGAAATTTCACCAGAAACTTGAAACTTTCTGAACAATAATTTCTTACACTCAGATGACATTCTCTATTCTTGTACAAAACCTTATTGCTCTATTTACTTCAACATAAACATTATCTTATTGTAGTTACAAGGGAATACAGTAGACTTTAAGAGATAGTCAAATGTTTTGGTTGTTATGTGATGTATACATTACTTTCTCTACTCTTGTACAAACACTTATTGCTCTATCTACTTCAAGATAAACATTATCTTATTGTAGTTACAAGGGAATACAGAAGACTTTAAGTGATAGTCAAATGTTTTGGTCGTTATGTGATGTGTACATTACTTTCTCTACTCGTGTACAAACACTTTTTGCTCTATCTACTTCAAGATAAACATTATCTTATTGTAGTTACAAGGGAATACAGTAGACTTTAAGTGATTGTCAAATGTTTTGGTCGTTATGTGATGTATATATTACTTTCTCTACTCTTGTACAAACACTTATTGCTCTATCTACTTCAAGATAAACATTATCTTATTGCAGTTACAAGGGAATACAGTAGACTTTAAGTGATTGTCAAATCTTTTAGTCGTTATGTGATGTATATATTACTTTCTCTACTCTTGTACAAAAACTTATTGCTCTATCTACTTCAAGATAAACATTATCTTATTGTAGTTACAAGGGAATACAGTAGACTTTAAGTGACAGTCAAATGTTTTGGTCGTTATGTGATGTATACATGACTTTCTCTACTCTTGTACAAACACTTATTGCTCTATCTACTTCAAGATAAACATTATCTTATTGTAGTTACAAGGGAATACAGTAGACTTTAAGTGATAGTCAAATGTTTAGGTCGTTGTGTGATGTATACATGACTTTCTCTACTCTTGTACAAACACTTATTGCTCTATCTAATTCAAGAGAAACATTACCTTATTGTAGTTACAAGGGAATACAGTAGACTTTAAGTGATAGTCAAATGTTTAGGTCGTTGTGTGATGTATACATGACTTTCTCTACTCTTGTACAAACACTTATTACTCTATCTACTTCAGCATAAACATTACCTTATTGTAGTTACAAGGGAATACAGTAGAGGTTAAGTGATAGTCAAATGTTTTGGTTGTTATGAGTTTGTGCAAGAGTGGAAATTGCTGTAATTCACGGAGCCCTGGCTCGCGGTCCGTGGTTTGCTAATCCCTACAGACAGTGCTGCCATATGTTTAAATTCAAATAATACCGTTGATGTCAGGCCCATTCCGTTTCATTTAGAGGACAATACGGTCTTTAAAGAAATATGATATTGGTGCGGGTATAGGCACGTCCGGTAATTCAATACGCAGTTAAACACGGTTCATTATTTTTCCCCCCATTGTTCTGCCAACATATATCTAAATGTTCAAAACAAATATGTCCCTAATATTTCACTGCCTTTGTGATATCCCCGCCAGACAAGATCTGTACCGAGTTTTATTATTCTATGTGGAGTCGCCGAAGCGTCTTAGTAAATCAAACGGGCTTTGGGATTCAGAAATTTAAATTATATTAACGTTAATGGAAATTAATTGTTCTTTCACATTGGCCGTGTGTAGGGTAAAGTATGGAAAGTTAGTCAGACTGAAAAATTCAATGCTATAGCCGGGATTTGAACCACGGACCGTCTGGTTGCCGTCCAGATGCTCTAACCATTGAGCTACTATAGCCAACATGCCGACATGACATTAAATTCTCCAACTGACTCGTGTTTTTCGCGGTTCTCATAAATGCATGAGACAACTACCTTAACGTGTAAGTACTTTAAGGCGCGGACTTTATAGTTAACCTGACTCTATTTTTCCATACTTTAGCCGACACACGGTCAGTGTGAAAGAACAATTAATTTCCATTAATTGTACCTAATAGTGGTCCGAACTATATAGCCCAGGCCTTAAAGTACTTACAGCATAGTAAGTCGTCATTAAGGTAGTTGTCTCATGTGTTTATGAGAACTCCTAGTGGTTTACTATGAAGCCCGGGTCGTAAAGTACTTACAGCATAGTAAGTCGTCATTAAGGTAGTTGTCTCATGTGTTTATGAGAACTCCTAGTGGTTTACTATAAAGCCCGGGCCTTAAAGTACTTACAGCATAGTAAGTCGTCATTAAGGTAGTTGTCTCATGTGTTTACGAGAACTCCTAGTGGTTTACTATAAAGCCCGTACCTTAAAGTACTTACAGCATAGTAAGACGTCATTAAGGTAGTTGTCT
Source organism: Mantis religiosa (assembly GCA_030765055.1). NCBI lineage: Eukaryota > Metazoa > Arthropoda > Insecta > Mantodea > Mantidae > Mantis > Mantis religiosa. Next base: position 177,119,623 of record CM060955.1, on the reverse strand, counting down.
CATGTGTTTATGAGAACTCCTAGTGGTTTACTATAAAGCCCGGGTCTTAAAGTACTTACAGCATAGTAAGTCGTCATTAAGGTAGTTGTCTCATGTGTTTATGAGAACTCCTAGTGGTTTACTATAAAGCCCGGGTCTTAAAGTACTTACAGCATAGTAAGTCGTCATTAAGGTAGTTGTCTCATGTGTTTATGAGAACTCCTAGTGGTTTACTATAAAGCCCGGGTCTTAAAGTACTTACAGCATAGTAAGTCGTCATTAAGGTAGTTGTCTCATGTGTTTATGAGAACTCCTAGTGGTTTACTATAAAGCCCGGGCCTTGAAGTACTTACAGCATAGTAAGTCGTCATTAAGGTAGTTGTCTCATGTGTTTATGAGAACTCCTAGTGGTTTACTATAAAGCCCGGGCCTTAAAGTACTTACAGCATAGTAAGTCGCCATTAAGGTAGTTGTCTCATGCGTTTATGAGAACTCCTATTGGTTTACTATAAAGCCCGGGCCTTAAAGTACTTACAGCATAGTAAGTCGTCATTAAGGTAGTTGTCTCATGTGTTTACGAGAACTCCTAGTGGTTTACTATAAAGCCCGTACCTTAAAGTACTTACAGCATAGTAAGTCGTCATTAAGGTAGTTGTCTCATGTGTTTACGAGAACTCCTAGTGGTTTACTATAAAGCCCGGGTCTTAAAGTACTTACAGCATAGTAAGTCGTCATTAAGGTAGTTGTCTCATGTGTTTATGAGAACTCCTAGTGGTTTACTATAAAGCCCGGGTCTTAAAGTACTTACAGCATAGTAAGTCGTCATTAAGGTAGTTGTCTCATGTGTTTATGAGAACTCCTAGTGGTTTACTATAAAGCCCGGGTCTTAAAGTACTTACAGCATAGTAAGTCGTCATTAAGGTAGTTGTCTCATGTGTTTATGAGAACTCCTAGTGGTTTACTATAAAGCCCGGGCCTTGAAGTACTTACAGCATAGTAAGTCGTCATTAAGGTAGTTGTCTCATGTGTTTATGAGAACTCCTAGTGGTTTACTATAAAGCCCGGGCCTTAAAGTACTTACAGCATAGTAAGTCGCCATTAAGGTAGTTGTCTCATGCGTTTATGAGAACTCCTATTGGTTTACTATAAAGCCCGGGCCTTAAAGTACTTACAGCATAGTAAGTCGCCATTAAGGTAGTTGTCTCATGCGTTTATGGGAACTCCTAGTGGTTTACTATAAAGCCCGGACCTTAAAGTACTTACAGCATAGTAAGTCGTCATTAAGGTAGTTGTCTCATGTGTTTATGAGAACTCCTAGTGGTTTACTATAAAGCCCGGGCCTTGAAGTACTTACAGCATAGTAAGTCGTCATTAAGGTAGTTGTCTCATGTGTTTATGAGAACTCCTAGTGGTTTACTATAAAGCCCGGGCCTTAAAGTACTTACAGCATAGTAAGTCGCCATTAAGGTAGTTGTCTCATGCGTTTATGAGAACTCCTAGTGGTTTACTATAAAGCCCGGACCTTAAAGTACTTACAGCATAGTAAGTCGTCATTAAGGTAGTTGTCTCATGTGTTTATGAGAACTCCTAGTGGTTTACTATAAAGCTCGGGCCTAAAAGTACTTACAGCATAGTAAGTCGTCATTAAGGTAGTTGTCTCATGTGTTTATGAGAACTCCTAGTGGTTTACTATAAGGCTCGAGCCTTAAAGAACTTACAGCATAGTAAGTCGTCATTAAGGTAGTTGTCTCATGTGTTTATGAGAACTCCTAGTGGTTTACTATAAAGCCCGGGTCTTAAAGTACTTACAGCATAGTAAGTCGTCATTAAGGTAGTTGTCTCATGTGTTTATGAGAACTCCTAGTGGTTTACTATAAAGCCCGGGTCTTAAAGTACTTACAGCATAGTAAGTCGTCATTAAGGTAGTTGTCTCATGTGTTTATGAGAACTCCTAGTGGTTTACTATAAAGCTCGGGCCTTAAAGTACTTACAGCATAGTAAGTCGTCATTAAGGTAGTTGTCTCATGTGTTTATGAGAACTCCTAGTGGTTTACCGGGAAAAAACAAGAGTCAGTTGCAGAATTTAATGTCATGTAGGCACGTTGGCCATAGGAGCTCAATGCTTAGAGCGAATAGATGGAAACTAGAAGATCCGTAGATCAAATCGCGGCTATGGCACTGAATTTTTCAGTCTGACTCTACCTTTCGATATTAATGTTTCTCAGAATATACTTAGTGGAGAGGAAGGTATACTAAAATAATATTAGTTGGTTATATTGTGGTCGGTTTTAGCTGGCAATTGTTTGTGCGTAACTTTAAAGGTTCATTGTCCAAGATGTCGTGTTATGGAATACCAGGGAATTCCTAATACCCGACGTAATAGTTGAATGTTCCATATAACCGTACAAAATATACTGGAGGGAAAAAGAGTTAAAATGACTTTTGGGTATAATGTTAGCAGCTGAACAATTATTATTACTTAAAGAAATGGAAATACATCCTAATTAAGTCCAAAGTACAATTCTTCAAGACTTAAATTCACAGAAATGCCAACTAGACTTATTGCTTCTGTTATTCTAGACTTGATGTATAATCTAGGCTTATAAACATTTGTTTAAAGAGACTTTGTCTATTTTAAGGCGAGAAGGTACTTCACTTGGGTTTAAAATTCACTTTTCTATTATTTTTACATTTTATTGTAATGTCATCCCTCTAGATTAAGAACTCAAGGGTATCTACGTGAGCAGAACCTCACAAGTGAAGAGTGACTCCCCTCCCCTTTAATGACTAGGGAGTTACCGAGCTGTCCCAAAAGGGCGCCCGGCGCACTCCATGGGGCTTTCCGTAGGGCAAGACCTAGAGACTAACAAGCCGCCCCCCCCCCCATCTGGTCCTGAGGACACAACACGGGATGGAATTGGATACGCCACTTACGCGCGCCAACACCAAATGTGAAGGCTACCGATATGATCTCGGTAGGGTCGCCTGGTGATCTAGCACACCTTCTACTAGCTATGTAGGCTAGTACCCGGGAATATATGGCTTCCCTCAAACCCGTCCGAAGACGTACGCAATCTCCCACGGGTATCGGGAACCACTGCCCCCTCGAGTCTAACCCAATCCAAATAACTCCCATTCAGGGAGGGGCTCGAATGTTCGGCCCGAGGTTCCTCTGGTAACGTCAGAGGTACCACGAGTACTAGGGGTCCGCAGCGCCCACACCACGGCAGCTGAAGGGAACGGATCCCCTCCCCTACGGAACATCCCTCTAGATTACAAATATATATTTTAGAACTTCATTGGAGCAATATTTTATATCTAATTTGCTAATTGTATTAGTTGATGTTACACTTTTGCCACGCCCCTTTTCGTAAGCTTTCAGAAAATCGATCATAACTTCTGTAATACTGAACTTGTTTTGTAAGGGATCTTTCAAGCTTTCTGCTGGTACCACTGGTATCAATTGTCAGCTAACAAGGTTATGGCGAGTGTTTTCTGGGATGTACAGGGAATTATTTTTATTGGTTATTTGAAAAAGAGTAAAAGTAACACCGGTGACTACCACACAAGCTTACTACAACGTTTGAGTGATGAGAAAAAAGAAAGATAGCATCTTCACGACAATGCTCCGACTCATCGTTCAGTCATTGCAATGAGAAAAATGTGCGAATTAAAGTTTGAACTGCTTGAACATCGGCCCAATTCGTCAGATCTAGTACCCAGTGACTGCCATCTGCGCATGAACCCCAAAAAATTACTTGGAGGACAAAGATCTCACAACAACGAGGAGGTCACTGATGAGGTAAACAGATGTATAGAGGACCATGATAATTAACATTACAGACATGGTTTAGTTAAATTAGAACACCGATATGACAAATGGGGGAACCTTTCGGAGGTTATGTATGACATGAACATCTAGTTGCGAGGAGCTCGCGGTGACGTGCTGAGCTACGTGGTTTAGAGGCTTCCCTCCAGCGGGAACCGGAAAAAGTTTTGATTAGTTCTTAAGAAACAAGTTAAGAAAAGAGGAGAAATGGTACTGGCAAGGAAGAGTGGTCAATACATTTAATTATCTAGGAGTACAATTAAGCAGTAAGGGGGCGTATGGAAAAAGCAGTAGAGAAGGCCAATGGCAAAAGATAAAATTGCATTAAAAGCTATTAAAGCATGTCTAGATAAATTACCAGGAATGTAATTAAAACAGCTGGAGAGAGCTTACACAGCCGTAGTAGAAGCAAAAATGCTCTATGGGGTACAGATGTGGGGTTTGCAGGAGGGGGGTGCAAATATGAATGTGATACATAGAAACTTTTGTAAATAAGTTTTGGGCTTACCACGAGCTTCAAGCAGAATTGGGATGACTGGGAACTAGAGGAATAATGATGGTAAGAGTGTTAAAATATTGTACCACGAGCCTCAAACAGAACTGGGAAGACTGGCAACTAGAGGGATGATGATGATGGCAAGGGTGTTAAAATATTGCACCACGAGCTTCAAGCAGAATTGGGAAGACTGGGAACTAGAGGGATAATGGTGGTAAGAGTGTTAAAATATTGTACCACGAGCATCAAACAGAATTAGGAAGACTGGGAACTAGAGGAATAATGGTGGTAAGGGTGTTAAAATATTGTACCACGAGCTTCAAACAGAATTGCGAAGACTGGGAACTAGAGGAATAATGGTGGTAAGGGTGTTAAAATATTGTACCACGAGCTTCAAACAGAATTGCGAAGACTGGGAACTAGAGGAATAATGGTGGTAAGGGTGTTAAAATATTGCACCACGAGCATCAAACAGAATTAGGAAGACTGGGAACTAGAGGAATAATGATGGTAAGAGTGTTAAAATATTGTACCACGAGCCTCAAACAGAACTGGGAAGACTGGCAACTAGAGGGATGATGATGGCAAGGGTGTTAAAATATTGCACCACGAGCTTCAAGCAGAATTGGGAAGACTGGGAACTAGAGGGATAATGGTGGTAAGAGTGTTAAAATATTGTACCACGAGCATCAAACAGAATTAGGAAGACTGGGAACTAGAGGAATAATGGTGGTAAGGGTGTTAAAATATTGTACCACGAGCTTCAAACAGAATTGCGAAGACTGGGAACTAGAGGAATAATGGTGGTAAGGGTGTTAAAATATTGTACCACGAGCTTCAAACAGAATTGCGAAGACTGGGAACTAGAGGAATAATGGTGGTAAGGGTGTTAAAATATTGTACCACGAGCATCAAACAGAATTAGGAAGACTGGGAACTAGAGGAATAATGGTGGTAAGGGTGTTAAAATATTGTACCACGAGCTTCAAACAGAATTGCGAAGACTGGGAACTAGAGGGATAATGGTGGTAAGGGTGTTAAAATATTGTACCACGATATTCAAGCAGAATTGGGAAGACCGAGAACTAGAGGGATAATGGTGGTAAGAGTGTTAAAATTTTGTACCACGAGCTTCAAGCAGAATTGGGAAGACTGGGAACTAGAGGGATAATGGTGGTAAGGGTGTTAAAATATTGTACCACGAGCATCAAACAGAATTAGGAAGACTGGGAACTAGAGGAATAATGGTGGTAAGGGTGTTAAAATATTGTACCACGAGCTTCAAGCAGAATTGGGAAGACTGGGAACTAGAGGGATAATGGTGGTAAGGGTGTTAAAATATTGTACCACGAGCTTCAAGCAGAATTGGGAAGACTGGGAACTAGAGGGATAATGGTGGTAAGGGTGTTAAAATATTGTACCACGAGCATCAAACAGAATTAGGAAGACTGGGAACTAGAGGAATAATGGTGGTAAGGGTGTTAAAATATTGTACCACGAGCTTCAAACAGAATTCCGAAGACTGGGAACTAGAGGGATAATGGTGGTAAGAGTGTTAAAATATTGTACCACGAGCTTCAAACAGAATTGGGAAGACTGGCAACTAGAGGGATAATGGTGCAAAGAGTGTTAAAATATTGGGCGGGAATTAGGAGTTTAGATGAGTACAGTATTCTGTGTCAATGCTTGATAGTACAGAAAAGACTAAATTAGAAAATCTCATAGCTAAATAAGATAAAGGAAAAGATGTTAAAAATAGGATTTGGTGTCATGTGAGAAATTGGAGAATTATTGCAAAGTGGATATTGGAAAGAACTTAGGTTAAAAACGGAAGATATTAAAAGACAAGGAATGTTAGGAAGCTTCAACTTGAAAAGCTCACTGGAAATTTATAGAGAGATGAAAGTGATGTGGAACAGGGACAAATACATTGATATTTGTGATAAAGCAGCAAGAGAAAGCAGGGAGGGATCTGTGTCACCAAAGGGATAAAGGATGGCAATTGCTTTTTGGGTTGCTTAGGGAGAAGATAGGTAAAGAAGAATGGGCAAGGCCACTAAATGAAGATAATGAGTGTAAAAAAACTAGGAAAAAGTTAATTGAAATTGGGAACTATTGGTGCAAAGTAAGAGCCAAATATCAGCCCTTATGTCGTATAAGAGTATATAGTTGATAATTGTACACTTTGTTCCATTCATGCCGCCTGTACACCTACATGTTAACTTTAGAACCTTCTGAGAAAGCAGTACATAAGAAGTAGAGGTATTTATGGAGCGTTTGGCTTTTATTTTTCGACCAGGAGTCGAACATTTTTTCTCTATCTTCCATTTCTAACAGTCCATCTACCTGTTTAAGTTATCCGTGCGCTCTTTTGTTTCCGCTCAATCCACCCACTTCCCTTTATACATGCGACTATTTTTGCGTCGGTTTTTCATTTTTGGCAAGAAATCTATACCTTACATTCCAGTTTTACTCTGATCTGTATGTAAATTTACGTACTTAACCTCAAATTATGTACCTATATTAAAATATGGTCTTCAGGCTCACTTCAATCCCTGTATAATCTTACAAGCTGTTTTCAATTTATAACATCTCCCATCCTGGGACCAGATAGGAACTTCTGGTTTTCTTTAAAATACATATGGACCCTCTGTGAATAAGTAACAGAAATGGCAGCACTCTACAGTGCACAGAACTCCAGTGCCAGCCACGAGAGTTAGGACGAAAATGAAGATGAAGTTATTTTAGATAAGTTGCCAATAGGGACCCATTAACTCTACAACCTCACAGTTTGAGTCTATTGGGCCCAATGGAAATGAAAATAAAGATTACTTACTTAGTTCTTAAGACTGCACAATAGAAGATATCGAACCAAGAACCCCGCACGTTATCGTGGAGTCGTATTAGTGTTAGTTTATTTTGTTTTATGTTTCATGCGCCTGGTTCATGTAATAACACGGCTATCTCATATAATCTGGTTGCATCGCATAACGATGAAAGGTTTTACTCGACTTTTCTCCCTAGCGACTCGTGCTTCAGATTCACAAACCCAGATCCCGGTCTCTGCAACGTTCTCTTGTAGGGACTTGACGAAATCGATTTCTGCCTCTTCACTTTAGTTGAAGATTTTTGGTCGCCGTTTCACTGCTCCAAAAGAAACGCGATATACCTACTACCTCTGTATATATGTAATAAATAAACCACAATTACGTAGAAAAGGAAGCTAGCTACCGTGAGGCAATAAGTATTTAACAAATTGTGGCAAACCCGCATACCAGTATTAAAATGATTGGGTTCTAATTTATTGCAGCTATGAGTTCCCTTTCCTCAGGTGTATGGTTGTAGGAAATGGATTTTGCTGGTTGTTGGCTACTCAGTTGTATTAATAACCTTTGTTTGTTGTAAAATTATTTCGTTTAATTCTTGAATCTAAGTTTGCTTATCGACTTGGATCGATGACCACTTGTTAGCAAAATTCCTAATATTAATTCCATTTCACTTCAAACCCTGGATTACTTGTTTAAAGTTACTTCCGTGCGGTTTCTATTTCTTCTTTATACGACGACTACTTTCCTCTAACAAACTTCTAATGCTGCTTCCACTTACGCTGTTTGCTGTATTCTTAACTTCCCTACATTTCAGACTTATAAATCTTCGCTTCTCTTCTTAGCGCGCATGAACACGTCCTTCCTGTCGTAGTATAACCTTTTAAGTAAGTTTTTCTTACTTCACCATTCAGTTCTAACCTTATTCTGGTCCCCTCTCTAACTTTATCACATGACCAAACTAGCTCACCCTTCTCAAATGTTACATTCCGTCCGTGGTGCTGACTGGCTGTATACAGCCAGAAGGCTTTTGCTGCGTGCCCACCCGTTAAGGGTTTTACCGCAGGTAAGGTATTCCAACGGGATTTTGTAGGATGGATATGGTGTAGGTTTTGAGGTTGATGAATTTTGTGAGGTTACAATTATTGTACCTTCGGGATGAAAGGACAGGATGCAATACCCAACACCCTGGTGTTTTTAATTTAGTTTAGGTTGGGGAGAATTTCGTTGACAAACAACTTAGGAGATTATGTGGAGCTCAGCTTTAGCTGCTGTTAGGATTAGCTCCTGGGTTATCTTGGGTGCCCGCATGCCATGCGGGGGACCCGATGTTGTCTAGAACGGCGTCTAGTGGGGTCATAATCTCCCAGTGATCTAACAAGGGCGCTTCTATGAGTTGGTAAAGTTGCGTAGAATTTTGTTGCCCGGCGCCTAACTTCATCCTCCACATATGGAAGTCCTGAGGCTTCGTGAAGCAACCTGGTAGGAAAATAGCGACCCACAGAATAGATAGACCGTAGCCCTCAATTCGGTGCACGTTGAAGCCATGCCAACCAGCTATCTGTGGCCATGCCCCAGATCTCGCAGGCATATAGCATCACGGGGATCACCAGCGCTCGGAAGAGGTATAACCTCAGGCCAAGCGGCATCGAGCTCGACCCCACCATAGGATACAGGGAAGCGATTGCTCCCTGTACCCTTACCGCTAGGTCTCTGATGTGGTGGCGAAAGGTTAGGCCTCTATCCAATGTTACTCCAAGGTATCGGACAGAGTTAGTCCACTCTATCCTTCGACCTTGGAAGCTGAAGTTGGGGCAGTCTGCGGGGGTGTGGCGCTTTGTGAAAAGTATGCCGTGGCTTTTGTCCGGATTTACGGACATCCGCCAACGCCGGCACCACTGTTGTGTGAGACTGAGGTGTCTCTGTATGGATTGAAGGCTCTGAGTATGTGTCTGTCTTTGCAGAAGAGAAGCACGTCGTCAGCGTATTGTGCCATTACGACTCGTGGCTCTGTGGGGAAGTCTGTCATAAAGACGTTGAATAATGTTACATTATTATTGGTTTGCAAAACTCATATGACTCGTTGACGTTCCGCTCACCCTAATTTGGGGAACGCCTACCCTGAGTTGTTTGTAACGGTATACATGGTTATCAAATCAGCGAAGTAAATCCCTTTAGCGTTAATGCTCAACTGCATTTTGAAAGTCCTTTGTCCCAACACATTCCTGGCTCAAAGTACACTATAGTTCTCAGACATTTAACCTCTACTAGCACAAAGAAGATAACGGTCCTTCCTTGCTGTCTCTCCAAAGTGTACAGAATTTTACACGAATATTTATATTTCTTGCCTGGATGCTAGTATGTGTGTTATATTAAATTATATACTTCCCTTCTTATTCTTTAAGTAAACTCCTATTTTAATCATTACTCTGTCCATTCTAATTTCATATTATTATAACAAGATTTTTATATTGGTGTAGCAAAGAATTTTTGTTAATTTCTCTTCTTTTTTAATTATCTCACTTCAATTAATTCGCCGCCTCCTAATAGCTGCCTGATACTGCGGTTGCAAAATATAACAATTTGTAACAAAATACTTCACTTATCTTAAGACAAATGATGTCGATTTTTCTTATTTGTTGAGTTAGTTGAAGTTGAAGTCGATTTTACGAACTCCTGTTCACGTCGTCAGTCAAAGAAAACTACACGACAAAACAATTTTTTTTATTTATCCATATATATTGAACCCTATTTTACACAGTGATACATTAGGGTTAGAGATGATACATAAAATATACAATTTTAACAAAAATATTTTAAATAATACCTGTCCTTAAAAAAATGTTTCATTAGTTCTAAGACATTTTTATTTTCTTGTGATAATCTCTAGAGAACCTTTTGAAAAATATATTATCATGTCACTGTGTTCTGTTTTTATCTCAAAAAACACAATAATTATTACAAGAATGATTATCCTGTGATTTATGATGCAGTTCCTCTTCCTTTTTTTCGAAATATGTATTTATTTGCGTCTGTCCGGTACCGGGAAACACTTTTTGAGATGCGCAGTTATCACTAATATTTACTTTAGTTATTAAAAGTCAACATGACTCGCGTTCATGAATGTTCATTACTATTGTTATTAGCTTCATGTTAATATTAACACGCTACTTGTTCCCCATTGCATTTTCTTTAAATTTTTAAAAAAACCTTACGTGTGCGGTACCGGGGGCATCTCCCCTATACATTTCACTGTATACGCAGAATTGTACAAAAGTAGCTGTACCATGGAGATGAACAATTTATGGATCTATGTCCATATAACACTTTTTTATCCTCATACGCAAGAATTCTTTTACCAAAACTTTAACATTACTTTCGTTATATCCTGTATATGAAAGCAACTGTACTAGTAGTACACATTCCTGATACACCTCATACCGTGTGGGGGTAGATATACAGTAAACTCCAAAAAAACATCAAAACGTCACGCTGTCCGAGCTCCGATGTTTACTGTGCGTCCGCAGGTGGTAGACAAAAGGAAAATCCAATACGTACCTCCCGTGGACATGGCCATCTGCTGAAAGCATTCAATCTACAGCACTCTTTGTCCTGCTTCGTGTTATTGGCACAGCGTAAATCAACCCAATACATTCACATCACTTTCTCTACACTCTTATGTTTATATCAGCGACGACGCCTGCAATAAAGTGCTAGAAGCGCCGCTTCTCCAACAACTTTTAGGTGAAAATTCATCCCAAACAGAACTTTATTAATTCTGAATACATTTTCGAATTTTTTTCCCAAACATCCCCGGTGTTGCGACAATTTAACAGTAGCTTAGATGCGAGAGCGTAAATCAACCCAATACATTCACATCACTTTCTCTACACTCTTATGTTTATATCAGCGACGACGCCTGCAATAAAGTGCTAGAAGCGCCGCTTCTCCAACAACTTTTAGGTGAAAATTCATCCCAAACAGAACTTTATTAATTCTGAATACATTTTCGAATTTTTTTTCCAAACATCCCCGGTGTTGCGACAATTTAACAGTAGCTTAGATGCGAGTGACCAGTTCCGTGACATCCAATTTTGTATTTACCCATTTGCAACCTTGAACACCATGCTTCAAACGTTTCCGGAATAAATCGAGACCCTTCGATAGTTGGGAAACACTGACAAACTTTGCCATGTGAAGTCTTTGAAGCGTATGACGATACAACGGTAAGTATTTTTAAATAGCACCAACAATACAATTTTACGTAGATTGGTATTTAGTGATGACAAAAAGGAAATTCTTAAGAGGTTATAAGTTATTAGCAAAAGTGTGTCAATTGCATACTTTCTCCATTTCACACTAACGGCGTGGGCCACGGAACCTCTGACTGGACAGGAGAAGCTTGTGGCGTGAGCAGGGCCTACCTGTGACCATACAATACAAAGAGTACTAAAGAGTAGCCTTAGTTCTTTAAGTCATTATTCTCTATTATTTTAATGACAATTTTTATCTGGAGCTTCCCTCACTTTGAAAGTCACACCTTGCTACTGGAACTACGTGTGACTGTACAATAGAAAGAGTACTAAAGAGTAGTCTTAGTTCTTTGAGCCATTATTCTCCCTTATTTTAATGACAATTATTATTTGGAGCTTCCCTCGCTTTGAAAGTCACGCCTCGCTATTGGCCAGCTGTATTCCCTTATATCTGCAATAAGATAATGTTTATCTTGAAGTAGATAGAGCAATAAGTGTTTGTACAAGAGTAGAGAAAGTCATGTATACATCACATAACGACCAAAACATTTGACTATCACTTTAAGTCTACTGTATTCCCTTGTAACTACAATAAGATAATATTTATCTTGAAGTAGATAGAGCAATAAGTGTTTGTACAAGAGTAGAGAAAGTCATGTATACATCACATAACGACCACAACTTTTGACTATCTCTTAAAGTCTACTGTATTCCCTTGTAAGTGCAATAACATAATGTTTATCTTGAAGTAGATGGAGCAATAAGTGTTTGTACAAGAGTAGAGAAAGTCATGTATACATCACATAACGACTAAAACTTTTGACTATCTCTTAAAGTCTACTATATTCCCTTGCAACTACAATAAGATAATGTTTATGCTGAAATAGGTAGAACAATATGTGTTTGTACCTGACTAGGAAGAGTCATGCGAGTACAATGTATTTTTTTTAGAATCAGAGGCCCTCTAAATATGTGTTTTCAGTGAACCTCGCATAAACAGATAAGCAGTTGTTGAGGTTAATTATGATATGAAGTAGACAGAATTTGTTCGAAATTAAATGACTTCAAATGATAGGTAATAAAATCCCACGACTAATCGAATTGTTCCCCTCGTCGGATAAAACCAAACTGACCAATGAAGGTAATTGGTTTAATAAACGTTGGTGGGATTGTTTTGAAATACCTGCAGTCTTGTGCTACAGATAAAAACGTCATTTGCTATGAAACTTTAAGTTGTGCACATTTTTCTGAGGAACCACACGTTCCTAGATGAGGAGACAAACATAAGAAAGTTGCCTTTACACCACCTTCGGCATCTCGTTCCCTTCCTCCTATCATCCTTACTTCTCACTCTCCCTTTCCTCCCTCCCTCTCTCGTTTTCCTCCCATTCCGCATTTCCTTCCTCCCTTTTGCTTCTCCTCCCACTCTCCCTTTCCTCCCTCCCTCTCTCCTTGTCTTCAGTAAGTGCAGGAATAATGTGAGCGAGTTTTCTTATTATTATTATTATTATTATTATTATTATTATTATCCATGATCAGCAAGTATGCTTTACAGATGTTTGTTATTGAGACAGTAACAGTACACAAAACAATTGAGGTAGCCGTGAACGACTCCTCTAACTAAATAGCCACATATGTAATGTGCTCTCTCCACGTCAATTTGATGTCAAGTAGAACACCAAGATACTTAACGTAAGTTTTCCAATGGACGTCCTCACCAGCTAGACGAATTGGTGGAAGGTCCGCTATTCGTCTTCGAGAGAAGGTGATGGCCTGGCTCTTCTGTGTATGGACGCGTAGGCGCCAAAGTTTGAACCAGGTGGTGAGGAGGTCGGCATATTGTTGAATCCTGTTATCGGTCAGCGAGGTTGATTCGGATTAGCTTTGAAAAATCTTTTCTCTAAGTGACGATAGTGTATTGTTTTGTTAGAACGAAGAAGTTAACTACCTGAGACAGTTGACTGTGTAATACGATTGTGTTTCTTCAGTCTAAGTGACAATCGAGCTTCTTTTAAGAAAATTAGGTACGTCATTGCTACATTTCTGGTATTTTGTTATTTTTTAACTTCGTTTAAGATAGATTTATAGCGAATGTGCATTGAAATTGCTCCAGAAACATGTACAGTAAGAAAATACAGACTTTCTTACATCCATAATCCTCCTTGTTGTTATGATAGTTACTTAATCAGTGCTACCAACGGACAAAAATAAATAGCGCTACAACAGCGGACGAAGCGGATTAAGGTAAGACAACGTCCTCCAACGTTAAGTCATATCGGACGATGAAGTGATGCTCAAATGTTACCACGAAGTCTGTGTGGACTGGCGCTGTAGGAAAGAAGCAATTCATATGTGAGATACATAAAGATATGAATATACAAGTGTAGACATATGCTATTTTGTTCTCATGATTACATTATGTACTCAAATTGAATGTTCCATTCCGATTTGTACGCTATGACAATCCTATTGCCGGCGATTAGAATTAGTTTCCGCTCCGAATAAAAATGAGAACGGAAGTATACAGAAAATTTCTCATTGAAAAACTTAGCATTTGACATACAGAGGTTTGCAAATTATTAGACTAAAGCTGATTTTTTCATATTCTTTTATTTATGAAAATATTCGAATAACAACATTTTAATATAATAACAAATTAATAATCAATATACATTCCTCTGCATTTTATTTCCAGTGTAGTACATTTACTTGCCTCTATTGTATATATCTTTAAAATTCTCATCTTTTCAGGCAAATAAATATTAACAAAAAGTGATTTTATTTTATCCATCAATAAATATTTTGTATGCATTGCTTTGTTCTTAATTAACATTTTAAGTCTCCTACGCAAGCTATGGGCAAGATCTTTGCATATTTCTTGGATTTTTTAGTTATGGTGCCGGACGTTGATAAGACTTTCAATAAGTCCAATCTTTGTAGTAATTTTCTTTTGTTTTAACCTCCTTTTAACAACAAACTATAAATGTTCAATTGGATTCTTATCTGGGCTATTTCCTGGCCATCAAGACACTGATTTCTTCCATCTGAAGGAAGTTTGTAATAGCTTTTGCATTATAACATGGAGCACCATCATGCATAGAAATGAATTCACCATCGGGATAGCAATCTTGAACTTGTGGTAATAATCGGCTCTGCAGAACACGCAGGTGCTGATATTGTTTCATTGTGTTTTCAACTATGTAGAGTCTCCCAGGGCCACTGACAGACATTACAGACCATACCATGACCGATGTAGGGTGTTTTGCTGTCTGCTCTACACAACTTGGATTGAATTCTTCATTTGATCTTCGCCTCACATATAAGGACCTTCCATCAGAAATCTGAAATGTAGATTTATCTGGGAAGCAAACCTTTTCCCAGTCATTAGCAATCCAATGTTGTAATCCCTTAGCTCATATCAAACGTTTTAGTGCCATTTGAGGAATAATTTTTGCCTTTCGCCGTGGTGTGCGAGCATTTAATCCTTCTCTTTTAAGTGATCTGCTTACAGTAGATGGAGAAACAGTGACACCTACATCTTGGAACTGAATAGCTAGCTCCCTATTAGAGCATCCACATTATTTGCGATTTCAGACTGAGTATGCCAGTTTTCTTCCAAAAGTGGCTGAACACATGCAAGTTGGCGGATTTACCCATAACCTCAAATTTATGATACTGCAACATAACCAAACTCGTTGCTCAAACTTCTAGTACTTATCACTATTATTATGTCACTCAAGGTTCAAATTTTATTCTTAAAACATGTATCTTTCATAAATTTACCGATACTCAATATATATTTCATAAAACACCAAAGAAAGGATACTGTAAACACTAAGCATATGCCATAGCAAATATGGGCACAGGTGACTAAAATATATTGTTGTCAAATTTATGGAAACATGTTACCAACATTGACATGCAATATATCCTAAATTAACACACAAAAGCTAAACAATACATAAAACTGCTTTAGGTTTAAACATGTCTTTTTTTATCTCTTTTCTAAGTAAAAACTGAAAATTTTAGATTTAGTCTAATAATTTACAAACCGCTGTAATCCAGAATGTCCGGGCGTCAATATAAGGTAAAAGCTTTCACAATTACGTGATAAATAGAGCTTTTGTTGAAGCCTTGCTGACTGTTCGAGGTGCTAAATTGTTCCACATCAGTTTCCTATCATACAGTCCAAGTAGAGAAGGCTCTGTGATTGTAATACTAACTCGAGCTAAGTATTTTATATTAAACCCCTCGCTTGTTGTCGGGGCAACAGTTAATATTTAACGGAATTTAAAGAGGTTATCTCAGAAGGATCTTCCATTACCTGACATCGCTTTGCAAACCGTTGAATATTTTAAAACGCACGTAACTAAGGCACTCTAGCCTTCTGAACAAATGCTGGATGTACAGATTGCACAGCCAGCACTTTACGAGGGCAGCACTGGAAAATCAAACAAGGATCAATTGTAAATTATTTTATAACTTTTAGAAACATTCCATGTAAAATCCAATCCTTTTTAAAACCAGTCACTAAAGAAATTATGCCACTCTCCAGGTAACATCTTATTATAACGTTCCATTTCTTCATTCGGCAAGGAAAAACTAATTCCACGCATTTTAGTCTAAGCGTTTGTAAGTAAAGATAAGTCATAAGGTGCTAGGTTAGGACTGTATCCATGGCGATGACATTTAGATACTCAGTTGTTAATTGCGATGTGTTTTATTTTTTCGTTTACACGTCTTTGACGAACGTTTACAAAGATTTCGCGGTTAAGGTGAGAAGGTACTGCCTATCTCCACAGTGCTATTTCCATGATTTTTGGGTGCACATTACTAGGAAGTTATTATTGATATTGTCACCCAATTAGCGGTAGGCATGAGGCCCACAGCTGTGAGGAAACCAAAGGCCGCCGAGCCACGCCTCCCATTAGTCTCTGTCACTAACTGAGCGGTGGTTAGGGAAATGTCGCTTGTCCCTAGGCGCTTCTCTCCCCTTCTCCTACCCTCCGGAACTTTCGGGTGGGAAACCAGAGACTTCTAGAAAAACAGTGACATTCCTATAAAAAGGGTTTCAGAGAGACAGTCAGTCAGAGTTAGTCAGTGACGTGTTAGCAAAGGAGCGCCGTGTTAATGAACGAGAAGATTGTGCAACCGAAGACTTTACGTAACTGTGTATGTGCATCGGAGTTTACGTAATCGCGAGTACAAGTGAAATTGTAACGGACGAACTGGTGAATTGTAATTGTGTGCATTACGTAATTTTGTGTAATTGGCAAGTGTTCAACTGTAAGTCGGTGGAAATAAAGAACATTTTTGAGTGGTGAAATTGGACTTTTCATTTCACGAACCCACAAAGTCACAATATGTACATGAAAATTTTCAGGCATGTTCTTAAAACCTTTATCTTTTATAGTACATATTATTATTTCCAAATTTTCTACTGATTATCTGTTATAATTGTTTAGTTTTTGTAAAAAAGGACTGAAATTTCAGATATTTCATTTTTTTAAACAAATATTATGAATCTCAGAGAAAAATCCCTTCTTATTATTATTCTTATGAGTCTGCTTAATACACACAGAAAATTCATATATTTTGGTTCATTAGTTTAAGTGTACCAGAACATGAAAAAATGTTAAACTGAGAAAAAGAGCCTTAAGGTTTATATATTGATTACTGACTTCTCACACGAGTCAGAACATTCCTGCTGCATAGTCTTTTTTTAAATAATTTTTTATTGATCGATCAGCAGTACAATGCTTTACAGATCAGAGTGAAAAGAAGGTAAAAGTACAATAAGAACAATAACACGCAGGGGTAAGCTAACAGGCCGCCCCCTAACTACATAAAGTTAGAACTCCAATAATTCTCTCTGAGCAATTATGTCAATATTGAAGATGTAAGACAGACATCAAGCACTAGAATCACTGGAATCAGATGTATCACTTAGAAGCAGGTCCTGTGATAGTCTCCTCTTCAGGCGTGAGGGCTGGCGCGTGCGGACGCCTATGTTATAATGCACAGCTCCTGGAACTTCTTGCAGCGTGGAAAAGAAACGACGAGCGATCCTGCGAATGTAGTCGTGAAGAGGTAACAGTCCTAGTTCGTGATGGAGCTGCTGATTACGAATGAATCATGGAGCGTTGGTAGCGATGCGCATGAAGCGATTCTGTATGACCTGAAGACGACGCAGATGACATGTGTGTGCGGTCCCCCACACTTGGCAGGCGTATGTAGTAAGCGGACGAACGAGTGATTTGTAGAGTAACAATGAAGACTGTAGGCCGAGGCTGGAACGGCGATGCAACAGAGGTGAGAGTTAAGTCGCCCGGAGGCCAGTGATATAAGACGATCGATATGAGCACGCCAGGTCAGTCGAGAGTCCAAAAGCACTTCAAGGTATTTAACGGGAGTTGTAGTGGGGAGCCAAGGGACATTGTTCCTGTAGAGGCACAACGGAGAAAGCGGAGTATATCGGCGAAGAGTGAAGATTTTAGGTTCGGTTTTCTGAGGGATCAATGAGATCCGCCAGGTGCTGAACCAATGAGTTAGGCGATCTAAAGAGAGCTGTACTACCTGTTGTGCGTGCTGGAGATTAACATGAGAATAATATAGTACTGTATCATCAGCATAAAGAGCTAAAGAAGTCGGAGCTAAGTCAGGAATATCAGAAATGTATATATTAAATAGAGTCGGAGCTAAGATAGAACCCTGTGGGACACCTGCGGTAATATTACGTGGGGATGAAAGCTTTCCACCAATGCGTACTGAAAAGCTGCGGTCGTAGAGGAAACTGTGGATTAGATGTGATAAGTAATCAGGAAGACCGATGCGGTAGAGCTTAAGGAGCAAACCATCATGCCAAACCCTGTCGAATGCCTGTGTCACCTCAAGGGAGGCAGCCGTGGTATACTGATGGGCCTCGAAGCCGTGAACAATTGACTGAGTTAATCGTAAAAGCTGTTGGGTAATGGAATGTTTGTGTCGAAATCCAAATTGATAAGGCGGAAGAACATGGTTATGATTAAGGTAAGACAGAAGACGGCGATGAATTACTTTTTCAAACAGCTTGGAGAAGGTCGGCAACAGACTTATAGGACGATAGCTTTCGGTGAGGTGTTTGGGTTTATTGGGCTTATGGAAGACTGCTATATGGGCAAACTTCCAGGTGCGAGGAAAATAGCCGAAGCGTAGACAGGCATTGAGGATGGATGACAAGTATGCAACTGCTTTTTTGGTGAGCTTCTTGATAACAATGTTAGGAACCAAGTCGTGCCCGGGAGATTTCTTAAGGGGAAGGGCTCGAATCAGGGAAGATAGTTCCCGTGGGCTTGTAAAGCAATCCTTTGTGAGACTGTGGGTCGAGTGCGATAGGTATGTAGCTGCTTTTCCACGTCTGCAATAGTCGCATCATCGGCTGATATGGGAAGTGCAAACACACGCTCAAAGTGATCGGTCAAAATTTCACATTTGGTGGGATATCTGTAACCAGTCTATCACCTGCAGACAGCGCCGGTACAACAGTCGGCTCACGAAGAACACGTTTGGTGGCCTCCCACAGCGTGTGGTCAGAAGGAGAGAGTGACGCAAGATAGCGCTCATAGCACTCTAGACGATGTCGCTCCAACTCCAGTTTCACCCGTCAAATAAGTCCATTGAGCTTTCGACGGAGCCAGGGTTGTCGGTCCCGTTGCCACTGTCGACGAACATGGTGTTTTTCTCGGATGAGACTTAAAATGGAGAGGGGTAAGAAGGGGGAAGAATGATGTCGTCTATGTGGAGAAGTGGAAAATCGGGCGCAGCTGCAAATGGTGTCAGTGATGTGCTGTATCGCGAGATCCACATCGTGATTAGTGGTAAGTTGGTACGAACTGGTGAGTGTTTCATCCAGATGAGACTGGAATGTTTCCCAATGAATGTAACCGTTGAGCAGCCTAGGAGCTAATTGGTGGAAGGCAGGTGGAATAGAAAAGGTGACAATCACCGGACAATGATCAGAATCAAACTCTGATATGGAAGAAACAAAAGTGGGCAGGTTTAGATTACGGTGTATACCGATATCTAGAATATCAGGGGCAAATAAAGGATTGGTAGGAAAATGAGTAGGATCTTCGGGTGCCAATATCGATAGGCCATAAGTAGCAAGGGCTGTAAACAGAAGTCGGCCATTTGGATTTGTCGTTCGGCATCCCCAGGAGGAATGCTTACAGTTGAGATCACCTAGAAGAAGAGTGCTGTTTCCCGCAGGGAAGAGAAGTGAGAGATATGTAGTATTCAACCTGCGATTCGTGGTTTGTATGCGCTAAGAATGACACGGTCACCACCGTCTGCACAATAGAGTTTAATACCCACCACTTCCAAATTGGGCACATGTGGGAGAAATATCTCGCTGTGACTCAAAGAACGTCGGATGAGAAGAGCCACTCCACCAGATGCTTTATCTGCGTCACGGTCCTGCCCGTAAATGACGTAACCAGGAACAGTGAAATTCTCATTGGGAAGAAAATGTGTCTCTGTTACACAAGCTATATCAACATTGTGATGCGTAAGAAATGTTATGAAGGAGGAACGTTTAGCCCGAAGACCGTTAGAGTTCCAATTCAGGAGTGTGAGCTGACGTAGAGATGACAAATTGCGGGTGGCCATTGTGGAAGATTGGAGAAAGAAGGGAACGAAGAAGCTGCAGCAGTTACGGGAGAACTGGAGAAAACAGATTGCACAGAAAAGTACCTAGTGGTGCAAGCATTTTGTTCAAGGAAGTTCAAGACGGGGGTGCAGATGCAGAATCTTCTGGTGAAGGAATTGAAGAACGTCCTTGAGAGGGAGGTGAACGCCCAGTCAGTACCTGTGAATAAGTCCGTGATGGCGGAGAAGAAACACTTGCGGAAGGACTATGACGTGTTTGTTGTTGCTGTTGTGGACGCTGTGCTTGTTGTTGCTGAACCAGTGGCTGTTGTTGAGAAGCTGAGGTTGGTTGCTGTGAATTGTGACGGGATGGTATTGCCTGCTGCTGAAAGCTGAAAGCGCCGAGACTGTCGTTCCTTCAGCTGTAAGTGATGAGAACAACCGCGATAGTTTGCCGGATGATCTTGTTGGCAATTAACACACTGAGCTGGTGTAGTAGAGGGCTTCGTGCACTGAGAAAAGTGATGGTTGCCTGTGCAGCGAACACAGCGGGGCTCTAGGTGGCAGTAATTTTTGGTGTGTCCATAGTTTTGGCAGTTAGTACACTGAGGCAGTTCCGCATTGTGTCGGCGATGTTCTACTTTGACTACGCTGTACAGTAGTCGGGATAGATTAAGAATATGTTTACGTTGGTCATTGTTAAGGAGGTCAAACACACAGATAGGCATCGGTTCCTTGTTCTTACGTAGTAAACGTGTAACTTTACGAACAGGGAAGTTCTGAGCACAAAGTTCATCATAAATCTATTGGTCACTGAGGGAGCCCGGTAGGTTGCGTATGACGACTGAAAAAAGTTTGTCTGAAGGGTTGTGAAATGTGTAGTATTCTTGCTTAATTGATGTCAAGTACGAGGTAAGGTTGCGGTAGTCTGTGGACGTCGAAGTGTAGACCTTAAGAATGGCTCCCCGTAGCTCAGTGTGAAATTCAGATAAGACACATTTTTTTTACATCTGGTAGTAGCAATTGATAATTGTGCACATTGCGGACACATATAGGAGGAATTTTCTCTTTCTGAGAGATGGAGGCTGTGTCAGAAGAATCGTGGTCTGGTGCTTCACTTAAAGGATTGAAGCGATTAAATGTAGGAATTGGGTATGCATAGCGTGAGAGAGTAGGTTGTTCAGAAACAGAGGCAGTGCATCGGCGTTTGTTTTGTTGTGAACCCTGGGTGAGAGAGGGCTGTGAGCGTTGGCTGCGCTTTAGGCAGTCATATGGGGCACAATCTGCCATTGTATCATGGTCGTGCTGCACGGAGTTATTTAGTGTATTAAGGGGCTGAATAGAGTGAAGTTGAGATGGTCGTAGTATTGGTTTACTTACTGTATTATCCCCGGTAGCAGAAGACAGTTGAGATTGGTAGTGCTGATTAGATGACGTCAGTTGTAGCGTAGAATTGGAGCTATCCCGGAAGTTCGTGTCGTTATTTAATACATTTAGCGCTGAATATAATATTCTGCCGGTATCATCCGTTTGTAGAGCCATGTAGATATATGATATATAGCAATGAACAATACACAAAAGCTAGCTGACACAGCTAACTACAAAAACACGTGATTTGTAAGCAGAGCGTTCAGAGACAACCTGCGCGCTCGAAGTTCACTTGTCGACTCCGTCTGCTGCATAGTCTTGACCCCCTGTATTCTCACTTGTTCTTTTTAAGTTGCTCTTCATTTGTCTTGCCTTCTTGGACAGTTCTTCAACTATTTTATCTGCTTTCAGGACTCGCAGCTCATCAGTTTCTGCATATGACTACTGTCATGATTAGCACACGTATTGTTGAACTGGGTCTAGTAACCTCAATATTACATGTGGTTTCATTGTCAATTCTATTTATATTTTCTACATTTACTTTTCTATGTTTAGTAAAACGATTGCCTGTAAACTTTCTCATTCCAAATGTTTTTGGTCTACCCATATCATATATTCACCAATAACTAGTACAAAATATTACTCAGAACAAATAACTGTTCACATACACAGCCAAAGAGAAAAGAAAAACTAGCATTATTGGAGTTACAGAGGTATCAGCAGAAAGTTTGGAAGATCCCTTACTAAACAAGGCTTAGTTCAGATATGTCTGTTCAGTATTAAAGAAGTTATCGATTTTCTAAAAGCTTATGAAAAGGGACGTGGCAAAAACTTAACACCCACTAATATAATTCGCAAATTAGATATAAAATATTGCTCCAATGAACTTCTTAACTATATATTTGTAATCTAGAGGGATGGCGTTATAATAAAATGTAATAAATAAAAAAGTGAATTTTAACCCCAAGTGAAGTACCATCTCACCTTAAGAGATATTTGTGTACCAATCGTCTGTCTTCTAATGCTATAGTAGCATTGTAGCTTAGGAGCAATATGAATTTGTCAGACTTTTATAGGCTTTAGGTTCTGGGTTTCCATCATACTCAAATAATTACGGAAGTGAATAATTTAAGGTTATGTTGGGTGTTCTCTTTGTACATACCAAGATAGAATTAAGTGGATATCGATGGTTACGGTGAAGTAACTCATGCTACACTCGCCTCATTTCTCCATCGATTTTCAGTAGCGTCCTCTTGTAGGGCAAGTATGGCATTAAAATTAAGAGACGTGCACTTGACTTCGCTACTTCCGGATGCACTAATGACGGAAAGCTCTTGAACCTTGTTAATTCTTGCCGAACTGCTAACGACCTTTCCTTCCTTCCTTCCCGGATGCTTCAACAGAATTCCTCCTGTCTTGTCTTTGAAGCCCACATTCCTGCTTCAAACTTGAGGGAATTTAGGCGCGTTCATCTCCGTTATTGAGCATTTTTAACCATACTCTTACACGCAGTGCTGCCAACGTGTTATGACATACGAGAATACAGAAGACTAAGTCACAGTCAAATGTTTTAATCAACTGGTTCCTATAGATTGATGCAAAACTCCATTCTATTTGTGTCGTCAAAAGATAAAAAAATGAATAACTGCTTCCTGTTTGATAAAAGTATAAACTTGGATACAATCAGACTAATAGCAAGGTAAAAATACAACTTCAACGACTAAATAAACAATATATTTGATGTATGCATTCCCAATAGCCTTCCCTAATCACTTTTATACAAAATATTCTTAGAAACGGTTTTGTCTGTTAGTAATCGATAAAAACTGGAGATGTGTTTCACGGTATGTTGTCATGACCTTCTGTGAATACCTGAACATGATTAACATTATGTTAGGTGGCCATGTACGACAGAGGCAATCAAAATGAACACAAAAAGCTATATGAGAACATTAGGAATATTTTCCCATTCCTTTCAGTTTTACAATTCTTTCAATTTTCTCAAATACCAAGTCTTATCTCTTGGATATACAATGAAAATAGAACCGTAGCGAACCGTGCAATGAAGCGCTGGATTTCCACAATATTGTCAGGAGCAAAAGATCGAAAAACAAAAACGTTCATGCCAAACATGATTAGATTTCCTCTGGATACATTTTCAAAATCTATTCGCGAATATCCGTGACGCTGCAGACACTCTGACAGCTGCTTAGATTCGAGTGAGCACTTCCGTGAACTCATTCAATACTGTATTTACGCATTCGTAATCTTGAATACCACACTTCGTAGGTTTCCGGAAGCAATTACGACTCTTCAATTGTTAGGAAGCACTGACAGATTTTGTCACGTGAAGTCTATGGTGCGTGTGAGAAAAAATTCTTTTTTGTTTGTTTGTTTTATTAGGCGCTTTTAAGTACAACTGTAAGAATATTTGAATAGCATTAACATCAGAATTTTACGTAGATTGGTATGTAGTGGAGACATTTAGGAAATTCTTGTGTAGTTTTAAGTTATTAGCAAAGTGTGCGAATTGCATTCTTTCTCCATGTTAGACTGTTCACGCGGTGTGGGCCAGGAAACGTCTGAGTGGAGAGGGACAGCTTCTAGTGTGAGAACGGCCTACGTGTGACTACAATTGAAAGAGCAGTGAAGAGTAGCCGTAGTTCTTTGACCCATTGTTCTCTCTTATTTTAATGACAATTATTATTTGAAGCTTCCCTCGCTTTGAAAGTCACGCCTCACTACTGCACCTACATGTGACTGTACAATAGAAAGAGTACTAAAGAGTAGCGTTAGTTCTTTGAGCCATTCTTCTCTCTTATTTTAATGGCCATTATTATTTGGCGCTTCCCTCGCTTTGAAAGTAACGCCTCCTACTGGACCTATGACTGACTGTTCAATAGAAAGAGTCCTAAAGAGTGGTCTTAGTTCTTTGAGCCATTCTTCTCTCTTATTTTAATGGCCCTTATTATTTGGCGCTTCCCACGCTTTGAAAGTCACGCCTCCTACTGGAACTATGTCTGACTGTACAATAAAAAGAGTACTAAAGAGAAGCCTTAGTTCTTTGAGCCATTCTTCTCTCTTAGTTTAATGACAATTATTATTTGGAGCTTCCCTCGCTTTGAAAGTCGCACCTCGCTACTGGACCTACGTGTGACTGTACAATAGAAAGAGTACTAAAGACTATCCTTAGTTCTTTGAGCCATTCTTCTCTCTTATTTTAATGACAATTATTATTTGAAGCTTCCCTCGCTTGAAAGTCACGTCTCGCTACTGCACCTACATGCGACTGTACAATAGAAAGAGTACTAAAGAGTAGTCTTAGTTCTTTGAGTCATTATTCTCTCTTATTTTAATGAAAATTATTATTTGGAGCTTCCCTCGCTTTGAAAGTCACGCCTCGCTACTGTACCTACGAGTCACTGTACAATAGAAAGATTACTAAAGGTTAGCCTTAGTTCTTTGAGTCATTCTCTCTTATTTTACTGACAATTATTATTTGGAGCTTGCCTCGCTTTGAAAGTCATGCCTCGCTAATGGTCTACTGTATTCCCTTGTAACTAGAATAAGATAATGTTTATCATGAAATAGATAGAGCAATAGGTGATTTTACAAGAGTAGAGAAAGTCATGTATACATCACATAACGACCAAAACATTTGACTATCACTTAAAGTCTACTGTATTCCCTTGTGACTACAATAACATAATGTTTATCATGAAATAGATAGAGCAATAATTGTTTGTACAAGAGTAGAGAAAGTCATGTATACATCACATAACGACTAAAACATTTGACTATCACTTAAAGTCTACTGTATTCCCTTGTAACTACAATAAGATAATGTTTATCTTGAAGTAGATAGAGCAATAAGTGTTTGTACAAGAGTAGAGAAAGTCATGTATACATCACATAACGACTAAAACATTTGACTATCACTTAAAGTCTACTGTATTCCCTTGTAACTACAATAAGATAATGTTTATCTTGAAGTAGATAGAGCAATAAGTGTTTGTACAAGAGTAGAGAAAGTCATGTATACATCACATAACGACCAAAACATTTAACTATCACTTAAAGTCTACTGTATTCCCTTGTAACTAGAATAAGGTAATGCTTATCTTGAAGTAGATAGAGCAATAATTGATTGTGCGATTCTGTGACAGTGCTAAGTTTAGAGTTTTATTTTGTCCGATTATTTTTTAGATCTTCAACATGCACTGCGGAGAGATTTTAAAAACGGACGTGATTTTCCCTTAGGATTCATCTGAGAAGCAACAGCCGAGCTAACTGCTATTTGGCCGTTATTGGTCGTGGAAAAATTAATTTTCATGACAACCATGAACTTAAAACGGCTATACTCTAATTAGGCAGCCAGCCAAAAGTGTCCGCGCAGAGACACTAAACGTTACTACTCTACCAAACACTTACGTAGCACGTAGAGGACGTTCCTATAGTAACCAAAATTCAGCGGAAACATGTGCTATATGCACATGAAGTCGCTACTCGTTTTTCATAAGATATTTTTTATATTTACTTTAAAGTTAATTGCGAATTTTATTGAAAAATTCGTTGTAGATGACTGCGCTCTATGTACCCTGTACTTTTTTGAACATCACTTCATTCATCATTCGATGTGACTTAACATTGGAGGTTTTCTCTTCATTATTGCCCTCTGGACTGTATTGGCCCCTGTCTCCCCTGACGTCATCCTTCCTCCCGGGAATACCCCACTTGCGGCATGGGTACATAGATCAGGTTTGGACCTCCGTGCCTAATCCCCTCCGTAGCATAATCCAGTCCAAGAGTCCAACAGTAGATCTAAAAATTTACAGCGATCAATTATTTATCTCGAGTAGTTTTGATAGCAGGGATATCGAGGTATCAATAGCTTATTTCTAGTAAACACAATAAAAATCCTTTCAAAGATCTTGAGAAACTTAACGCGTCTTCACTCTGTAGATGATTGTGCTGGAATAACGTCGTTAATTGAAAATGCTATCAGCGCAGCGTAATCAGTGCTTGAGTTAATAGCCATGTATCAATTTACGAGAGGACATCTCCAGCCAGTGAGCCGCGAAATTACAAAACTTAATACTGGTAATAGCATTCTCACCAGCGGCACCTAGCCTCCACTATAAACCGTGCTTGGTTAGTAAACGGCTCCTTCTCTCTCAAGATATACGGTAGACTGAGAGTCAAATGTTTTGGTCCTTATATGTCTTTATAATTGCATTCTCTTTGTATGTCCAAGAGATAAAAAAATGAATAGCGTTTTCTGTTTGATGAAAGTATAAGCTTAGATACACTCAGACCAATAACTAGTTAAATTAATAACTTAGGTGAATAAACAAACAATAGATGTGTTGTACACACTCTCATATGGCTCTCTACTCCTCTCTTACAAAATATTGTTAAAAACGCTTTTGTCCTTTATTTTATTAAGCGAGGTACACAACTAGAGAAATGGTTTCACTGCATATTGTCATGGCCTACTATGAGTACGTAAATAAGATTAACATCATGTTAGGTGGCCATGTAGTACAGAGATAATCAAAATTAAAAGAAAATCTAAATATATGAGGAAATTAGGAGTTTCTAGAAAGAAGTTAAATATTTGTCATTACATTTTAATAGAACAAGTTTGTGGTTTAGAAAGAGAGATGCGTCCCACTGTGTAACCTGCATTCTTCAACCTTCTCATTACGTCACTCGGGCAAATGTTGCCAACCACCACGTTGCATGTTAATAGCAACCGATATACTTATGGGAATAGTGAAATAATTAAACTTAAGTAACAGTTAAATCTTTTAAGAAATGTTGGTTACGAAATAGTTTTGAAAGTGCATTCTCTTTGCATTCCCAAGAGATACAAAAAAGTTGGCATTTTTCATTTGAGAAA
This sequence comes from Mantis religiosa, assembly GCA_030765055.1. Taxonomy (NCBI): domain Eukaryota; kingdom Metazoa; phylum Arthropoda; class Insecta; order Mantodea; family Mantidae; genus Mantis; species Mantis religiosa. Next base: position 177,092,346 of record CM060955.1, on the reverse strand, counting down.
AGTTTAACTGTTGGAAAATGCCAGAATATTTCGGAAATGAATCACTCTATAAAACTTATTTTACACACACACACACACACACACACACACACACACACACTTTTTTTTTTTTTTTTTTTTTTTTGTTAACCAAACCTACAATTTTCCTACAAAAATATAACTATCTCTTACGATTTACGAGTTACCAAAATCATATTATGAAAATTCAGGATATATGTATCTTAAACATTTGAACGTTAAAATTGCTAAAGTCCCTTTTGAGGAAATCAACGTTATACGAAAAATGCTTTACGTAAAACGTAGTCTCGCGTCAGAAGTTGCCGGAGGTGTATGTAAAGTAAGGTAGTTTGTAGAACCAGTATCAAAATAAAACGATGAGGAAAAGGTCATCCAAGACGGACTTATCATCATTATCACTATTACTGTTATATGGTTGAGTCAAATAAGACATTTCTTTACGTAATGCTGTGTATGAGATCATGGAATCACCTTAGGATAATTGCTCGGAAAAGCCAACGTTTCAATTTGTAATGAAAACAATCCCAAGATTCTACGAAATGGAGTTAAAATCAGCAAGACTTTATTGTATAGTCAAATCAGACATGCTTCCACAATTATTATTCCGGGATTTTAAATCTGCGATCTTACTATGTAAACATTTTTCTGATAATAATGAATTGATAGTTAAACGCAATAAAGATACAGCATGCTGCATAGTTTTCTTTTTTCTAGGTTATATTGTTCATGCATACACGTACATAGGGCCTCCAAACGCGTATATCTAGCGAAGCCTTGGGTAGTCATACTTGTACATAGTGGAGAAAGTAACAAAATGCAGAGCTAATTTCTGGTTCTAGCAGTTTCTGCCACAAAAAAAGTAACTTCTCATCACATACAGCGTCCCTGAGGCTCTGTAAATGAAGTAGGTACAGCTGTACTCGAGCTAAGCTACGTAATATCATCATTTGGTAGACGCTTTGTGCTGCAAATCCCTAAAGGCATATCAGAGTAGCCCACAAAATTACATTTGGACGTCCAAAATTCGTAAAAAGCGTGTGTTCCAACTCAATCTATGAACATAGAGGGCTCTTCCCTGCTCTGTGCACACACCCCTTTTGTTTTAATACGTTTCACGTTCCTTTCGACGGCTTAAGCAATCATGATACACAAAACTGGCTTTTAATGGCATTACTGGGTTATAAAGGAATTAGCACAAATTACATTTACTTCAAACTAAGCTACAAATTAAAATTGCAAAAGCTCCATTTGCCCCGAAAAGAAAGAATACTTTCCCTGGTTCATTGCAGCCTACTCTGTTCTCATTGGCTGCTGTTTGTTCTGAGGTACAAAGCCTTCCTTATTGTACACGATTGCTCGGACACAAATTATACATATGGCGTAAGGGAGCTAATAATTCTACAGTTATGTAAGTTATCAATAAACGGATGCGAAGACACACAGGATGACCAACATATAACACATTGTATTTACACGGCTTGTTTGATACCATTCGAAGGCGACCATGAGCCAATCACGGGGAAGGAACCGTAACGCTGAAGATTTTTGTTTTACACAGCTGGAATTCTTAATCAGAGGGTTTCGAAACATGTATTTTATTAGAGATATCTCGGCAATGAACTTTTCGGTGTACGTCATACAATAATTCCTCTACCTATTGTAAATACGCGGTAGTGGAAGTAAAAATGTGCTGGGATTTCACTTTTATCGGCATTGTAAATGTGGTGAAGTTGGTATTTTATTGAGGCGCAGTTTTCTTGGCAAGGTCCTTCCATAATCCCTTTGTTAAGCTGATTTGTGAGCATGGGGCTCCTCTGAAAAGGAAAACCATTATTTCTATTCATTTTATTGCTTTCGGTTTGTTATTACAACTCTCGTATTGGAATTTATGTTGGTATTGCTTCAGCGAAATGCTAGCGATAGAGATTTATATCAGCAAATTCGAGGAATCATTTACTTTAAAATGATATGGCATAACTTCCAACTGTTAGCTTTTTAAACATCACTGACAACTTAACTTCACTTAACCTCACACGTTCTTTATCTCGAGGGTTTGTCTCGTTACTCCTCCACTCTAGTAATAACAGATGAAACATTCGCTGACTAGAAACATCTGTCAGAACGTCTGACTTGTTTAAGCTCTCTCTCACCACTGCAGTTTCAAGTTCTAGAACTATGCATGCTCTCTTTATGCAACAACTTAACGTACGGCACTTTCCAACTTGACTACAACATAAAGATAAACGAAGTACAGCAACATGAGGTTTTGGCACCAGAAACTTCAGTACATACATCGACAGAATTGTAACAAAGGTTTTTCCAGAGGGTTTTTATACCGTTTCTTTATCAAATACATCTATAGTATTGCATAAATGGCAGTTAAATAATTAAATATAACACTATCACTTTTTAAACTGTCTTTTGTTCACTGAAGTTACATCACGGTCATCTATGTATATTTTATAACAAAATGTAGCTAGCTTTTGTTTTGTACCTACTCTGTTGACAAGAGCAACTGTTTATATTACAACTATTTCCTACTCTATGAGACGATTTACTCACGCTAAGGCCTTCTCCGTAAACATGCTGTTTATAACTTCAATATGTTTGTATACACCTTTTTATTGTTTTTGTTGTTACTAAGATTTATTAGAGACTGTTATTCCATATCCGCGAAAAAGAATACGACATTTCTATGGTGAAGGAATGTTCAAAATCGGTTAGTGGTTTTCCATTAAAAACGTTATTTTGTTATCAACGATATTGTCAATTCACAGGATCAAATTAGCGCTCCTGGAATTTAGTCCCGCGGTTCTTGAACATGCCAGTAAAAGGCGGCCCGGGTTCGATCCCAGGCGACCGCAAAGTGAGATTTGTGGTGGACAACACGGCGCTGGGGCGGGTTTTCTCCGGGACCTCCGGTTTCCCCCGCCATCTCATTCCAACGGTGCTCCATCTTCATCTCATGTATCATCAGTGTCACCGCCTGCGGTGCCGTATGTAGTAAAAGCGGGCGTTAAACACTACACATTTCATTTCATGGGACTCTCATTTACACATCGGTCTGAGCTGGGTTTGAACCCACGAACATGGGATTCCAGACCAGGCCTAAAAATTAATATTTGTGTTACGCGGGTTTAAAAATATACGTATAATATTCATACATTTAAAATTTATATTGAATTTTCGTATTATGAGTTATGTAGGTTAAAAATTGAAATTAAAAAGCATTTTATTTTGAAATTTGTCAATTTTGGAAATTTTTTCAAAACATTCAGCTTTTAAAATGGAATACATGATGTAGCCTTCAGTTAATTTTTCCAAAATTTCACTCATATTTCCAAATCCCTACTAATTAAATGTCATATTTTGTTTTCTGAATTATTCATTTTAAATCTATATAAAACTCAAAAAAAAAAAAAAAAAAAAAAAAACATTTTCAGCCTATGCTGGTAAACAAAATTACGACAGATTTATGTACAGTAATGAGGCAAATGGGAAAGAAATTTTTTTTAACAAAATAGGTTGTTTTTAAAATTGTATCTTATTGATTTGGCTTAGAATTATACATTTTCAATTTAAAATTTAAAAGAGATATCAAGCGGAAATTCAAAACCATCCAATGTTTATAGAAAACATTTCAACTAATTTTTGAGCTAAAATGGCTGAAAACTTTAGGAAATAACGTTATCAGTGTACACTTGCCTTAAAAATTCACTTACCACAAGCGAAATAACTGGTGGGCTTACCTGCAAAACAAGAAATACAAAATTAGAACTGTTATGTTTCAGTGAGACAGTCTAGTTACTGCCCTGACTCAAGAGAAGTCGTGAGGAGTTAAGATTTTCTAACAAATAGATGAAACAGAAACATGAGTTGTATTTTGTTTTGAAGAAACACGGAAAGAGTTATATTCCACATTAAAGTATTCTTCATCTTCGTTTTCAAGATTAAAAAGGCGAAGACAGTACATTATACATCAAGCTGTTGGCTGTGAGAAACTTTACAGTTTATGGATGCCCCTTTATCAGTATTTAACATTCTATATTTGCTTGTTTAAAGTCTCTCTGGCGTTTCATATGAAACATGGATTCACAAACGAAGGCACTGTCCAAAAAGAAACATAATTCCGTAATATTTTGGAGTAACTGTTGTAAAAAGCACAAACGCTATTCAAATAAAAAATAAAAGAGTCATAACTTGAAAGTTCTAGAATATTCTTTACCCGATTGAGAATTGAAAACTTCATGAATATAGTACACAAATTATACAAAGGAATTCTGTGACGAAGGCTTCTAAATGAATGATACCTAGTGGTATACTGATTCCTTAGTTTACATGGCAATGTAAACAAAGCGGGAAAATGTATTACTCCGCCGGCGACTGTGATTGGAGGGAATATTCGCGCTATTTTATTCCCACGTGTCAAACTTGTGCGCTGTTAACAACTTGCAAAGTTTTGCTTTCCCACTTTTTATGTCTGAGTGGGTTATCCAGAAACACCTTTGTGTTAAAATTAAATGTGTAACATATTTTTCCCTTTTGATGGTCAAAATGTGACTGAATACTTACAATAATTACTCAAATATTATATTTCTTAACATAATCCCACCTCATTAATAAAATAAAAGTTAAGACACGGGTCTTTCTGCGGAATAACATTTTAAGTAACTGCGTGTAGCCACTTTGGCAATGACTGAAAGTTTTACTGATATGCAACTGAAAAAAATACATGCCTAAATAGAATCGGATAGCGACGAATTCCTTATTTTCTCAAAGATGCGTGTATTGTGTCACGTCCACATCTAGTGTGCTGGTGCTTTAGTACTCGACGAGTGAGACAAAGAGCTGCAAATTTCATTTCTTTCGCGTTTTTGTTATCTTGAACAGCTTAAAACGGAGTTACGCTGTAGAGGTGAGAAGGTATTAGTAACCGTGAGTAATCCCCCAAGTTAACACGACCAAAAATGGAACCAATCCAGATAGAAACAAAAAAGGGGACACCCTGGTTTAGTCGACATAATATAGTGCGCCTGGCTAGAGCTGCAGCCTGTAAATCATCGGCGCGGGACTGTACACATAATTAACTCCACCGCGGTTTCTTCTTAAAGCAATTAATAAAACGCTCCAAAATTTGCATCAGCACATTTATTACATTCGTGGTCATCTATCACACGACTTAATTCTAGCTCTAACTTTATTTCACTTTCCCAGTACAACCTTCAGAATGAATCATTAAATAGCCTTTATTAATCTACACACTACAAGTTAAGGAGGTAAACATTTTAGAAACTATTAGAATATAGTAAACATTAAGTGATAGTCAAATGTTTTATGTTAGTCATGTCTTTATAATTACATTCTCTTTGCATGTTCGAAAGATAAAATGTGAATAACGACTTCACACTTCAAATTTAAACAAATTACAAGCAATATCTACGAGGGCTGTTCAATAAAGAATGATCACAATTTGTTTTGACAATGTACTACTCATCCTCATAATTTTTATGGTCCTTCTCAAAATAGTCTCCCCTGAATGCGATGTACTTGTCCCAGCGTTTCTGCCAGTCTTCAAAGACATGCTGGAAACCATTTTTGAGAGATCCTTCAAAATCGCCTCCTAAGCCTTCACCACTGCTTCTGATGATGGATAATGTCTCCCACGAAGGCGTTTCTTCAAGTTAGGGAATAGAAAAAAGTCACATGGGGCTAAATCCGGACTATAGGGAGTGTGAGGAATGTACTTCACGTTGATTTTTGCAAGATATTCTGCAACAACATTGGCAATATGTGGCCGCACATTATCGTGGTGCAGCATCCAGCCTGCTTCACGGCAATGTGGTCTTTTGCCCCTGATATGGACTTGCAATGTTTTCAGGACATTCCTGTAGTATTGTCCAGTTACTGATGTGTGTGCAGGTACAACATGCTGGTAAACCATTCCATGAATATCAAAGAACGAGAAGATTATAACTTTCCCAGCACAAGCAACCACTTTTGCTTTTGGGGAGTTGGTGATTAAGGAAATTTCCACAATGAGCTTTGCTGATTCCTCTCAGGATCAAAATGATGCAGCCAAGATTCATCAGCAGTGATTACGTTTGAAAGAAACTCCGGATCTTCCTCTAACATCAACTTTAAATGCATATTATCTCCATTACAGCGGTAGGCGATACTGAACATGTCTGAACTTGCCTGGTTCTCACAGGCGGGAACCAGAAGTAACAACAATGAAACTACTATGGCGTGTTTGTTTCACATTAAGCTAACAGAATATAATAAGATTGAATTTTAGGGCAAAAAATTATGACCGTCAAAATTATGATCATTATTTATTGAACAGCGCTCGTATATAAAGCTTCACCCCACAAATAAATTATGACAAATTGTACGTATTGACGTTACCCGCATTTTTGAGTAGTAAGATATGGTTTTTGTCTTACGATTTGTCAGTTACATAAACGTAAGCGAGCATATCGCTCTAGTTTGAGAAAGATTATATAATATCAAACGTATCTGGAATGTGTAGAGCGCTATCTTGTGGCGAAACAGCGTCATGGTGTTACGTAATAAATGCAATTAAAGAAAGTGTCTACACCTAGGGCGTTACAAGGTTGTGCCTTCCTATATACGCAAGCAGGCAGAATACGTAAGATGGCATCCGTTCACACAGACATATCTGTAAAGATACTCTTTCTGTCTTAACAGCACAACAAAATGAAACCTTCGTAAAATACCAAAGTTGGTATTTACATTTTCAGCATCTCTTGACTATCCTTTATACAGAACACTTGATATTTTTAGTTTCCTCAGAACTGACTAACCATTTTAATCACAATATCATATATTTAACACATTTTCAAAAGAAATAAAAATTATATCTTGAATTTTCTGGGAATATCCTCAGAGGTGCCCTTTATTCTTATTAAATTTTATATAACTGTTTGCTAAACTGTAAGCGATAGACAAAATCTCACTACACAAAAATGTAGATATTTTCAAAGCCCACAATTTATATCAAAAATTTTCTATATTCTGTTTTAGTGAAACATCTCGATTATTTGAGGGGCCGCGCCGTGGCTCAGTGGTTAGACCGCTTGGCTCTCACCAAGGCGGCCCGGGTTCGATCCCAGGCGACCGGAAAGTCAGATTTGTTGTGGACAACACGGCGCTGGGGCGGGTTTTCTCCGGGATCTCCGGTTTCCCCGCCATCTCATTCCACCGGTGCTCCATCTTCACTTCATGTATCATCAGTGTCATCGCCTGCGGTGCCGTATGTAGTAAAAGCGGGCGTTAAACACTACACATTTCATTTTTTTCGATTGATTTTCATAATATTTATGTTCTTCCCACATAGTAAATCGATACTCACTTGTTATCTCTTGGACTATAAAGACAACTGCAAAACATTTGACTATCACTTAAAGTCTACTGTATTTCCTTGTAACTACAATAAGATAATGCTTATCTTGAAGTATATAGAGCAATAAGTGTTTGTACAGGAGTAGAGAAATGTCACTTAAGCGCAGTACATCAGGAATGTGCTGGTGATGTAAAGTGAAGCCACATTGGAAGGTCAGCTACTTGACGTAGCATAAATTATGCTGATGCAATAACCTTCAGAAGTTATTGAACTACCGAGAACAACTTCCGGACGTTTCTACATGCGTTACCGTGTGTCTAAAACAGGGGTGTCCAGCCTATCATTGGATAGTGTTTCTATAAGTGACAATAGAATTAAAGTCTTATTAATAACCGAGTAAAAGCTTTCAGTTGATGTATGTCTGTCTCTCTTTTCCTTCCCTCCCATACGTTGTGACATTATTACTTGTGAGGATGGAGAAGAAAGTAGCGTAGCAGTACATCAAGAGAGGATGGTATTAATTCCATTGAGATAACGTCGTGATTAATAGCGCGTCAAAGCCTCCACGGTACGTTACCAAGTCAGCTGCTAGCTCGTGGAAATTAATGTTCAGAATATAGCAACACATTAATGACATTTATCTGCTGTTGGACTGCGAAAGATGAGAAAAGTACGGCGTGTAGTGCGTTAACCTTCTAGGGCTCATCCCTCTATCAAATAACGAAACAAAAAGCAAACATTTGAAGTGCCGCTTTGGAATTTTTCCACGGACTTTCTGCACCCAGCGATGCGTTGTTGTTTTTGATGGTGACTCAGTTTATTTGGAATCCATCGACAACAATGTTCTCTCACGCCTAAGTGCTCGACGCTTCTTCTACAATCTACGCCACGTCCTAGTAACTGTGACGTATAACATCGACGTCCGGCCAACACGACTGAAGCGACGAATACCGAAGGACCTGCTTTACAGTGATGACACTTCCACTTCTCAATAATCTACTGCTTCACATTTGCTTTTCTATTGTTCTTTTCTGCTGTATAAATTCTCACTATTGAAGTATGTATACCATTTTAATAGTTCAGTATCACAATTGTGTACGTTCTGAGGAGGCACACTGTCCTACCCTTCCAATGTTATTACTCTATAATTGTTTTGTATGTGTTCTCTCAGATCTGCAAAGCATGTATTATTGCTGACCGATCTAATATATATAAAAGCCTGGGACCAAGTAAAGCCGTGGTCCAGCACGGAGCAAATGTTACACGATGTAGAAAGGTTCAAACGACAGTGTACCTACAGGTTTATAAATCTCTGTGGTAGTTTCACAACTGTTTCTTAATCATTCTTACAGTCGCTGTTGCTGTTTGAGGCTCGGTAACAAAGTTTGATGTGCTGTGAATATGGATAATATGAAGAAGCGTGGTATCAGTTGGTCAGGGGAAGACTAATGTTTTCTCTAGACCACAAAAGAATGAACATTATAAAAAACAAATCCGTATCGACGAATACAAACATGAGAAAGGAGGAGGCATTGAGGGAAAGGTGATAGAAATGATTCTTCCTAACCTGTACATTAGAGACAGTAACCGAGGCGAGTATCAGATCTCGTTTATCGTCCCTGACGTTGGTACAGGTTAGGACGAATCATTTCTATCAGCTTTCTGGCGTTCGTTTTACTAAACCTGTTTCTGCTTTTGAAGTTTAGTTCGTCGTACTTCGCAATAATTTCTATTCTTGATAGATAATTTTTCCTCCGTCGTCTTATTTCACGAATTCTACGCGCTACAGCTACATTCATCACTTCCTTGTCGTCCATGTTGCAAAGATAGTCCGCGTTTAATCTACCCCTCGGTGCCGGACCAACGTGTTTGGTCCTCGGACTACCGCTAATCCCGGTTTATGAATAAGAAAATCGATGGTCCACCTTTAGTCCACCGAAAGTAGCAAGTTGGTCCGGACCAACTCTGGCTATGAATACTATGAATATGAAATTACAAGTCACTCAGGTAACAGTTGACTATAGGCAGCTCTTTTACACAGTAGAAGTGCACTTTGTTTTCTAAACGGAGATATTCAAGAATCGTGTTGTGATAAAGTTCTTCGTAGTTCCTTTGCAGCTTGTAAATGTGTGTGTGTCTTTTTTCTTTCTTTTCCTTTTTTTCTTTTTTTTTTAATTTTACTACTTCCAACGTTAAGTCATATCGGACGATGAATGAAGTGGGTGAAAAGATGCTGAAATGAGTCCAGGGTCCATGGCTTAGAGCTTCCTGACATTCGTCTTTATGGATAAGAGAAAACCAGGGAAAAAACGTTATCCATGTAACTCCCCCTGACCGACATTCGAACTCGGGACCTCTTGAACGTAAGGCAGACACGCTATCATTACTACGCTACCGAGGCGGGCATTTAAGTATGTATATCATTTTATTAGTTCAGTGTCACATTTGTATTAGTACAGAGGAGACACACTGTCCTACCTCTGCAATGTCATTACTCCATAATTATTTTGTATCTGTTCTCTCAGATCTGCCAAACATATATTATTGCTGACCGATCTAATTCATATAAAACGCCTAACTATACATATAAACTGTTTTCTACCAGAGTCGGCTCATAAGTCCTTGGTCTCACTTAGAGATGGCGCCACTGGGCCAATTTGTCGGATAGCATAATATAGTTTAACTCTAGACTAGCTTGTATTCACAGCTACAGGTCAATAGCTTAATCAGTTTTTGAATCACAGCATTTTAAACAAGACAAGTGTAGAGGTTTCACGAAAATGGAGGATTTGGAAAAGGAGCAGTGATTTGAAAGGAGGTAATACCTCTTGACACCTAAAGACATCAAGGAGGAAATTGACAGTACATCGAAAGACTCTCCCTTCATATACAATGAGTAAAAGGTTGGTTGTAGAGTTTAAAATGGGACGTACGAGTACTAGTGATGAGCCTCGCTCTGTCCCTTCATATACAATAATTAAAAGGTTGGTTGTAGAGTTTAAAATGTGACGTACGAGTACTAGTGATGAGCCTCGCTCTGTCCCTTCATATACAATAATTAAAAGGTTGGTTGTAGAGTTTAAAATGTGACGTACGAGTACTAGTGATGAGCCTCGCTCTGTCCCTTCATATACAATAATTAAAAGGTTGGTTGTAGAGTTTAAAATGGGGCGTACGAGTACTAGTGATGAGCCTCGCTCTGTCCCTTCATATACAATAATTAAAAGGTTGGTTGTAGAGTTTAAAATGGGACGTACGAGTACTAGTGATGAGCCTCGCTCTGTCCCTTCATATACAATAATTAAAAGGTTGGTTGTAGAGTTTAAAATGTGACGTACGAGTACTAGTGATGAGCCTGGCTCTGTCCCTTCATATACAATAATTAAAAGGTTGGTTGTAGAGTTTAAAATGGGACGTACGAGTACTAGTGATGAGCCACGCTCTGTCCCTTCATATACAATAATTAAAAGGTTGGTTGTAGAGTTTAAAATGGGGCGTACGAGTACTAGTGATGAGCCTCGCTCTGTCCCTTCATATACAATAATTAAAAGGTTGGTTGTAGAGTTTAAAATGGGACGTACGAGTACTAGTGATGAGCCTCGCTCTGTCCCTTCATATACAATAATTAAAAGGTTGGTTGTAGAGTTTAAAATGGGACGTACGAGTACTAGTGATGAGCCTCGCTCTGTCCCTTCATATACAATAATTAAAAGGTTGGTTGTAGAGTTTAAAATGGGACGTACGAGTACTAGTGATGAGCCTCGCTCTGTCCCTTCATATACAATAATTAAAAGGTTGGTTGTAGAGTTTAAAATGGGACGTACGAGTACTAGTGATGAGCCTCGCTCTGTCCCTTCATATACAATAATTAAAAGATTGGTTGTAGAGTTTAAAATGGGACGTACGAGCACTAGTGATGAGCCACGCTCTGTCCCTTCATATACAATAATTAAAAGGTTGGTTGTAGAGTTTAAAATGGGGCGTACGAGTACTAGTGATGAGCCTCGCTCTGTCCCTTCATATACAATAATTAAAAGGTTGGTTGTAGAGTTTAAAATGGGGCGTACGAGTACTAGTGATGAGCCTCGCTCTGTCCCTTCATATACAATAATTAAAATGTTGGTTGTAGAGTTTAAAATGGGACGTACGAGTACTAGTGATGAGCACCACTCTGTCCCTTCATATACAATAATTAAAAGGTTGGTTGTAGAGTTTAAAATGTGACGTACGAGTACTAGTGATGAGCCTCGCTTTGTCCCTTCATATACAATAATTAAAAGGTTGGTTGTAGAGTTTAAAATGTGACGTACGAGTACTAGTGATGAGCCTCGCTCTGTCCCTTCATATACAATAATTAAAACGTTGGTTGTAGAGTTTAAAATGTGACGTACGAGTACTAGTGATGAGCCTCGCTCTGTCCCTTCATATACAATAATTAAAAGGTTGGTTGTAGAGTTTAAAATGGGACGTACGAGTACTAGTGATGAGCCTCGCTCTGTCCCTTCATATAAAATAATTAAAACGTTGGTTGTAGAGTTTAAAATGGGACGTAAGGATACTAGTGATGAGCCTCGCTCTGTCCCTTCATATAAAATAATTAAAACGTTGGTTGTAGAGTTTAAAATGGGACGTACGGATACTAGTGATGAGCCTCGCTCTGTCCCTTCATATACAATAATTAAAAGGTTGGTTGTAGAGTTTAAAATGGGACGTACGAGTACTAGTGATGAGCCTCGCTCTGTCCCTTCATATAAAATAATTAAAACGTTGGTTGTAGAGTTTAAAATGGGACGTACGAGTACTAGTGATGAGCCTCGCTCTGTCCCTTCATATACAATGAGTAAAAGGTTGGTTGTAGAGTTTAAAATGGGACGTACGAGTACTAGTGATGAGCCTCGCTCTGTCCCTTCATATAAAATAATTAAAACGTTGGTTGTAGAGTTTAAAATGGGACGTACGAGCGCTAGTGATGAGCCTCGCTCTGTCCCTTCATATACAATAAGTAAAAGGTTGGTTGTAGAGTTTAAAATGGGACGTACGGATACTAGTGATGAGCCTCGCTCTGTCCCTTCATATACAATAAGTAAAAGGTTGGTTGTAGAGTATAAAATGGGACGTACGGATACTAGTGATGAGCCTCGCTCTGTCCCTTCATATACAATAAGTAAAAGGTTGGTTGTAGAGTTTAAAATGTGACGTACGGATACTAGTGATGAGCCTCGCTCTGTCCCTTCATATAAAATAATTAAAACGTTGGTTGTAGAGTTTAAAATGGGACGTACGGATACTAGTGATGAGCCTCGCTCTGTCCCTTCATATACAATAATTAAGAGGTTGGTTGTAGAGTGTAAAATGGGACGTACGAGTACTAGTGATGAGCCTCGCTCTGTCCCTTCATATACAATAATTAAAAGGTTGGTTGTAGAGTTTAAAATGGGACGTACGAATACTAGTGATGAGCTTCGCTCTGTCCCTTCATATACAACAATTAAAAGGTTGGTTGTAGAGTTTAAAATGGGACGTACGAGTACTAGTGATGAGCCTCGCTCTGTCCCTTCATATAAAATAATTAAAAGGTTGGTTGTAGAATTTAAAATGGGACGTACGAGTACTAGTGATGAGCCTCGCTCTGTCCCTTCATATACAATAATTAAAAGGTTGGTTGTAGAGTTTAAAATGGGACGTACGAGCACTAGTGATGAGCCTCGCTCTGTCCCTTCATATACAATAATTAAAAGGTTGGTTGTAGAGTTTAAAATGTGACGTACGAGTACTAGTGATGAGTCTCGCTCTGTCTCTTCATATACAATAATTAAAAGATTGGTTGTAGAGTTTAAATTGTGACGTACGAGCACTAGTGATGAGTCTCGCTCTGTCCCTTCATACACAATAATTAAAAGGTTGGTTGTAGAGTTTAAAATGTGACGTATGAGTACTAGTGATGAGTCTCGCTCTGTCTCTTCATATACAATAATTAAAAGGTTGGTTGTACAGTTTAAAATGTGACGTACGAATACTAGTGATGAGCCTCGCTCTGTCCCTTCATATACAATAATTAAAAGGTTGGTTGTAGAGTTTAAAACGTGACGTACGAGTACTAGTGATGAGCCTCGCTCTGTCCCTTCATATACAATAATTAAAAGGTTGATTGTAGAGTTTAAAATGGGACGTATGAGTAGTAGTGATGAGTCTCGCTCTGTCCCTTCATATACAATAATTAAAAGGTTGGTTGTAGAGTTTAAAATGTGACGTACGAATACTAGTGACGAGCCTCGCTGTGTCCCTTCATATACAATAATTAAAAGGTTGGTTGTAGAGTTTAAAATGTGACGTACGAGTACTAGTGATGAGCCTCGCTTTGTCCCTTCATATACAATAATTAAAAGGTTGGTTGTAGAGTTTAAAATGTGACGTACGAGTACTAGTGATGAGCCTCGCTCTGTCCCTTCATATACAATAATTAAAAGGTTGGTTGTAGAGTTTAAAATGGGACGTATGAGTACTAGTGATGAGCCTCGCTCTGTCCCTTCATATACAATAATTAAAAGGTTGGTTGTAGAGTTTAAAATGGGATGTACGAGCACTAGTGATGAGCCTCGCTTTGTCCCTTCATATACAATAATTAAAAGGTTGGTTGTAGAGTTTAAAATGTGACGTACGAGTACTAGTGATGAGCCTCGCTTTGTCCCTTCATATACAATAATTAAAAGGTTGGTTGTAGAGTTTAAAATGGGACGTATGAGTACTAGTGATGAGCCTCGCTCTGTCCCTTCATATACAATAATTAAAAGGTTGGTTGTAGAGTTTAAAATGGGACGTATGAGTACTAGTGATGAGCCTCGCTTTGTCCCTTCATATACAATAATTAAAAGGTTGGTTGTAGAGTTTAAAATGGGACGTATGAGTACTAGTGATGAGCCTCGCTCTGTCCCTTCATATACAATAATTAAAAGGTTGGTTGTAGAGTTTAAAATGGGACGTACGAGCACTAGTGATGAGCCTCGCTTTGTCCCTTCATATACAATAATTAAAAGGTTGGTTGTAGAGTTTAAAATGTGACGTACGAGTACTAGTGATGAGCCTCGCTTTGTCCCTTCATATACAATAATTAAAAGGTTGGTTGTAGAGTTTAAAATGGGACGTATGAGTACTAGTGATGAGCCTCGCTCTGTCCCTTCATATACAATAATTAAAAGGTTGGTTGTAGAGTTTAAAATGGGACGTACGAGTACTAGTGATGAGCCTCGCTTTGTCCCTTCATATACAATAATTAAAAGGTTGGTTGTAGAGTTTAAAATGGGACGTACGAGTACTAGTGATGAGCCTCGCTCTGTCCCTTCATATACAATAATTAAAAGGTGGGCTGTAGAGTTTAAAATGTGACGTACGAGCACTAGTGATGAGCCTCACTCTGTCCCTTCATATACAATAATTAAAAGGTTGGTTGTAGAGTTTAAAATGTGACGTACGAGTACTAGTGTTGAGTCTCGCGCTGTCCCTTCATATACAATAGTTAAAAGGTTGGTTGTAGAGTTTAAAATGGGACGTACGAGTACTAGTGATGAGCCTCGCTCTGTCCCTTCATATACAATAATTAAAAGGTTGGTTGTAGAGTTTAAAATGGGACGTACGAGTACTAGTGTTGAGTCTCGCTCTGTCCCTTCATATACAATAATTAAAAGGTTGGTTGTAGAGTTTAAAATGGGACGTACGAGTACTAGTGATGAGCCTCGCTCTGTCCCTTCATATACAATAATTAAAAGGTTGGTTGTAGAGTTTAAAATGTGACGTACGAGTACTAGTGTTGAGTCTCGCTCTGTCCCTTCATATACAATAATTAAAAGGTTGGTTGTAGAGTTTAAAATGGGACGTACGAGTACTAGTGATGAGCCTCACTCTGTCCCTTCATATACAATAATTAAAAGGTTGGTTGTAGAGTTTAAAATGTGACGTACGAGTACTAGTGTTGAGTCTCGCTCTGTCCCTTCATATACAATAATTAAAAGGTTGGTTGTAGAGTTTAAAATGGGACGTACGAGTACTAGTGATGAGCCTCGCTCTGTCCCTTCATATACAATAATTCGCCTAGCTGCATTGACGATTAGTTCACAAGTTGTGCAGTCGTATCGATAGTTATATTACCTTTAGTTTTGAAATAATAATAATAATAATAATAATAATAATAATAATAATAATAATAATAATAATAATAATAATAATAATAATAATAATAATAATAATAATAATAATAATAATAATAATAATAATAATAATAATAATAATAATAATTAATAATAATAATAATAATAATAATAATAATAATAATAATAATAATAATAATAATAATAATAATAATAATAATAATAATAATAATAATAATAATAATAATAATAATAATAATAATAATAATAATAATAATAATAATAATAATAATAATAATAATAATAATAATAATAATAATAATAATAATAATAATAATAATAATAATAATAATAATAATAATAATAATAATAATAATAATAATAATAATAATAATAATAATAATAATAATAATAATAATAATAATAATAATAATAATAATAATAATAATAATAATAATAATAATAATAATAATAATAATAATAATAATAATAATAATAATAATAATAATAATAATAATAATAATAATAATAATAATAATAATAATAATAATAATAATAATAATAATAATAATAATAATAATAATAACCCATGGCGCGACAGACCCACGAGTGCCAAGGCCTACCAATCCGACTGCCGGCCCCACGCGCACTTACGCACGGCAGAGGTGGACGATCATCCAACCGATACGGGGAGATGTGGTCAGCATCTCGGCATCCCCCAGCTTGAATGTTGGTTTCCGGGACCAGGGCCACTTACCTAGCGTAAGCTGCTCACTTTCCTCACAATGCTCAGTGGGCACCGGTCCTATACCCGGGACCGAAAATCCCCACCACATGTGTGGGATCGAACCCGGGCTGCTTTCAGTGGCCAGGGACCAAGGCATGCTGCCTTAGCCCGCTACGCCACGGCGCAGGACTTATTTTCAAAACAACACTTCCAATATTTTTGTTTCCTGACTTTCCTTTAAAAGCACAATAAATGTCTTTAATTATTGGCAGGAATTGTTCCCCATCAATGAAAATTTCCTTATTTGTCGTTGCGCAGCTTTTTACATCTCCATGGTTACTTTATTTCTTTACGATCACTTCCCATAGAATTTATATAATCTACTTCATTTTCTTGTCTGCGCTTCTCTTTTGTTTTATCACGGATTATATTTACATTGTATGAAATAACTAGTTTAACATATCTCAAAGTTAACAAACATTTAAATTTGACAAGTCTTGCTGGGGACTATATTTAAATAACCATTTCATCTCTTTTGGATTTGCTGTAGGTATTATTTGCCTTAGATCCGTTGTTCACTAAATTCACATGTAAACAAATCTTCACATTGTTTAATAGAATCATGGCCTTCTAAATATTTGAAATGTTGTCCTTGTATCATTCAACTGTTAAATAAGTTAAAAGTACATCGAAAATAAAAACAAAATGGGAGAGGAAGGGTTTTTAAAGACCAGGTCGTAGTAATCTTCAGGGAATGCGCGAGGTTCTCGTTGCCAAGGCGGATATGCGGGTAAAAATGCAAATTTCGCTATCTCTTAGGATTACTATTGACGTCGAGTATAATAATTATTTTAATAACTTCATGCGCTTTTTAGCTACTCACATGGATTTCCCGTGTGACCCGAGAACTACTACCTCTAAAGTGTAAGTCTGCAAAGAGAGAGAGAGAGAGAGAGAGAGAGAGAGAGAGAGAGAGAGAGAGAGAGAGAGAGAGAGAGACTTAAGTAAACACTGGAAATATCGTTATAAATTATGTCTTTGCTAAAAAGGATAATTTAAAAATTGCGTAAAAATTTCGACTAAAGAGGAATTTAATGAAATTGCCTCAAACTTATATAACCTTTGTTTTGTTTATTTGGTTGGTTGCTTAGGAAGCCGTTTTAAAGGCATTCTAATCCAATATTTTCGTCCACTTTGTTTTAAAACCAACGTATCAGCACCTGTTGCCAGTTAGGCTTAACAGATGTTAAAATCGACGTTAAAAAATGTAACGTAACAATTGCAACAGCTCTAACAAAGCTGTTAAATTTCTTTCATTTCACCAACATGTTTTCTGAAAATGTTAACAAACAGTGCTAACGCCAAGAGACTTGTAAATAAGCTATAGAAGGCTATGAAAGTGTTGTATTATTTTCTGAACGTACTGCGATGCGCTTTTGCTTTCAGTTTTGACTGCACACAGCTGAAAAAATGGCGGGTAAACAAAATCGTAAACAAAAGCCGTGAGACAAATTTCTTTTCGATGAAGAAAGAATTGTTAATTGAATTGGCGACGAAGTATATGGTGGAAAATAAGAGAGCGGATGCGGTGAATGTAAAAGAGAAACATGTCACGTAGGAGAAAATTGGATACGAATTGAAATCAAATGCATATCACTAGTAGAAACACGAAACAACTTCGTCAATATTGGTAAATTTAATACTAGGAGCGAAGAAGGACAAGTGACGAGAGACCTGAACGTTTCAAGACAGGAGGTGGACAGTGTATTATCCTCAGAATTCAGTGAATTATAAAATCTCAAAGTTATTAATACGCGGGCTGTTCAATAAATGATGACCATAATTTTTTTCGACAACGTACCTTTACTCATCCTCATAAATTTGATGGTTCTTCTCAAAATAGTCTTCCCTGAATGCGATGCACTTGTCCTAGCATTTCTGCCAGTCTTCAAAGACATGCTGGAAACCATTTTTGAGAGATCCTTCAAAATCGCCTCCGCAGCCTTCACCACTGCTTCTGATGATGGATAATGTCTCCCACGAAGGCATTTCTTCAAGTGAGGGAATATAAAAAGGTCACATGGGGCTAAATCCGGGAGGGTGAGGGATGCACTTCACGTTGATTTTTGCAAGATATTCAGCAACAACATTGACAATATGTGGCCGCGCATTATCGTGGTGCAGCATCCAGCCTGCTGCACGGAAATGTGGTCTTTTGCGCCTGATATGGACTTGCAATTACTGATGTGTGTGCAGGTACAACATGCTGATAAACCATTCCATGAATATCAAAGAATGAGATGACCATAACTTTCCCAGCAGAAGCAACCACTTTTACTTTTTGGGGGGTTGGTGATGAAGGAGATTTCCACACTGAGCTTTGCTGTTTGCTCTCAGGATCAAAATGATGTAGCCAAGTTTCATCAGCAGTGATTACGTTTGAAAGAAACTCCGGATCTTACTCTAACATCAACTTTAACTGCATACAGACCTGCATGCGAATGTCCTTTTGTTCGGGAATCAACAGTCTTGGAACTCATCGCGCACAAACACGTCTCATGTGTAATGTTTCTGTCTCCAACGTGTGGGTGGCACCCAATGAAATGTTCAGTATTTCAGAAAGTGATCTTAAGGTAATTTGTCGATCCTCTCTCACAATGGCAGCAGCAGTGTTGATGATTTCCTCCGTAAAAGCAGTAACTAGAGCACCGGATCCACCTTCCTTTGAAATTGATTGTCTCCCCTCTTTAAACATTTTAAACCACCTTCGAGC
The DNA here is from genome assembly GCA_030765055.1 of Mantis religiosa. NCBI lineage: Eukaryota > Metazoa > Arthropoda > Insecta > Mantodea > Mantidae > Mantis > Mantis religiosa. The sequence goes on along the minus strand of CM060955.1, from coordinate 177,073,324 downwards.
TGTGCTGTAGGGAAGGACAGACTCTCCATAGGCCTCCTGTAACATTGTATAGGCCTCAACTGAAGATTTGTTGAGACAAAAGCAAAATTTCAAAGCCGCATATTGTTCCTCGCGTGTTACCTTCATTACAACGATAGGTGATACTGAACATGTCTGAACTTGCGCGGTTCTCACAGGCGGGAACCAGGAATACCCACAATGAAACTACTACGGCATGTTTGTTTCACTAATAGAATATAATAAGATTGAATTTTAGTGCGAAAAATTATAACCGTAAAAAATTATGATCATTCTTTATTGAACAGCACTCGTACCTGAAGCAAAGGTGAGATCGGCATATTCCTTTCGATGCATGTTCTAACCTCTCTTGTACTTCCTCTTCATAACAACTTGTTTAGACAGTCTATACCTCCGTCGGATAGCTCCTCAAAATCATTTCTCGTCATAAGACGTATTCTATTACGCATGCCATTTAGACGGTCTTAAATATAGCAAATCGACATCAAAAACTGCGTTCACGCCCGTCACCTTGACTATTTACAATTATTAAGGACTTCACAACAGAAATGTGGCTTGTTAGTTTAACAAGAGATTTAACACGAGTGTTAAGCAAACAGATGTTTGTGAAATCGGGCATAACTGGGTTATGTTTAGCAGCAGACCATGCATTGCCTATCGCAACTTCCATATATTAGTCACGCCTGCAGTCACTGAAATTATTCGGTATAGTTCATTAGCATCCTGTATATTACCAACACTCTATTACAAATGAAATAACATATGAACGACTATACCAATTTTTAAACATTTGCTTTCATCTCAAGCCAGGCGTACCACCTTCACCTTTGTAGTTGGTAATTACACAAATGAATATACCTGCCTTGTTACAGTATTGCTAATTACTAAACATAAATATAACGGCCCGGGAACTTTGATTATCTCTGCGTTTATAATTGGAGTGTTTTATACAATAAAAACATATCAGTCTTCTGTTTCATTTAATGCATTGATTTAATTGGAATGGTTTGTTAAAAGAGACAATCGTGGTTGTTATATGTTGTTAAATGAGGTAAAATGTGTGGTCTGACGTCAGCAGAGAGAATAACTGTTGTTTCAATATTATTTAATTCATATTTGACATTTCACTTGGCACACTAATAAATATTTTCGTTAATTGTCCTAAGAACTGCTATGTTCCAATAGCTTGTCGTATGTACCACTATTCTTAAAATGTTTACTATTCTATGTACATTATTCTCGTATATCTTCTGTAAGCACAAGAGAATAAAGGAATACATTCGTCTAAAAGCTATAGTCAAATGTTTTGGTTGTTATGTATACCTATTCTTTTATTTATATTATCTTTCTATGGACAAGATATAAAAAATATGAAGAACGAATTCTTATTTAAAGAGAGTTTACGAACTGCTGAAAATAGTACTTCTCTATTAATCTTTAAGTACAAGGGGTGGCATGAGAACACTAGTCAGATTACGTGACGCTTCTACCCTTCTCAGGATCACCTTTAAACTGTAACTCTTTTCTCAGGAGAAAGAAGATGATAACGAGAAAGGCAGCTGAAACATTTAAAATGGACTTACAAATATATGTTTAAGGAGAAGGGCTGTAGTACAAAAGTACTCGAGAGAGAGGCTCGTAAAGGAAGCTGGACCACTGCCAGACGCAGTTTTGAGCACCCTTGTACTTCAGATGTGAAACTTCGCCCTTCTTTTGTCATTAACACAGTCCTGTAACATTTCTTTTTACCTTGTGTCTTACCGAAAGACCTGACGCACGGTTTCAGACTCCCATTTAACAATTATGACCTTCTTTACTCTTGTATAAACAGTTATTCCTCTATGTACTTCATGATAAGCATTATCTTATTGTAGATACACATTTGTTGTGCAGTAATATTTTGTCTGTCTCTTACAGTTTATCAGTTATATAAAAGTCATTCAGAATAAAGAGAACTACTGAATACATTCACAGAAAATTCAAGATATACATTTGTTGTGTAGTAATATTTTGTCTATATCTTACCGTTTATCGGTTATACAAAAGTCATTCAGAATAAAGAGAACTTCTGAGTACATTCACAGAAAATTCAAGATATACATTTGTTGTGTAGTAATATTTTGTCTATCTCTTACAGTTTATCAGTTATACAAAAGTCATTCAGAATAAAGAGAACTACTGAATACATTCACAGAAAATTCAAGATATACATTTGTTGTGTAGTAATATTTTGTCTATCTCTTACAGTTTATCGGTTATACAAAAGTCATTCAGAATAAAGAGAACTTCTGAGTACATTCACAGAAAATGCAAGATATACATTTGTTGTGTAGTAATATTTTGTCTATATCTTACCGTTTATCGGTTATACAAAAGTCATTCAGAATAAAGAGAACTTCTGAGTACATTCACAGAAAATTCAAGATATACATTTGTTGTGTAGTAATATTTTGTCTATCTGTTACCGTTTATCGGTTATACAAAAGTCATTCAGAATAAAGAGAACTTCTGAGTACATTCACAGAAAATGCAAGATATACATTTGTTGTGTAGTAATATTTTGTCTATCTCTTACAGTTTATCGGTTATACAAAAGTCATTTAGAATAAAGAGAACTTCTGAGTACATTCACAGAAAATTCAAGATATACATTTGTTGTGTAGTATACTTTCTGAATTTGTTCACTTTATATTTTAAGGCTGTTCATACAAACTCTAGATCTGTTTCCTAAAAGTAAATGCATTCTTTAGAATCAGAGAACACTAAATGGTTTATTTCTAGGTATTCAACTGTTGAGCTGAGTACATTAATAATGAATATCCGTTTGAGAAAAGTATTAAGCTTATAAACTTCCAACTGATAACTAAGAGTACCTCAGAAATGGTGAACTCACAGAACAAAACAGATAAAGCGATAAATTTTTATCTGGACCAAGGTTTCTATTGATGGTTCATCGCTGTGGCTAAACTTTCTTTGTAATTAAGGACCAGCTACTGACAACTGTCTTGGTTTTTTTGCCGCATTTCTCGAAAGTTTTAGCAAAAGCGATTTCTTCTGTTTTTTTGATTTATAAGTTGCCTTGCTTCGAACTGGTTTTGTCGCCATGGGTACTTCCTTCAAGGGTAAAAATGATAAAAACCAATTTAAAAGAATAATTGAAGAGAAAGGTACCTTTAGTCTGGAGTCTTCGTGTATTATCTCCTTTTTCTGTCCCTGTCTCTCATGCACATAGAGGAGTTTGTCTAAAGGTTCTTTTTTTCAGTGAGATATAAAATACGTACTTTGCGTGCAATGCAACTCTGTCTCTAATGAACTTTAATTCCGACATAGAGAAAATAAAAAACAAAAGGTGACATATGCTTGAAAAACGCCAATTTTCTCTTTTCCGCATAAAATAATGCTGAAAGACTGTATTTATAAATCTCTGTATTTGGCTAAATCTTTTTTGCTGGATGATTTAGTTCCCTGGAGTGAGTGTAGTTGGCAGACCTTGTGTCCCGGGCGCCAGGAACAAAAGAGCTCGCCTCTTCCGTTTATTTGTTTGTCCTAAGCGTAGGCGGAAGTATTTTGCATTTTGCACTATTAACTGTCATTCTGAATGATCCCGCCGAGGTTTCGTATGCTCCCCTAAGCTATATACAATTCAAGATTGTATTTTGTTTTCTCAATGGAAAAACTGAACGTTTCTAGAACGCTATGATTCTAAAAACAAACGAAGCATATTTATATTTCACAGTAAATTTCTAATCGCTACAGCAAATTCAATACAAATAAACCGGTGATCCATTTCGTGAAGGCGAAAGTCCATGAACTAATGTTACTGATGGAAATATTGTTGTTTGAGCAATGGACATCCTATGAATTTATTGGGCATTGTTACGAGTCAAATACAAACACACATTACAGTTTTCATACAACTATTTTATCCATGGATTCCAACTAAGCTGACTCAGATTAAAATCAACTATGTATTGGTTGGAACAGTATAAGCATGGAAAATTCCAAGACGGTGCTTCAAATTCTTAGGTTCGGAATATCGCTACAGTTGCTGAAACTTGGATTTATCCTTATGAGCTTGAAAACAAAGGACAATCGCGAGGCGTGGCTTTCAAAGTGACGGAAGCTCCAAATAACAATTTTTATTAAAATAAGAGAGAATACTGACTCAAAAATCTAAGGGTAAACGCCACCAATCATATCACGTGATTTTTCGGTTACATCAGTCCGTTTTTACTCCCGAAGGCCTTGTGCATGAAGGGAACATTATGGAAATGAATTATTGCGTAAAGTTTTAACACCGGCTAAAACCGGATATTGCGTCGTCAGGTGTTGTACAACACGATACGAGAACAGAGAACTCGGTTGTCTGTCCAATTTATTAGGTCTGTTTCTGATAATACAAATAAGCAACTCACAGCTAATAACTGCCCGGCGCGTTCCATTTTCCTTGATTACATTTGCATCCAAATGTAGGAAGTAAATACCCTTGGTGTTTGGATATCGATAGGCACTCCATCGTAATAATACAAAGCAACAACTGGACCGTATACCACTCTGTTTTGTTTATGGGAACAGTGTCATGCTAATTCACATTTATTCCTCTATGTACTTCAGAATAAACATTATCTTATTGTAGTTACAAGGGAATACAGTAAACTTTAAGCGATAGTCAAATGTTTTGGTGGTTATGTGATATATACCTGACTTTCTCTACTCTTGTACAAACACATTGCTGTATCTACTTCAAGATAAACATTATCTTATTGTAGTTACAAGGGAATACAGTAAACTTTAAGCGATAGTCAAATGTTTTGGTGGTTATGTGATATATACCTGACTTTCTCTACTCTTGTACAAACACATTGCTGTATCTACTTCAGAATAAACACTATCTTATTGTAGTTACAAGGGAATACAGTAAACTTTAAGCGATAGTCAAATGTTTTGGTGGTTATGTGATATATACCTGACTTTCTCTACTCTTGTATAAACACTTATTGCTCTATCTACTTCAAGATAAACATTATCTTATTGTAGTTACAAGGGAATACAGTAAACTTTAAGCGATAGTCAAATGTTTCGGTCGTTATGTGATATATACATGACTTTCTCTACTCTTGTATAAACACTTATTGTTCTATCTACTTCAAGATAAACACTATCTTATTGTAGTTACAAGGAATACAGTAGACTTTAAGTGATAGTCAAATATGTTGGTCGTTATATGATGTACCCATGACTTTCTCTACTCTTGTACAAACACTTATTGCTCTATCTACTTCAAGATAAACATTATCTTATTGTAGTTACAAGGGAATATAGTAGACTTTAAGTGATATTGCAATGTTTTGGTCGTTATGTGATGTATACATGACTTTCTCTACTCTTGTACAAACACGTATTGCTCTATCTACTTCAAGATAAACATTATCTTATTGTAGTTACAAGGGAATATAGTAGACTTTAAGTGATATTGCAATGTTTTGGTCGTTATGTGATGTATACATGACTTTCTCTACTCTTGTACAAACACTTATTGCTCTATCTACTTCAAGATAAACATTATCTTATTGTAGTTACAAGGGAACGCCTTAAGTGATATTGCAATGTTTTAGATGCTACGTAAAATGTTTGTAATTATTTCCATCTCTTAGGTTTACCAGGTTATAACATAATTATTTATGATAGAAGTGTCATACCGCCAGTGAGGGAGATAGTCCCGGAATGGCAAATGGTGGAGAGCTCTTTCTCCTCGGAGCTGAACCTTCTATTTCAATAAAATAAAACCTGTGCCTAAAATACACAGAAGAACAAATGAACATTTTCCACAGGTTTGCCAACGTAAAGTAAGTCGACGAACATGAAAGCTTGACTTACTTCCCCTCAGACCTTGCTTATCCTACTCGATCTTAATATGTACTGGATGTAATATGGAAATGCAGATAGTACTCAGAATGGGATAGAAGGGTTAAAATGAAGCTTTTATTTTTTGAGTAGCTGTGATTTCGAAATGATTATGAACAAAATAAAGGACTTTTAACTCGTGCACCATCTAGACAATGCTGAATCTTTGTTATTGGTTCACCTTTCTCATGGTCGTGATATTCATTTGCCTTGAGTAGCATCAGTGTTGACAACATGACTTTTAGAAAACCTCCACATTACATTTAGGAGGCAGAGGAAATAAAAATATAAAAGTTTAATTAATTCATTGATTACAACTTTTTCCAACCTTACTTATATTTTGATAAAACAATCATTGAGCTGCCATTAGTATTTTAACCCAAATTCGCGGCCTTCTTGAATGAGGTGTTCGTTACATTCCGCAGATGAAGTTTGGCATTACGAGCGTGATAAAGCCTTCAGAGCACCCAGAGAAGGAATTGTCTACAATTTGGGCAGTCGTGAACTACTAACAGGACCAACTTTACCAAAAACAAGTACTGGACATAAATTGTGTTTTAACAAGATCATCAACATGTAGAAACATTAACATTAGCGAGAGAACTTGAACGTAACATAAACATGAAATTCGCTTTGCCATTCACAATGATATTACTACATCGACATCCAAAAAGAACAATAACCACGTCATCAATCTTATTAAACATTCTTAAAATACTAGTTGTTGGATGTTTTAATTAAATTTGTGCCACACTATTAACATTTTACCAAACTACACTTTCTCGAAACTTTCAGAGTAATATAGGACTTCAAAATATTGATATAAAGGAAATATTTTGTAGCCCACCTAACCTCACAAAGTCGACAGATAACGTAGTAATAATATAAACAACGCATTCCTACCTTCACATTTCAGTTGATTCGCAATTTACTTCCGCATATTCTCCTCCAGTAAATACCCATGTAGGATTTATGCTTTTTGTCATAAAGTCAACGATAATTTTGAAATAAAATAATCAATTTCTCGTCAAATGACTCCATATTCCTTTCTTTTCTGTTGTGCAATGCGATAGTGTTTTTTCTCTATCTTTTGTTTAATCGTCAAGCACGAACATGTCGTTAACGTCTGGCGATAATTTTCATGTTAACTTGATAATGGCCTTGTTTATTAACCTGACAACAAGGTTTAGTGTTCGATAACTTTTCTATGTGAATGGAGCATTAAGTTTTACGAGTTCAGTCATTCAGAATGAAAAGAACTTCTGAGGATATTCACAAAAAGAAAGTGAAGAGATACAATTCATTTGTCATGAAAACATCTTAAACTTACGGTATTTTAGTCAAAGCTATTGGAGTCATTCTTGAGAGAATTGTAAGATGTTGAAGTTGTATTAATTGATCTTCGCCAAGTTGAGATCATGTTAAATGATTGGTAAAGAACAAAATAGTAGGTTAGCGATTGTGTGACGTATTGATCGTGATGGCAATGATCCAAGTAGTGCAGCAGCCTGCTTGCCCAGTTCTTGTAGTAACGGTATTCGCCATGCGTAACGACTGCACTCACATGACATTCTCCATTTTCTCTAGTAAAGTCTGTTTAGTCAACGTGAGTGCAGTTTGCCCCTCAAAGGAAACTCACCGTACCGCCCACTAATGACCGTCATAAATCTATCTCCACACTTCAGAAATGGAACACTGTCGTTGAGGACCAATAGCAACATTGATTTTCTGGAAATGACAGTCGCATGTTTACTCCACGTGAAGTCTCAGTTGCCAAAGTTCCAGCTTCCAGTTGATCTGTTTCATTCCGTGCAGAAATTCGTCGTGTGTCACGATGTGGAGACCGTGGGAGGGAAATGCAAATGAAGTAGCAGATAACTTTCAGTCAAGTGAAAATAATAAAAGTGAAGACAATAGTGTGAATAAATTGGAAAGTGTTGCTGAGCCGAGTTATGTTAGTGGAGAAACCTCAGAAAAAAAAAAGTTATAACGGGAACTCTTTCTAAGCAAATTAGACAGACTTTACAGCACATTTACTACACGACAGAGTGTTCACTGACCAGCGCTGCGTTCGTTTCCTGTCTTGGTGATTAGAAGACTGAAATGTGGTGTACAATAAGTGACGAAACACTTGGCAGCTGCGTGTCCGATATGAAAGTTTAGCCAATATATACGCAACACGTTTACATAATAATAAAAACTAATCTTAAACTGGACTTCCAAGTTCCGGGAGTGTGCCGCATTCCCTGTGAATGTGGGACACCGTATATAGGACAAACCGGAAGGACAATCGCTACTAGAATAATTGAACATGAACGGAGCATTCGTTTAATGCAACCTGAGCAAGTCTGGACTGGCAGAGTACCATAGAGCCAATTTTCGGGAGACGACCATCTTGGCAAAATGCAACAGGTACTGGGAGCGGAGAATTAAGGAGGCTTTGGCGATTTCCTCTGGATTTTAGTTCAGCTTCTCTTGGAAACCGGCCTTAAAATGGAAATCCGTCGAATTAAGAAGCAAATATCAATACAGCTTGATAATCAAGTTAAGTAGTTACGTTTCTCTTACACAATTTTCTATATTTACGCCATTCTTCTGACCTGGCATTTAATTTACTGAAAACAGTCAGCAATGCAAATTTTGATAGTGTTTTGTCTTTGTTTATAGTTATTTATCAGTTATTTATCAGTTTGTTTATACTTAATGTTACGAAAATGTTCTTTCATTCTGGTTTCTAAATTACGTTTCGTCTTTCCAATATAAACTTTATCACAATCGAAACAATTAAATTGATAAATACCAGATTTTTTTTTATTATTAGGAATTCTATCTTTTACAGAGAAATGCAATAAATTTTAATACTATATTTATTTTGAGGAACTAAAGTTATACCAACTTAATGGAAATTAATTGTTCTTTCACACTGGCCGTTGGTATGCTAAAGTATGGAAAGGTAGAGTCAGACTGAAGAATTCAATGCAATGGCCGGGATTTGAACTACGGATCTTCTATGGCCAAAGTGCCCGCGTGCCCTTAAAGTACTTACATGTAGTAAGTCGTCATTAAGGTAGTTGTCTCCTGTGTTTTTGAGAACTCCTAGTGGTTTGCCGGGAAAAACACGAGTCAGTTGGAGAATTTAATGTCATGTCGGCACGTTGGCCATAGTAGCTCAAGGGTTAGAGCGGCTGGGCGGCAACCTGAAGATCCGTGGTTCAAATCCCGGCTATGGCATTGAATGTTTCAGTCTCACTCAATGTTTTTATACCAACTTCTTTAAAAAGTTTTGAAAATGTTTATTAACCCAAGGATGGCAAGTAATTTTTTTTAAATTATAATCGTCATTTATTTTTAAGGGTAAAAATATCATTAACAGTTTTTTGATATTTGAATTTTTCAATTTTTTATGTATTAAGTCTTTATTAAAACCATTAATTAAAGCAATATTAATATTGTTTACATTCTTTATTAAATTCCTCTTTATTCAGGGGTATGTCTATTAATTTATAAATCAAACTATTGAAAACAGCAAATTTATGTGAAAAAGGGTTAAAACTTTCATTTTTTATGTAATTATCAATATAAGTAGACTTCCTATAAATACCAAAGTTTAATTTATCATTATTTCTCGTTATATTTAGATCTAGAAAAGGAATAAATCCATTAATTTCAACTTATAATGTGAATTTTGTAGCTTTATCTTGTAAATTTAGTAATTTTAAAGCATCGTTTATGAGTTTATCAGGAACAATTGCAAAAATGACATCATATTATTATATTTGTATATATTTGTTTGCTTCACTGTTAATAGTTCCATATTTTACGTATTTATTAACCTTAGAATTTATAAATACGTTAAACATGTACCCAAGTGGTACTGGTACGCAAAAGAACTCCCGCTGGACGAATTAGGACACACTGGCAGCTTGCCTCCAGCTAACTCCAATTTCCTCTCATTTAATTAATTCCAAATCAGAAATGTGAATATGGCAGCTCCTGTTAAACATGGTAGGCAATGGAATCAAAAATCGCTGTCGCCGAGGCCAAGAATGGGAAAACAGCGCTGTAAAGCCGATATTTAAATTGCTAATGAGATTTTACATGCACGAATTTAATTACTGAACCGCCGCGCACTACATTTAATAGCAACATTGATTTGCAAATAAAAAGAAAACGTCAATAGCGACATTAAAAACAAGAGACTCAACAGAAAAATAAAGGAAGAACGTTTGTCTCTTTCCCACTGCGTGATCTACACGTTAATGAGAACATATCTGGCGTTTACATTCAATAATGTATTCTTCAACTATTTATTACAAATATTCTTGTACATAAAATGAGAATAAGGGAATACAGTAGACTTCAACTGATAGAAGTATTGACGTGTGTAAGGAAGCCAAAGAGGCGCTGCTTTTTCAAGAATTTCATGACAAAAAGAAGATGAATATGCAAATTAACACCAAATAATACTTTATTAGCTCTGGATACCTTTTGAAAATAGATTCGCAAACACACGCGGTGCTGCGGAGAATGTGACAGCTGCCTAGATTCGAGTGACCAGTTTCGTGAGCTCATTCAATACTGTAGTTACCAATTCGTAGCCTTGATACCATGCTTCGTAGGTGACCTGACTTTCAAAGCTCCAAATAAGAAATGTCATTAACATAAGAGAGAATAAAGACTCAAAGAACTAAGGCTACTCTTTAGTACTCTTTCTATTGTACAGTCACACGTAGGTCCAGTAACGAGGCGTGACTTTCAAAGCAAGGGAAGCTCCAAATGATAATTATCATTAAAATAAGAGAGAATAATGACTCAAAGAACTAAGGCTACTCTTTAGTACCCTTTCTATTGTACAGTCACACGTAGGTCCTGTAAGGAGGCGTGGCTTTCAAAGCAAGGGAAGCTCCAAATGATAATTATCATTAAAATAAGAGAGAATAATGACTCAAAGAACTAAGGCTACTCTTTAGTACCCTTTCTATTGTACAGTCACACGTAGGTCCTGTAAGGAGGCGTGGCTTTAAAAGCGAGGGAAGCTCCAAATAATAATTACCATTAAAATAAGAGAAAATAATGACTCAAAGAACTAAGGCTACTCTATAGTACTCTTTCTATTATACAGTCACACGTATGTCCAGTAGTGAGGCGTGATTTTCAAAGCGAGGGAAGCTCCAAATGATAACTATCATTAAAATAAGAGAGAATAATGACTCAAAGAACTAAGGCTACTCTTTAGTACCCTTTCTATTGTACAGTCAAACGTAGGTCCAGTAAGGAGGCGTGACTTTAAAAGCGAGGGAAGCTCCAAATAATAATTACCATTAAAATAAGAGAGAATAATGACTCAAAGAACTAAGGCCACTCTTTAGTACTCTTTCTATTGTACAGTCACACGTAGGTCCAGTAGCGAGGCGTGACTTTCAAAGCGAAGGAAGCTCCAAATAATAATTATCATTAAAATAAGAGAGAATAATGACTCAAAGAGCTAAGACCACTCTTTAGTACTCTTTCTATTGTACAGTCACACGTAGGTCCAGTAGCGAGGCGTGACTTTCAAAGCGAGGGAAGTTCCAAATAATAATTGTCATTAAAATAAGAGAGAATAATAACTCAAAGAAATAAGGCTACTCTTTAGTACTCTTTCTATTGTACAGTCACACCTAGATCCAGTAGCGAGGCGTGACTTTCAAAGTCAGGGAAGCTCCAAATAATAATGGTCATTAAATTAAGGGAGAATAATGACTCAAAGGACTAAGGCTACTCCTTAGTTCTCTTTCTATTGTACAGTCACACGTAGGTCAAGTAGCGAGGTGTGACCTTCCAAGCGAGGGAAGCTCCAAATAATAATTGTCATTAAAATAAGAGAGAATAATGACTCAAAGAACTAAAGCTTTTCTTTAGTTCTCTTTCTATTGTACAGTCACACGTAGGTCCAGTAGCGAGGTGTGACTTTCAAAGAGAGGAAAGCTCCAAATAATAATTGTCATTAAAACAAGAGAAAATAATGACTCAAAGAACTAAGGCTACTCTTTAGTACTCTTTCTATTGTACAGTCACACGTAGGTCCAGTAGCGAGCTGTGACTTTCAAAGCGAGGGAAGCTCCAAATAATAGTTTTTATTAAAACAGGAGAGAATAATGACTCAAAGAACTAAGCCTACTCTTTACTTTGTACAGACACACGTAGGTCAGTGAGTTTTAAATTGAGAGAAGCTCAAATGATAATTTATATTAAAATAAGTGTGACTAATGAAACAAAAACTAAGACTCTTTTTATTGTACAGTCACGTGTAGACCTTGCTCACACTACGAGCTTCCCCTCTCTACTCAGACGTACCCTGGTTCACAGCCCGTGAACTGTTAGCCTAAAATGGGGAAAGAATGGAATTCACATATTTTTGCTAATAACTTCAAACTTCTCAAGAATTTCCTATTTGTCTCCAATAAATATCAATCTACGTAAAATACTATTGCTAATGCTATTGAAATGTACTTACAGTTGAATTTAAAAGCGTCACATAAAGCAAAAGTAAACTCTCCTTCACACGCTACAAGGACTTCACGTGAGAAAATCTGTCAGTGCTTCTCAACTATAGAAGAGTCACGATCGCTTCCGGAAACCTACAAAGTATGATATTCAAGGCTACGAATGCGTAAATGCATTATTGACAGCTGCCGGATTTTCTGCAGCACTGCAGATGTTTGAAAAGTGTTTTAAATATGTATCCACAGTAAGTAAAATATTTTTGTCTAAATTTTCTCGTTCTTTTTCCCCCCTGATCATCTTGGGAAAGCAGCGCTTTGTTGCACGATTCGCCACTGATAACTATCAAATAAAATAATTACACTATTAGAGAAAGTAATGGACGACGTTGGATAAAGGTCTTGACTCACTAATAACAATGTTGAGAGGTGAAGCACATGTCTAAAATGTCAATTGCTGGAGTGATTTTGTTTGAGCTCTGGAAGGGTCCAAACACGTTCTGGCCGTGCTCAGATAACGACCGGGCCGTAATTAATGACTTTGTAATAAATACCCATAGCTACACAATTCTCTTCCCTTCTTATGTTTTGAAGTTGCAGAATGTAAGATACAGCTTCTTCACCAGGTGAATAAACACAAGCAAATCACCCCGTGTTCATTGTGACGCAACACAGTTATTGCTACCTTTAATACTGCTTTTATCATTAAAAATACATATTCATTCAATATAAATAACCCCAATTACGGAAATTGCTACTTATATTGCTCTAAACTGAATTATAAATTGCAGTCTTCTTGCCGGGAGTTCTAACCTCACCAACTGTGGGTTTTTCTTTGTAAATACAATAAAACTTGCCTAAAACGTACACTTCAATTTCAGAAACCCTGGAAAATGACAAATAAATTTCGGAACCGAGTTGTTTCCCATGTAAAATTATACTCTAAGCTGGAAAACAGCCTAACGCGGAAACGGAAATATTTTTCGGGAATCGTTTGCATAAATAACTTGATTAAATTGCCTTACTTTAAGTATAATCGGTTACAACGTAAGTATTGTCTCCGATGACATTGTTGTGTTTGCTGCGACACTACATAACACTGGCAACACTGGCGTGTAGCTTGGTTTCACCCCTTGAAATCCCCACCACAATCATTAGTCTTGGCTGGCCAGCCGTTTATGGTGGAGCTTCCTATCACTTCCGCCGCCAAGTGCAAATTGCGTGCAGTGATCCCTTTGAGTGCCAAGAGTACTACCCATACTGAAATTCGTCGTCAGTTATGCCAAGTCCATGGGCCACAGTGTATCGACGTCAAAAATGTGCGAAAGTGGGTCAGAGAGTTCAAAGACGGACGTACAGACGTCCATGACGAACAGCGTTCTGATCGGTCTTCGGTTTCAGCCGAAACAATTGCAAAAGTAGAGCAAGAAATGCTTAAAGATCGGCGTGTGACAGTTCGCGAGCTGTGCGAACTTATCCCTGAAGTCAGTAAGACTACGATTGACAAGATTTTGACCGAACATTTGCATTATCGCAAGGTGTGTGCGAAGTGGGTCCCCAAAATGCTCACCGAAGACCATAAACGGCAACGTGTTGAAGCGGCTCACCGATTCCTGGAGCGCTATGTCGAACAGGGCGACGAATTGTTGGAATCAATTGTCACTGGCGATGAAACCTGGATGCACTACACAACACCAGACACTAAAGAACGTTCTCGTCAGTGGTGGCATTCGAATTCGCCGAAGCCGCGGGAGTTCAAAAAGACATTTTCTGCTAGCAAAGTGATGGTCAGTGTGTTCTGGGACAGAAAAGGGGTATTGTTGTGCGAGTTTATGCCTACAGGCACAACAATAAACGCCGCTAGCTACTGTAAGACTTTAAAAACATTGCGACGTGTCATTCAAAATGGAAGGAGGGGAATGCTGACGAAGGGAGTGATTTTTCATCACGACAACGCTCGTCCCCATATTGCACATGAAACGGCTGATCTCCTGGCCCAGTTCGGATCGGACAGTCCAGACTTAGCACCTAGTGATTATCATTTGTTTCCTAAGTTGAGGTCACACCTGGGTGGAACACGATGATTTGTAAACCGAGGTTAAGCGCTACCTGCGCAACTTGGTGCAACGATCGCAATAATGATTACGTTGAAAAATAGCTGTAAGTTACGGACACGCCTCGTATTATCACTGGAGAAAAATTGAGGTTATTAAATAACACGAAAAGAACAAACGTCCAGGTAAAGAATTAATTAAAGAATTAACTGGGAAAAACTTAGGTTTACGAGATTTTGTAAAAATAAAAATTAAAGACGAGTGGTTAAAGGGAACAGCAGGGCATGTGAACACATCAAAAAATCTACAGAGTATGACGAGCTAAATCGCGCTGTCTTAGTGTTTCGTTACGAATTCCCATTTCTGGACCACTGCTTCAGACTCAAGCTTTAGATATAAAAAGAAAATTTCAGAACTTCCAATGAATGACTGTAGAGTTTCAAACATCGTCATAACATTGTTTTGAATGTTGTGTGTGGTGAAACAAATGGTGTTTGTGATTTAAAAGATATGATAAATCTTTGTAGTATTACTTTCACGAGGAACTATCCCCCCAGGGGCCTACTGCGGTGGGTATGGGAATTGGTGATCCCGGAATCCCGAGCCACCCTCACACCCTCGATGTGGGTTCCTCTTAGTGGTGAGGGGTCAGACAAAACACCCACCCACGCTTAGGCCGTGTATGGAGAACCGTGTCGGTGGAAATGTTTGTCCTGGTGGTTGACGGATGCGCATCTGAGCTCGTTCCAGTGTTCTTCTGAATTCGGGGAGGGTGCGCATTTCCAATACACTACTTTGGTTTCTGCTTCGCCTAAACGGGAGGTTAGGGACTAACCCACCCCTAATCAGTCGGCCAGGACTAGGTATTGTACCGAACTGCAGGATGAGTGGGACGGCGTGCCCGCGATATCCCCTTGTTGGGCTGCGTGGTGGGTAGGGAGCACTGGGGGATGAAACTCATTCAATTTCTTATGGCAAACCTTAAAATTAAACGTGGAAAAGAAATAGCTGAGTCTGGTGGTCCTCGCTATCTAGTTATTTTTAAAACTGAAGAAGTTCGAAAGTTTACTACCGTGAACCCGTTCGTTATTCAGAAGGGTTTAGATAATCGCTCTCTCGATTGTGCTGGCTGGCTGTATACAGCCAGAAGGTTTTTGCTGCGTGCCCACCCATTAAGGGTTTTACCGCAGGTAGGATTTGTATTGAATTATGTAGGATGAAGGTGATGTAGGTTTTTTGATTGGGAGTTAATTTTGAGGTTACCAAAGTACCTTCGGATTGAAGGGGAGGATGCAGTACTTAGCACCCAGTTTTTGTTTTAAATTTTAGTTGGGGAGAAATTTAGATGCCAAACAGCTTGGAAGAATTATGAGGAGCTCAGCTTTAGCTGCTGATAAAGTTAGCTCCTGGGTTATCTAGGGTGCCCGCATGCCATACGGGGGACCCGATGCAGTCTAGATCGGCGTCTAGTGGGGTTATAATTTCCCAATGATCTGACAAGGGCGCTTCTATGTGATGGTAAACAAGCGTATAATTTTGAAGCCCGGCGCCTAACTTCATCCTCCACGTATGGAAGACCCGATGCTTCATGGAGCAACCTGGTAGGGAAATAACGTACCACAGAATAGATAGACCGCAGTCCTCTATTCTGTGCACGTTGAAGCCATGCTATCCAGCTGTCTGCTGCCATGCCCCAGATCTCGCAGGCATATAGCATCACCGGGATTACCAGCGCTTGCTAGTCCTGTGAAGTCATGTACTCGATCTCACAATGGCACGCTCCTGGTCGAAGCAGTTTCTCCTATGCAGGCTGCGAAAATGTTGAAAGCCAAGATGCCTGCGAGCTATGCGGTGCGCGTGGAAATTACATAGGGCCCTGAACTCCTCGCGTGGTGTTGTAAGTACCAGCGCATTAGACGTATGCCCCACGCTGTGGGATGCCACCAGACGGATTCTTCGCGAACCAACAGTGATTCCTGCACTCTCCAATGGGACCAATCTTGTTACGGACGTCACAGCTAATTGTGACATACTGGCTGCACATTACGAACAAACGTATGCTCTTCCCATCACATCACCCTGTTCTGCAGCTGTAGAAAACGAACTCTGTGCCCAACGCCAACGAGCTTAAGTTCCACACCGAATTTCTTTCACTAGTCCTCGGGAACTATTCCATCTGATTCGCCGTCCTCCTAACAAAAAGTCGCCTGGACACCAACTCCTGCCCAACATAGTTTTGAAGAACCTCACAAGGAAAGCGCTTGCCTACTTATCTTCTGTTCTGAATTTCTGTCTCCAAACAGGTTACTTCCCTTCCACGTGGAAATTTGATCATATCATTGTTTCCACAAACCTCATAAGCCTAAACATCTGCCAGGAAGCTATCGTCCTATCAGTCTTCTACTCACACTGTCTAAACTCTTTGAGGTCATCCATCGCCGTCTGGTGCAGTACTTCAACAATAATCACATTATTCCTTCTTTCCAATTCGGGTTTCGCCCGAAACACTCTACTGCTCATCAACTATTGAGGTTAACCCAACACATTGTCACAGGATTCGAGCATCGTCAACATACCCCAGCTATTTTCCTTGATGTAGTACAGGCATTTGATAAGGTATGGCATTCTGGCTTGCTCCTTAAACTCTATCGCATTTGTCTCCCGGACTACTTAATCCACATTATTACCAGTTTTCTCACTGACCACACTTTTGCGGTGCGCATTGGAGGCACTCTTTCAACTGAGCGTCGTATTACAGCAGGCGTTCCACAAGGTTCAATACTGGCACCAACGCTGTTTAGTATTTACACCTCTGATATTCCAGACATGGCTCCAACCTCAATTGCCCTGTATGCTGACGATACTGTTTTATTTTACTCTCACTCCGAACTACATTCTGCTGTACGAAAATTACAGCTCTCTCTTGATCGCCTCACTCAATGGTGTCAAAATTGGTGCATTTCCCTTAATACCCAGAAAACTGAAGCCAAGATTGTTACCTTACGCCGCTATAATCCCCCTCCGCCTATACGCCTTCTGACTGACCATTTGCCGTGGCTCCCTTCAACTACACCAGTCAAGTACCTTGGAGTGTTACTGGACACTCGGCTTACGTGGAAGACACCATTACCCTGGCATCCGCTCGTCTTTCACAACTGTCTCCAGTATTTCACGAACATACTTCACTTGCTTTAGAATCTTCACTGCTCCTATACAAATCTCTGGTTCGGCCTCTTATTACTTATGCCTGCCAGGTCTGGGGGGCTGCCAGCACGTGTCACCTGAGGCATCTATAGGTCATCCAGAGTCTATTCTTGCGAATCGCCACCAATGCTCCCTGGTTTGTACGCAACCAGCAGCTGCGTCACGAGCTGGGACTTCATCCGACAGACTGCTCAACGCTTCTTTTACAATTTACGCCACGTCCCAGGAGCTGTGACGTATAACATGGGCGTCCGAAGTCGCCGGCCAACGCGACTGAAGCGACGACTACCACAGGACCTGCTTTACAGTGATGACACTTCCACTTCTGAATAATCTACGGTTTCAATTTATCTTTTCTATTCTTCTGTTCTACTATGTAAACTCTCACTATGGAAGTATGTATACCATTTTATTAGTTCAGTGCCACATTTATATTAGTGCAGTAACACATTTGTTTAAGTTCAGAGGAGGCACATTGTCCTACCTCTACAATGTTATTACTCTGTGATTATTTTGTATCTGTTCTCTCAGATCTGTAAAGCATATATTAATGCTGACCGATCTAATAAACTTAAAAAAAATAATAAAGACGTATGTCCAATGAGGAGATTCAAGAAAACTTGGCAGAACAAGGTGTGACTAATGTATATCGAGTACACCGCAAACAACGAGGTGAACTAGTGCCCACTCGTACCTTTTTCTTACCTTTGATCGGGTAGATGTCCCCTAAAGGATTAAAGGAAGTGAGGCAGTATATACCAAATCCTCTGAGGTGTTATAAATGCCAGCGCTTTGGCCACACGAGTGATTCATGTAATGAAGTTGCTACTTGCGTTGACTGCAGAGAAGTCAAACATGATAATGCTTGTAGTTCACCCGCAACGTGTGTTAACTGCAGTGGTAATCATTCATCGAACTCCAGACAATGTCCCCGTTTTATGAAGGAGAAGGCGATCCATGAGATCCGGGTAAGAGAGAAGGTGTCCTTCGTGGAAGCCCGGAAACTCTTGCGTATTCGTCAGCCTTTTGTCCCTAGGACCGTTACTTGTAATGCAGTTCCAGCTAAGCCGGTACCTAGACGTGAAATCGCAACACAAACTAACGACATAAACGGGGCAGTGATATCCGAAAAAATAATTCCACCAAGTTCACAGTCAAAGCAACAGCATCAGCACGAACAACAGTGACCAAATCTACCAAAGCTGCCCCGCCCAGAAAGTTCAAGACCTCATATGGAAGAACTGACTTTCTCAGGGAAAATAAGGCTAGTACCAAGCAACAGAGCGCAAAAGTCCACGACCATCCTCTCCGAGAACATCTTCTAAGGAGTCATCTGGAGAGAACGCAGATCGGCGGCTTTCATCTTCACCTATCGCACTTTCCGATCGTTTTGAGCGACCCGAAACGAAATTACCAGTAAGAAAACTGTCCTCTATTGAGGATGTGGAGCAGGTAAACCCTGTCCTCACTACCAAAACGGCAGTGAGAAAAAGGATAAACCTGCTGAAAATACTAGCCCAGCCCCTGAGAAAAGGAACAAACTGATTCGACCACCACTGGGCAGGTAGCTTTTTTTGATAACATGTTAATATTGAAAACGGCCTTTTTTATGTATTTTGGTATTTTATGGTCAATTATAGTTTTTTATTTGGATGTATTTATTTTATTTCAGTTTGTTTTGATTTTTCTTTCTTTTTTGAGTAATTTATATATGGATATTGCCAGGAATTAAGTCTTTGTAAGGGCGTTGATGACCAAGCAGTTGAGTGACCTTATATACAAATCATCATCGAGGAACTATGTATGTAGGGGACGAAGGGTGAAGTAAACCTTGAAGAAGGAGCGCTGCGGTTTTGTTTAGGTCTACTCTGATCTCATGTACATATATCGGCTTCATTTCCAAAGTCAATAACCTTTACTTTCACCGCTGCATACCTACATAGCAATAGCAGGCGAGCGGTGACCTGTTGGTTCGATTCTTGTGCAAGACCTTATTAACTAGCGGGTTTCCAGTTCCCTGCCTCCTACCGCTTGTTGCCGGTTCGAGGAGTATACACATCTACTCCGGAAACCACGCGTTCTGTTGTGTGGAGATGTTACCACATTTTGTTAAATACATTGCGTGCTTTACGTACTACTATAAAATCAAATATCATTCTGGACACTTATCACTAAATACCAATCTACTTAAATACTGTTGCTAGTGCTACTGATATATACGAGGTTCGGCTAATAAATATATGTCTTATATCCGTGTGCAATGCAATACTTCAATTCTTTAAAAAATATTCAAAGAAATTAAACATATAAAAAATGAATATACGCAAATGACTAATATAAGACATGCAACGTGATCGACCGACTGCACTTGTTGCTTAGCAGACCTAAAAAGTACAGTTAAGACACCTTTCTTGCAACGGAACCGGTTTCAAGCCCGACTGGCACGGAGTAGCTCCTAGAAACCTCGATATTACAGCCTGACGTAAAACTGGGTCTTATTAACTAGCTAAACATAGAGAGTAGACTTTAAGGGATAGTCAAATGTTTTGGTCGTTATGTGATGTATACATGACTTTCTCTACTCTTCCACAAACACTTATTGCTCTATCTACTTCAAGATAAACATTATCTTATTGTAGTTGCAATGACTTTCTCTACTCTTGTACAAACACCCATTGCTTTATCTACTTCAAGATAATCATTATCTTATTGTAGTTACAAGGGAATACAGTAGAGTTTACGTGATAGTCTAATGTTTTGGCGTTATGTGATGTATACATGACTTTATCTACTCTTGTACAAATACTTATTGCTCTATCTACTTCAAGATAATCATTATCTTATTGTAGTTACAAGGGAATACAGTAGACTTTAAGTGATAGTCAAATGTTTTGTTCGTTATGTGATGTATACATGACTTTCTCTACTCTTGTACAAACACTTATTGTCTATCTACTTCAAGACAAACATTATCTTATTGTAATTACAGGGGAATACAGTAGACTTGAAGTGATAGTCAAATGTTTTGGAGGTTATGTCATGTCTTTGTAATTACATTCTCTTTGTATATGTAAGATATAGAGAGGTTAAATCACGTTGGTAAAAATGATATAGGGAAAATTGAACTATTACTATATGTAACTATGACTCTGGTAGAACTAATTGAACTCTTTGTATGTCTAACAGTATAAGGGCTAATTTTCGTTACTAAAATTACCGCTTAGTGATGTGCTTCTTGTTATGAGGGCGGATAAAATAATGTTACAAATAAATCGCCCTTTTGAAGCAGGGGAGTTAAGAAAACAATAGAATGATGGTGACTCACGAGTAAATATTTGCAATGGCTGGTTAAATTCCAACGTAACCAAGGTAACCGGGTTAATACGTTTTTAAATGATTGTCATTTCTACATAAGAGGATTGCAGGAATTAACAAAAGGCGATTAGCTGTAATGCTAAATTGACTATCTCCGAAAGTATTTCTTTTTCACGTAACATCATTATCGAACTCTTTCATGTGAGAAATCTTCTCTGGAATGTCGAGGACAAAAGGTAGATAGCAGCACTGAGTCATTCAGTAAATTACGTCAGCATTCTGCGCTATCAGTTTATCAAGGGAATTCTGTTACTCTGTCTACCGTGTATTTTAATAGGTAGAGGAAATATTACATTCTACCCAAAAATTTGAAGTAATCATTCCAGTGAAAGTGCACGTTTTGAGTACCTCTAGTCCAAACAAACCGTTTGTACGTTATCAAGTACTATTCGAGGAGGATGGCTGGCGGTTTCGCCTGTGCTCTGCATTCGGGAGGTCCGGGTTAAATTCCCGTGAAGGATCCACCTGAACCATTTGTTTTCGCGGCTCGCCAGGCGAATTCTGTAGGACAGTTAGATCCCCCAAGTTTCCTATTCATCTCCATTATTTCATATCATCTCCCATCTGGTGGTCTCTTTCAGGGCAGAAGTGTCGGCAGGAGTCTCGGCGTTGCATGGCAAGATGATGTGCTCCTTGTAAACACTGCCTCTACTGGTAGGATGGTCAGCGGTCGACCTGGTGGACTGTTTCAGGACAATGGCGGATAGACGCCCTGACCGCTCTGGCCTCATCCTCCTTCCCGGGGGTGCCCCAGTTGGGATCATAGCTACAATAGACCAACTTTGGACCTCCGTATCGAATCCCCTCTGTGATGATGATGATTATGTTGTTGTTGTTTATAAGGGCGCTCAACTACAGCTGTCGTCAGCGCCCTTTAAAAACGCTAGTCATGGCAAAAGCCAAATATAAATGGTTCTAAAGATGTATACAAGTGTAAATAAACTTACAAAAAATACACGTACATAACAAAAAACAAACAAAAAGGTAAAAAGAAATATAAATTAAGAACTACCAAAATTTCCCTTCGTTAAATTTTAAAGTCTAACCTAGAAAACAACCTAAAAACCTTCTGCATTACTTTGTTGCCATCCGCTACCATTTCTGCAAAGCTGACCGGCAGCTGCAGAGACGTCCTAAGGTCTGCTAGGTGAGAACACTATAGCAGCACGTATCGGACAGATAACGCTTCGTTGCAAAACGGACAGACTGGAGCAGCCTGAGTAAAAAAGCAGTGCCCAAACGTAACCGAGCCAAACACCTCCTCGCGACGAGATGAACGACAGGAGGTAACCCAGGGAATCGGAAGTTCTTTCACAGATCTAAGGAGAATGGACCACTCTTCCTGCCAGCAGGTTTGCACAGCTCTCCGCAATACGGCCCTAAAATCTTCCGATGTCACAGATGGTACTTGAACCCTCGGCTTCATGGTAGCCGTCTTGGCTGCTGAATCTGCCATTTCATTTCCCCGCAAGCCTACGTGACCAGGGATCCATGCACACACCACGCTAAGGCTGGAAGAGTGTAAAACGTGGAGGGCATCCTGGATACGCTGCACAATAGGGTGGTAGTTGTATGTACAGCTGCCGTAGGTTTTGAAGTGTACTGAGGGAATCACTCAGGATTAAGCAGTTCCCCAACTTTCGTCACCGTACGTGGCCCGGTATATTACATGAAGCTCTATCCCTCCGTACTATAGTCCAGCCCAAACCATATAAAGTCTGTCTAGCCAACGCGTTCGACCGCCTCCCTAGATGAACCCTTATAATCGTTTTACAACAGCGGCCCTCCTTCTCCCAGTCTGTTCTGCAAGGTTGCCACCTTTCTGGATACGTCATGGGTATCGTACGAGGTTTCGTCTAAATAAATTATCTTATGTCCATTACATGCCAAACTTCCTTCGTTTTGACAGTTACAATTCTACTGGATTCCATAATAACCCTTATCTTATTCAAAGTGTGGTATTTGAAACCCAGCTCCTTTGGGAGGCCGCGAAAAGTGCAGTGCCCATAAGGAATATCACAAATTTCTTGAAAATGTGCAACCAATTAATCTAAGGTGGGCGCTCTCCCTTTTGCATAGAATCTATAAATTTATCGGCGAATTAAGTCGTATGTGAAATTATCTACTTTAGAGAAACGATTCCCTTTGTTTTCACACTTGATCGGCGTCTTTGGTATTCCTTTCGTCACAACTTTTCTTACTGTATTTCTGTGAATATCCAGAATTTATCAGGTTCATTGTATGACCCCTTACCAAGATTATTTGTCAGCACATATTTATATGTGTTCAAAACAAGCGCTTGAATTTTCGTAGAAACAGTTCCCGTTATAACTATTTTTTGAGGCTTCTCCAGTAACATAACTCGGCGCAGCAATATCTTCCAATTCATTCACACTATTGTCTTCACTTTGATTATTTTCACTTGACTGAAAGTTATCTACTACTTCATTTGCATTTACCACTGCATTTCCCTCTCCACATCGTGACACACAACGAATTTCTGCACGTAATGTACCAGATCAACCGGAAGTTGGAACTTTGGCAACTGAAACTCCACGTGAAGTAAACATGCGACTGTCGGTAGAGCGGTAGTGGGCGGTAGGGTCCGTTTCCTTTGTGACGCAACTGCACTCGCTTTTACTAGACAGAATTTACTTACAGTAAGTAAACGAGGCATTTTATTCCAACCAAAATTTCGAACCAGAGATACCCATATCCCAAAAAAGCATTACTTGGCATTCATAATCAGGACTTTCCAAACACACGTCAAAGGTACTTGGAAGATGTTCCTTTGTTGCAAATACCACTACAAAGATTTTCTTTACTCAAAAAATGGTTGAACCATTTGGATTTAAGTACCATATGTCAAAAATATTTTAAGTGTGCTCTGTTACAGAAATTTCAGATTATTTGTGTTAGAAACTTAGAAAACTGGACAGTATTAACAAGTGACATACGATCAGTGGCAGGGGATCCGTCCTCTCCGTCACTTGCTTGCGTCAACCCCGTAGGGAAGGCTACCGATTAACCTTGGTAGGGCCTCCTGGTGATCTAGCACACCTTCTACTAGTTATGCTGACTAGTACGCGGGAATATATGTCTTCCCTCAACCCCGTCCGAAGACGTACCCGATCTCCCACGGGTATCGGGAACCACTGCCCCCTCGAGTCCAACCCAATCCGAACAACTCCATATCAGGGAAGGGCTCGAATGTTCGGCCCGAGGTTTCTCTAGTAACTTCAGAGGTACCACGAGTGCTAGGGGTCCGCAGCGCCCGCATCACAGCAGCTGAAAGGGACGGATCCCCTCCCCTACGGAGAAAATGCATTATAAATGAACTATAGCAAAATGACAATCATCGCAACGTATGGCGCAACAAATTCCCTAAATACATACTATTTTGCGGTTCCCTAGGCGAAATAGTTCTACATTTATTCCAAATTTCATAAAATGCTCCACAGCAAGTTAAAACAACAGATATTGTCGCACAATTAAAATACATATAAATCCAGTTCGCTATAATGTGTTTCAAATGGGAAGGTGTTCGTCCTTGAGTGCTACTAGGTGAGCAACCAATCGGAGTATTGCGGTGTTGTCATATTGCATTCCCCCTATGTGATGTGTGACAAGCGGCAAACTAATCTATCTCTAATAAATACTATTCGCACTAAGACAATACAGATTTTGCAAAAACTGACCCATGAGGAAAGAGAGAGTAATGTATTTAACACGACCGTAAAGACCCCATATTTTTAGCTCAAATAGTTCTCCTGATACAAATAAATAAAGTAGATACCACTATATTATAACAATGCATTGTGACGTAAGCACTGTAATGAATATCATTATTGGTTGGCAATTATGTGTGAACGTATATTTCAAATTACTCAGAACTGAGACGTAAACATTTGTCATGACGTGGTAAAAGAAATATGCACTTTGAATAAGTCAAGGTGTTTGTTAAATTCGATGAGAGGAAACACTTCTTGCTGGTCTGGCAGAACGTGTCTGCTCACATTTTATTTTTGTTTATGAATGGTTCGTAATCTCTATTTACTCTAGAGAGTTCAAAGCAGTATTATTCAGTTATTCTTCCATGAAAGAGTATATCAGCTGGATCAATGAGACACGATCCACCTCTTTCCCCTTACCACTGCCAGTACAATTCAATATAGTTAATGTGGGTTCAAATTATGTTGCAAAAAGAAATAATATTTTTAAACTGACTGACGTTGAACGACTTATTCACGAAGAAATTGACAACGAACACAACAATAGTGGGAAAACTGCGCGAGACATCAGATAAACTACAAGAAGACAACTTTTCGAAAGAAATAGCACGCGACGAGATTTTGGAAATTTATCATCACAAAATTGTAGTACTCAGACGTTGAAGACAATGAAAATGACGAATTATCTCTTAACGTAACATTCTCAGTTATACGGATGCACCGCTGGTATTTTCGTTGGATTAAAAAAATAAGTAATTCATAAACTATAACTTTAAACTAAATATTTAAAACATTTACGTAATATACGAATATTCATGTTGTAATTGTGATATCAACAACTGAATCACTATAAAACTTTGGAAAATTTAGTTTGCGTGTCCTTAGGTCTAGCGCCACGAACATTCACAAGTGTGCGAGAGAGACGGAGATATAAAGAGTGGGGATAACCAGGTGGCAGTGGTGAAGGCTCTTAACACATCTGATTCGCTACAGGCGAGAACTCTGCCCATATGAAACACATAAATAAGAACCATAATGTGCAGAAAGGTGTGGAGTAATTAACTATGTCAAAAAACAAAAACATGGTGTTGGCTGGGGTGAGGGCTTAAGAGTGAAAATTGAAATATCTGAAGCTTTTGTTAGATTTGTTTAAAATTTATACAATTTAGTTTTGTGACCGACCAAAAATGAAATAATACCAAGTTTCAGCTTTCTAGTTACAATACATTCTGAGGAATTAACAGTTTATGTCTAAATCACAACCGGTTTTAAAATGTCCCACATATTGTAATTTTACAAATTAATGCTTGGGGTACAAGTTTCTGCACCCATTTTAACTTATTAATGACCTGTACCTATGTGAAATATTTGTCTTCGCCAAATCAACGAAAGAAAAAATTATCATACCTATTTAACAAGTTTTATTTTCCTAATGCCCGATTTCACCAACAAATGTTAAGACTCAACACGAGTTTAGCAATGGTTAAAACAAAATTTGCATTTTACCAACAAGTGTTACAGTAACACTCGTGTTAAATCTCATGTTAACCTAACAAGCCGAATTTCTAATTTTAAGTCCTTAACAATTGTAAATAGTCAAGATGGCGAGCATGAACTCAGCTGTTGATATCGATTTGCTATATTTAAGACTGTCTAAATGGCACTCATAGTAGAGTACGGCCTATGAGGAGAAATGATTTTGAGGAACTATCCGAAGAAAATTGTTTTACGCAGGTATAGACTGTCGAAACATGTTGCTATGAAGGTTACTGCGGAAGTACAAGAGAGGTTAGAACATGCATCGAAAGCAATATGCCGATCTCGCCTTTGCTTCAAGTATCAATAACCTTGCGATTTTATAATTCACTGAATCATGTGGCTTGCGATTTTATAATTCACTGAATTATGTGGATAATACATTGTCCACCTCCCGTCTTGAAACATTCAAGTCACTCGT
Organism: Mantis religiosa; assembly: GCA_030765055.1. Classification (NCBI taxonomy): domain Eukaryota; kingdom Metazoa; phylum Arthropoda; class Insecta; order Mantodea; family Mantidae; genus Mantis; species Mantis religiosa. The sequence goes on along the minus strand of CM060955.1, from coordinate 177,046,599 downwards.
CACCTGTCCTTCGCTCCTCGTTTTAAATTTACGTAATACTGAGTTAGAACATACATCGAAAGGAATATGCCGATCTCGCCTTTGCTTCAAGTACTAATAACCTTGCGATTTTATAGTTCACTGAATTATGTGGATAATATATTGTTCACCTCCCGTCTTGAAACGTTTAAGGCACTTGTTCTTCGCACCTCGTCTTAAATTTACGTAATACTGACAAGTTGTTTGGTGCTTGTAGTAGTGACACATGCATTTGAATTAAATTCGTTTCCAATATTTTCCCCGAGACATCTTTCTCTTTTACATTCACTGCATCCGTCCTCTTATTTTCCACGATATCCTTACACTTTGTCACCATTTCAATTAATTCTTTCTCCGTCGATGAGAAATTTGTCTCACGGCTTTATTTATGATTTTGTTCATCCGCCATTTGTGCAGACGAAAATGAAAACAAAAGCGCATCGGAGTAGGTTCAGAAAATCATCCATAGCCTTCTATAGCTGTGATATTTGCAAGTTTCTTGGCGTTAACACAGGTTTGTTAACATTTTAAGAAAACAGATTGGTGAAATGCAAGAAATTTAACATTAGTTTTAGCGCTGTGACAATTGTTACGTTACATTTGTTAACGTCGATTTTAACATCTGTTGGTGAAATCCGGCATTAATATGCAGTTGCCCTTTGAGGCATGTTTAGAATTTCATACAGATTAATAGAAAACTACATCCTGTGGAACATTGTGAAGTTAGGAAAATGTAGAAAATATGGAATCTAAGAAATCTGAGGTTAAAATTAGGTAATGGCAGCTATAATACAGGTGCACGGTTATTTAAATAGTCATGTGACGTTTTCCGTACTGCCGCTAGAAAAAAATAATAATATTGAAGTATGTCTATATTAATTTTAAGACAAAAAGCTAAATTTGATATTGTTGTAAGTTTTGTGCTAATTTGCACAGATGTGTCTCCTTAATAAACCCATTTTTGTATATCCAATGTGCAGCAGTAAGAAATTTGTCTTCCTCGAAACCTTCACGTTGAAACCAACAAATGCAAAAGCTGTTGTCACAAATTACAAACAGAAGAAATTGGCTAAAACGGCAGTTTTAGGCACTATTAAGCAGAATAGGCACAAGCGTATGAAATATGCATTTATAGGCACTATAAAACTAAGAAATTAGGCTAATAATTATAGGAAACGTGCTTATAACTTAAAAATCTACGATTTTGAACAAAGGAAGAAAATAGGCAAATAGAGTAAAATTCGCACCCTACTTATGAGACCTGCTGTGCTAAATAGTCTTTCAGAGAAAACTGTAGCAGGTGGAATACACGAATATTTAGCGGCTATTTGTTTTTAGTTTTAAAAATGTTGAATTTGTTTACCAGTAATCTAGTACACTAGAAAGAGGAGGTGACAAGAGGTATGCAGTGATTTCTTCCTGGAAACTCTTAACTAGCAGTGAATCTCGTACACGTTACTATACAAGTACCACATTCCTGACAATTTATTGAGCTTTGCAATGTCCTACTTAAGCAATAATATTCTGTAATTTTAAAGTAAAATTAGAACTGCAGAATTACCATAGAAGCGTGGAGAACCCATCAAGATTTTTAAACAGATTAAGATTCATATAATTTACAGTATAATAAACATTTTGTCTTGCTTCAATTATTTATACACCCATTATGCGTCCCATGCTTTTGTTTCAAATCGTAAGTCGTTTTCATAGTAAACAACTGACAATCGTAAATATTTATGCGGTTAATTATAAACATGTGTGATACTAGCATAAATTGTTTTATGCAGTTAATTCTGTTTTAAAAACTATTTCTATGTTAAAAATATATAATTTTTAGCTATATTTATAGAAAAATAAACTTCAAAATATATTCTTACATCACAGAGATATGCTGTAGCAAATCTCCTCAAAACATATGACTATCACTTAAACTTTGTAAATTGCTTCCTGAAATTACAATAATTTCTGGAAGTATTTATCTCATTTACATAAAGTTGAATAAGGGTTTTTAAACAATAGTTTCACACGACAGGGTAGAGAAGGTTTGTTTTGTGAGGTTATAAATGATGTTTTCTAATAAACACAAAAGATAGACGAAAGCGTGTCTGTAAACAAATACATGCGAGGGCTTACCTTCTGCAATCCAGGGCTGGGTTTGTTTACAAATTCCCCTAGGGATAGATAACCAGCATCTCACATTACACTACAACACACTACAGCGATTTAGATAGCAATAATATTATCACCACTTTGCAACGTAATCTCTCTCACTGCACCGACCGCCAGGCTAAACTGAACGACCTAGGTAGCAACGGGATCCCTGGCTGGCGTCTCGCTTTCGGACAATCTCGTCCGTATTCGTCTTCTCTCGGGAAGCTCAGAGCAGCCAACACCACTCCACCAAACTCACTAGGGCGGCACTTCCGGGGGTGCGAAAAAACACCAAACTGTTCTAACCAAGGAAGGTCTAAGGAAGGCGCATAAAGATTTTCGGGAGAACCTCCCATACGAACTATCCTATACATGGGAAATTCTCATTATTTTTGTTTTTCTGAAAAAGGAATCTAAGTATATTAAATAAAATACGAGAAGTTTTAACAATTTTCATAAAATATTAAATTCACATTGAATTTTCAGATTATGCCTTCAGAAGACCTCTTCATTCTGCCAAGTGGTGCATAAATGAATGACTCAAAGCACTAAGGCTACTCGTTAGTACTCTTTCTATTGTACAGTCACACGTAGGTCTAGTAACGAGGCGTGACTTTCAAAGAGAGGGAAGCTCCAAATAATAATTATCATTAACACAAGAGCGAATAATGACTTAAACAACTAAGGCTACTCTTTAGTACTCTTTCTATTGTACAGTGACACTTAGGTCCAGTAACGAGGCGTGACTTTCAAAGAGAGGGAAGTTCCAAATAATAATTGTCATTAAAATAAGAGAGAATAATGACTCAAAGAACTAAGGCTACTCTTTAGTACTCTTTCTATTGTACAGTGACACTTAGGTCCAGTAACGAGGCGTGACTTTCAAAGCGAGGGAAGTTCCAAATAATAATTGTCATTAAAATAAGAGAGAATAATGACTCAAAGAACTAAGGCTACTCTTTAGTACTCTTTCTATTGGACAGTCACATGTAGGTCCAGTAGCGAGGCATGACTTTCAAAGCGAGGAAAGCTCCAAATAATAATTGTCATTAAAATAACAGAGACTACTCTTTAGTACTCTTTCTATTGTACAGTGACACTTAGGTTCAGTAACGAGGCGTGACTTTCAAAGAGAGGAAAGTTCCAAATAATAATTGTCATTAAAATAAGAGAGAATAATGACTCAAAAAACTAAGGCTACTCTTTAGTACTCTTTCTATTGTACAGTCACATGTAGGTCCAGTAGCGAGGCATGACTTTCAAAGCGAGGAAAGCTTCAAATAATAATTATCATTAACATAAGAGCGAATAATGACTCAAACAACTAAGGCTACTCTTTAGTACCCTTTCTATTGTACAGTGACACCTAGGTCCAGTAACGAGGCGTGACTTTCGAAGAGAGGGAAGCTCCAAATAATAATTGTCATTAAAATAAGAGCGAATAATGACTCAAACAACTAAGGCTACTCTTTAGTACTCTTTCTATTGTACAGTCACACTTAGGTCCAGTAACGAGGCGTGACTTATAAAGAGAGGGAAGCTCCAAATAATAATCGTCATTAAAATGAGAGCGAATAATGACTCAAAGAACTAAGGCTACTCTTTAGTACTCTTTCTATTGTACAGTCACACGTAGGTCCAGTAACGAGGCGTGACTTATAAAGAGAGGGAAGCTCCAAATAATAATTGTCATTAAAATGAGAGCGAATAATGACTCAAAGAACTAAGGCTACTCTTTAGTACTCTTTCTATTGTACAGTCACACGTAGGTCCAGTAACGAGGCGTGACTTATAAAGAGAGGGAAGCTCCAAATAATAATTGTCATTAAAATGAGAGCGAATAATGACTCAAAGAACTAAGGCTACTCTTTATTACTCTTTCTATTGAACAGTCACACGTAGATCCAGTAGCGAGGCGTGACTTTCCAAGCGAGGGAAGCTCCAAATAATAATCGTCATTAAAATAAGTGAGAACAATGACTCAAAGAACTAAGGCTACTCTTTAGTACTCTTTCTATTATACAGTCACACGTAGGTCCAGTAGCGAGGTGTGACTTTCAAAGTGAGGGAAGCTCCAAATAATAATTGTCTTTAAAATGAGACAGAAGAACGACTTAAAGAACTAAGGCTACTCTTTAGTACTCTTTCTATTGTACAGTCACACGTAGGTCCAGTAGCGAGGTGTGACTTTCAAAGTGAGGGAAGCTCCAAATAATAATTGTCATTAAAATGAGACAGAATAACGACTTAAAGAACTAAGGCTATTCTTTAGTACTCTTTCTATTGTACAGTCACACGTAGGTCCAGTAGCGAGGCGTGACTTTCAAAGTGAGGGAAGCTCCAAATAATAATTGTCATTAACATAAGAGAGAATAATGACTCAAAGAACTAAGGCTACTCTTTAGTACTCTTTCTATTGTACAGTCACACGTAGGTCCAGTAGCGACGTGTGACTTTCAAAGTGAGGAAAGCTCCAAATAATAATTGTCATTAACATAAGAGAGAATAATGACTCAAAGAACTAAGGCTACTCTTTAGTACTCTTTCTATTGTACAGTCACACGTAGGCCCAGTAGCGACGTGTGACTTTCAAAGTGAGGAAAGCTCCAAATAATAATTGTCATTAACATAAGAGAGAATAATGACTCAAAGAACTAAGGCTACTCTTTAGTACTCTTTCTATTGTACAGTCACACCTAGGTCCAGTAGCGAGGTGTGACTTTCAAAGTGAGGGAAGCTCCAAATAATAATTGTCATTAAAATGAGACAGAATAACGACTTAAAGAACTAAGGCTACTCTTTAGTACTCTTTCTATTGTACAGTCACACGTAGGTCCAGTAGCGAGGCGTGACTTTCAAAGTGAGGGAAGCTTCAAATAATAATTGGCTTTAACATAAGAGAGAATAATGACTCAAAGAACTAAGGCTACTCTTTAGTACTCTTTCTATTGTACAGTCACACGTAGGTCCAGTAGCGACGTGTGACTTTCAAAGTGAGGAAAGCTCCAAATAATAATTGTCATTAACATAAGAGAGAATAATGACTCAAAAAACTAAGGCTACTCTTTAGTACTCTTTCTATTGTACAGTCACACGTAGATCCTGCTCACACTAAAAGCTTCCTCTCTCCACTCAGATGTTCCCTGCCCCGCACCGCGTGAACGGTTAGCACAACATGGGGAAATATGAAATTCATCCACCTTTGCTAGTAACTTAAAACTTTACAACGATTTCATTTTTGTCATCACTAAATACCAATCTACGTCGCAAACCCAATCGCGATAACGCGGCTTATGCATACAACAGACGGATAGTTTATCACGGAGATAAAAGACTTGCTGACACAGATGTAGTTACATTCTAGAACATTCGTGTTTTATCTGGTAACATCTTGATTGATGGTTTCTTGATTGGTCTGGAACAGTGTGGAATTATCAGTGGAGGTTTTTACAGAAGCGACGACTCCCCAAGGGCAGTCGTAAACAGAAGTAAACAGCTGTAAAGATGTTGTAAACAGATGCAATCAGAACGCAGTCTGTTATTGTCATCGACCTTGGTAGATTATGTATGCGATGTAATACTGCTACTGTGAGTGTATTTCTACGGAAATAAATAAAATTTGGAATATCTGCAACTTGGACTTTTAATTCTGCGAACCCACAAACTCACAATACTATTGTTAACGTTATTGGAACATACTTAGCGCGACATAAAACAAAACAAAATCAACTTTTGCTCTAACACGCTAGAGACAAAACCTGTTCGTGCTTCCTGAAACCTGCGAAGTATGGTAGTCAAGGTTACGAATGCGTAAATACGGTATTGAATGAGCTAACCGAGATCTCTCGAATCTAAGCAGCTGTCAGATTGTCCGCAGCACCGTGGATGTTCGCGAACAAATGTTGAATATTTAACCAGAGTAAATGACATATTGTTTGGCATGATTTTTTTTCCTTGCACACACGTCTCTGTTTACCTGAAATAGAATACCATGTGATTGTTATGGACATAGAAAGTGATATTAATACAATGTATCTATCTTTTTTTTCGTTGTTATGGAAACGACATGGAATTTCAAATCCACCACATAGGGAAAAATTTGACTATAGATCCGTTTCCGGTACGTTCTTTGTGCGTACAACAATGTAATAAAGACCTGTCTGGATTAAAATAGGACAATTTCCACAAATATAAAAATAATTATTATGTAAACGATCACATGACCTTCTCTATTCCTGGCCCACCTGGGTAGTGTCGGCATCACATTTCGAATCTTGCTCAGGGTGAGTACCTGGATCAGGTTTCTTCCGGGGTTTTCCTTATCGTGAAAGACAAATGTCGGGTAACTAGGCTCCATGGACCCTGGGCTCATTTTAACATCATTTCACCCATATCATTCATCGTCCAAAATGACTTAACTTTGGAGGACGTAACTAAATTAATTAATTAATTAATTAATTAATAGATAACTAAATAAATAAATTCCCTATTCCTGTTGTACAAACTGTTCTTACAGGTGGTTATTCGATTCAAAATAAACATTAGTCGAAATGACGAAATACCGTCAATAGGTGTTGATTGTTTTGCCCCCAGTTTGCCGGAAGTGACCAAATGGTTATTAAGTCTACTGGCTTAAGATGAGATGGGAACATAACGAAACGGTCCCGAAGAATTCGCCAATTTTAAACCAGATAAATGAAGTTAGTTGCCAGTTGTAGTTTATTCATAATATTTATTTATAGTATCCCTTACAGTTTACCAGTTATACAAAAGTAACTTAGAATCAAGAAGCCTTTAACATATACATGTCATTTGTCATGTAAATATCTTAAAAATACCGAAATTTATTCAAAATCTTTAGATAGAATTTTAGATAGAATTTAAAAAAAGGCCCAGCTGAAGGATTATTTGAGTTGCATTCTTGAATTTGTTTACTATCATGTAAAAAGAACTCCTGCGGGACAAAATTGGATCCTGGTATTGTTACCGTTTAATAATAATAATAATAATAATAATAATAATAATAATAATAATAATAATAATAATAATAATAATAATAATAATAATAATAATAATAATAATAATAATAATAATAATAATAATAATAATAATAATAATAATAATAATAATAATAATAATAATAATAATAATAATAATAATAATAATAATAATAATAATAATAATAATAATAATAATAATAATAATAATAATAATAATAATAATAATAATAATAATAATAATAATAATAATAATAATAATAATAATAATAATAATAATAATAATAATAATAATAATAATAATAATAATAATAATAATAATAATAATAATAATAATAATAATAATAATAATAATAATAATAATGATAATAATAATGATAATGATAATAATGATAATAATGATAATAATGATAATAATGATAATAATAATAATAATAATAATAATAATAATAATAATAATAATAATAATAATAATAATAATAATAATAATAATAATAATAATAATAATAATAATAATAATAATAATAATAATAATAATAATAATAATAATAATAATAATAATAATAATAATAATAATAATAATAATAATAATAATAATAATAATAATAATAATAATAATAATAATAATAATAATAATAACAATAATGATAACAATAACAATAATAAATAATAATAATAATAATATATGTAGAATAATATAGAGAAAAAGGAACTTAACATTATTTAAAAAATGTTAGGTCCACAATTCGTAGGTGAAGATTACGGAATTAGAAGTAAAAAGGAAATGTTATATATATACATACATATATATATATATATATACAGACATTCACAGTGATATTAGTAAACGAAGATTAAAATTCGATGGATATGTTAAACGATTAACTTCAAAAAGACTGACAAAAGTAATTATAGAATTTTACGAAAATAGAAGTAAAGTATATACTATGAAATGAATTGGTGAAGTAAAAAATGATTTAAAATTGTCAGGAATCACTCAAGAAGATATCTTAGATAGGGACGTCTTTACAATGTAGTGGCTAGTTGACCAAGACTGGAACAACGTGGGCAGACTAGACAAAGAAAGCCCACAGCAAAAGAATGAGACAATTTTGGATACACAGAAACGTCTTTAGGTACTTTGTATAGTCCTTCATGGGCTCATTCGCAAACAACATCATTCATTTGTTAGTATAGCGCTGTTATGAATGTTTGTACTATGCGGAAAGTGAATTTTGTTTTGTTAGGTTTAACTCTGCGCAATAGCTGCATGCATTTGTCTTCAATTTCCTTTCTTAAATGAAACATTCGCGGCAAAATGTTTTATTATTTTTCAGTGTTTTGTATGTTGTTTGTCTAGTGTTTGTAGCACATGATACGGTGGGCTAAAGTAAGAAAAGCGAGCAATATTACTCAAAGTAAACTCTATGGCAAGCAGCACGTGGAAATGTCAGGGAAATCGAAATAACGAAAAGGTCAGCCTAACCTACAACCTGGATATTGCAACTTCTAAGGAAATTTAGCTTAGTAACAACAATTGTAAGCTTTACATTTGTCTATTCTCTGTCCGTTTTTAGCTCAAGAAAGTGATTCAATAGCTGAGTTAGCATGTGAAATAGATGTAAATACCTGAGAATCTTTTGGCTTATCCACCATCGCTATTTTAACATTTTCGTTCCTATTTATGACGTTTTATTCCCGAGAAAAATGTTGCGTGAGCATAGCCAAACGTCATTAGACTACTGTGCATGCGTCATTGTTAATATCAGCCAAGCGAATGCAGGTTTGCATGTTTTAGTGTGCTTCTTATTACGTACCATGTATTTTAAAGGACATAACATAAACAAAAGTCAATCTAAAGTGTAATTAAAGAGAAATAAAATACAGTTAAATAGGTACAACCCGTTCTTTAATTCCTATTTTGGTTATCACGCTAACGTACATTCCATTTAGCGGTTTGGCAAGCGACATGGTAGCTTTTGTAATATGTTGGCATTGTGACGTCACAGTAAATGCAGTTTACAGCGGACAATGCGTTGGATGTGGAATTGACCCAAACTAGTGAGGATTAAGCGAAGACTTTGTCGTAATATTCTTTGAATATTTATAGCTAAACTTGCTTACCAGCAACGGAGATGAAACTATGAGCAAAGGTGAAACGGAAGAGATTAAATTACCTTAAGATTGTTGTTTGGAGTTAGCATTGTCTCTTCTACAGCATCAAACCCAAGAAGTTCACTTTTACAGCGACATTACATCGTAAGATAACAAACTGGTCATTATCGCGCTAGTGCAAATGTGTGATGAGAACTGCCAACCTAAATTAGAAGCCAAGTCCGGGTCCTCAGAATAACAAAATTACTGATTTTTGTTGACAAACGCCTCCGCATACATTTAAACATCCATGGCCCTCACTGTAACGTGCACTTCTTTCACTCACTAATCTTGTCGCTCTCAACAAATATCTTAACACTTTATAACGGACATTTTAAAATAAGATACATAAATAATAACTATCTTTGAGGCTTAAATGCAACAGAGGTGTCCTTGCTCAGGTTAGTAGATATAAAATGTCTTTTTGTGACAGTCATCGCTGGAAATGTGAACTGCGTTAGTATAACTCAATTTCCAAACAGTTGAATATTTTTACTAGGTTCATTTGTTATTCAAAGATTGGTTCACAATAGATTAGAAGGTCCAGGTGTGATGGTGGAATGCTAAAAACAAACGACTTGGCAGGTGATCAAACTTTGCAGCTGACAAAATACGATTCTAAGTATTTGTTTATTTTACTTGACGCAGTGGCTGGCCTAGAAACAGATCTGGTTCCTCTATGTTTAAAGGATTATGTTTAAGGGATTCAGACAATGCTGATCTAAATTTGTATTATGTTCCCTTTTATCGGATAAAGGCACGTCCGTCGTAGTCATGGAGGTAGATTAGGTAATGGACGGGGAAATCCTGTACCTGCAGTTCAATATTTTGTTGTACACCTCTGAGAGGTGAAGGAAGCGCATGGCCGAAGGACTGGGAGGTAACCTGCCCGAACCGCCGGAAGGTGGTCAGATACTCTCCTCCAACGGGAAGCGAGGGTAGCTTGACTCAGATGAGCACCAGGTCTGGGAGCTCCAGAAGAGGAGGCAGACCACTATGTGTAAACGTAGGGATTATAGAGAGTCTTTATCGTGTGCTGATGGAAGTGAGGTTAGCACTGCCATCGCTTTTCCAGCGAGACCTATTAGTAAGTGATTTGTACATATAAAACGTGATGAACTGAATACTGATTAATGTTATATGAAAGAACTAACTCAAGTTATGATTAAGTGGCGGATTCGTATGCCGTGTCATTTGTTGCGTCTTAAAAGTTATGTTCTCGGTTTTGCATATCTTTGGTAATATTTATGCTTATTTCCACGATAAAGTCATATTTTGTGGCTTATTATAGTGTAGTAGCAGTTAATTAGAATTAACCAGTTATGTTTCTTTAGAAAAAATAGTTCACGATTGTCATTCTTCTGATACGTCATCCATTAACATTGAGCAGGAATCATTTTCTTCACCAACATTGGCAGAAAATTTTGTATATATAAAATCGAAATTTATTTTCATGTCAAATTAAAGGCATATTTTGATTTTCCGCGATTAATTCATTTTCTACTAAGATGTTCCGAAAAAGAATAACCCCTGATGTATCTGCAACTTCTCGGGCAGCAGTGCATGGCTGGTTGCTCTACTTCAGGAACTGACTCACTCCCAGGCACAGCAGGTCCTGATAAGCATTTGATAAGAGCTTGATATCATAAGCATAAATAACATTCGAAAACAGGACTCGGAGCTTCTCTATCCCCCTCTCTGTAGCGTGGTGGCATCGTGCCTTCCTCACATTCAAGAAATCGGTGATAAGGTGATAAGGTGTTTTTAATGATGAATAATAACTCTAAGCTCTATGTACCCAGGACTCTACTGTTATGTAGACACTTTTGAAACTATTTGACTTGATTCTTCTCCTCCTCCTCCTCCTCCTCCTCCTCCTTCTTCTTCTTCTTCTTCTTCTTCTTCTTCTTCTTCTTCTTCTTCTTCTTCTTCTTCTTCTTCTTCTTCTTCTTCTTCTTCTTCTTCTTCTTCTTCTTCTTCTTCTTCTTCTTCTTCTTCTTCTTCTTCTTCTTCTTCTTCTTCTTCTTCTTCTTCTTCTTCTTCTTCTTCTTCTTCTTCTTCTTCTTCTTCTTCTTCTTCTTCTTCTTCTTCTTCTTCTTCCTCTTCTTCTTCTTCTTCTACTCCTTCTCCTTCGTCTTTTTCGTCTTCTTCTTCGTCGACTTCTTCATATTCTTCTTCTTAGTCTTCTTCGTCTTCTTCGTCATTATTATTATTATTATTATTATTATTATTATTATTATTATTATTATTATTATTATTATTATTATTATTATTATTATTATTGTTGTTGTTGTTGTTGTTGTTGTTGTTGTTGTTGTTGTTGTTGTTGTTGTTGTTGTTGTTGTTGTTGTTGTTGTTGTTGTTGTTGTTGTTGTTGTTGTTGTTGTTGTTGTTGTTGTTGTTGTTGTTGTTGTTGTTGTTGTTGTTGTTGTTGTTGTTGTTGTTGTTGTTGTTATTGTTATTGTTATTGTTATTATTATTATTATTATTATTATTATTATTATTATTATTATTATTATTATTATTATTATTATTATTATTATTATTATTATTATTATTATTATTATTATTATTATTATTATTATTATTATTATTATTATTATTATTATTATTATTATTATTATTATTATTATTATTATTATTATTATTATTATTATTATTATTATTATTATTATTATTATTATTATTATTATTATTATTATTATTATTATTATTATTATTATTATTATTATTATTATTATTATTATTATTATTATTATTATTATTATTATTATTATTATTATTAATCACAAATCTTGGGGTAAACTCTGTAAGAGCTACTTGTGTCTGCTTTCTCGGAAACTGACTAATGAATGAAGTTGGTGGAAACGTTACCAGATCGGTTATCGCTAATTTCTTCTTCCTCATTACTAGCGTAATTAGCGGCATCTTCATTAAAACAGACGAGGTTTGGTTGCTCTGCATCTCATATTGTAGTAATTTTCTACTACGAAAGGGAAGGCAAAGTTGTTGATCCTGAACACTGACTTCGCAGAAACTGACACCGCAATTAACTGTTTGGTAAAATTATAAATGGCATTGACAAATAATAAAGAAAATTATTGGAATTAATCATTTCTTCCACACTAGCCGTGTGTAGGCTAAGGAATGGATGACTAGAACCGGACTGAACATTTCAATGCCATAGTCGGGATTTAGACCACCAATCTCTCTCCCTCCGTACGGTTGCTCTGACCGACTGAGCTACTATGGCCAACATGCCGACTTGACATGAAATTTTCAGTCATGCTCATTCATTTCAGTCTGGCTCTACTTATCCAAACCTTAGCCTATAGACGGCTAGTGTGGAAGAAATGATTATTTCCATCAAATTATCTGAATAACATAGTGGTTTAATTATGAAGCTGGGAATTTTTTTCTTACAGCATAGTAAGTCGCTACTAAAGGTGCGTGTCTTATAGTATATGTGAACTCCTAGTGGTCTACCAGGAAACATATGACTCAGTTGGAGAATTTATTGTCATGTCGGCATGTTGGCCATAGTGGCTCAGTGGTTTAACTATGAAGCCTGGGACTTAAGTACTTACAGCATCATAGTAAGTGGTCACAAAATGTGCGTGTCTCATAGCATATGAGAACCCCTAGTGGTTTACCAGGAAACATACGAGTCAGTTGGAGAATTTATTGTCATGTCGGCATGTTGGTCATAGTAGCTCAGTTGGTTTAACTATGAAGCCTGGAACTTAAGTACTTACAGCATCATAGTAAGTGGTCACAAAATGTGCGTGTGTCATAGCATATGAGAACCCCTAGTGGTTTACCAGGAAACATACGAGTCAGTTGGAGAATTTATTGTCATGTCGGCATGTTGATCATAGTAGCTCAGTTGGTTTAACTATGAAGCCTGGAACTTAAGTACTTACAGCATCATAGTAAGTGGTCACAAAATGTGCGTGTGTCATAGCATATGAGAACCCCTAGTGGTTTACCAGGAAACATACGAGTCAGTTGGAGAATTTAATGTCATGTCGGCATGTTGATCATAGTAGCTCAGTGGTTTAACTATGAAGCCTGGAACTTAAGTACTTACAGCATCATAGTAAGTGGTCACAAAATGTGCGTGTCTCATAGCATATGAGAACCCCTAGTGGTTTACCGGGAAACATACGAGTCAGTTGGAGAATTTATTGTCATGTCGGCATGTTGATCATAGTAGCTCAGTGGTTTAACTATGAAGCCTGGAACTTAAGTACTTACAGCATCATAGTAAGTGGTCACAAAATGTGCGTGTCTCATAGCATATGAGAACCCCTAGTGGTTTACCGGGAAACATACGAGTCAGTTGGAGAATTTAATGTCATGTCGGCATGTTGATCATAGTAGCTCAGTGGTTTAACTATGAAGCCTGGAACTTAAGTACTTACAGCATAGTAAGTCGTCACAAAAGGTGCGTGTCTCATAGCATATTCCCGTAGGGGAAGGGATCCGTCCCTTTTAGCTGCCAAAGTGCGGGCGCTACGGACCCTTAGCACTCGTGGTACCTCTGACGTTACTAGAGGAACCTCGGGCCGAACAGCCGAGCCCCTCCTTCGGGAGTTGTTCGGATGGGTAGGTCTCGGGGTGGCAGTGTGTTCCCGTTAGCCCACGGGTAAATGGGTACCTTCGGTCAGGTCGTTAGGGCCTGCCGGAGGGGGTTGAGGGAAGCCATTAAGTTTCCGGGTGCTAGCCTGCAGAGCTAGTAGTGGGTGTGCTAGATCACCTGCGGCCTTGCCAAGGTTATTGGTAGTCTTCCCTTCGGGGTTGGCGCGCGTAAGTGGCGTATCCACTTCCATCCCGTCTTGAGTACAAGCGGGGGGGCTTTTTAGGAAACCAGGTATTGCCCTATGGAAAGACCCCCGGAGTATTTATTGCTCCCGGGTTGAAGGAGGCCCGGGTCCTTGGTCCTACGGGTCCAGGACTAATGGGAGTAGATCCTCTGCACTCTAATGTCTCATAGCATATGAGAACCCCTAGTGGTTTACCAGGAAACATACGAGTCAGTTGGAGAATTTAACGTCATGTCGGCATGTTGGCCATAGTAGCTCAGTGGTTTAACTATCAAGTCTGGGACTTAAGTACTTACAGCATAGTAAGTCGCTACAAAAGGTGCGTGTCTCATAGCACATGAGAACCTCTGGTGGTTTAACAGGAAACATACGAGTCAGTTGGAGAATTTATTGGCATGTCGGCATGTTGGCCATAGTAGCTCAGTGGTTTAACTATGAAGCCTGGGACTTAAGTACTTACAGCATAGTAAGTCGCTACAAAGGTGTGTGTCTCATAGCATATGAGAACCCCTAGTGGTCTACCGGGAAACATATGAGTCAGTTGGAGTAGCTCTTGCATTAGATTTAAAGTCTTTAAAAATTATATGCGAACGATATTTTTTATCCGTAGAAGGTCACAAGGCTTAACAGCAATGATATCTCACGTCACGTGGTTTTGTTTACATCGCCAAAGCACGGCGCCGATATAAATTTCAGATCATTAACTGCTGTCTTTTTTATAAAATTTATATATTTATTTACAGTACTTAAGAAATATGGAGTATTGGTTTTGTTAGTGACATCAACTGATGTTTCAAAATAAAGCCTATATTATACTTAAAGATAATACAAATATATAAGTTCTAAAACAGTACACAGTCAGGATTATCTAAATGCTCTTAATTTACAAAGAGGCCACAGTCAATGAATGTTTTGTGATCTGTTAAGTCCACGATCCGGACAACATTGTCTGTGGTAGACTGCGAAGCTCCCATTGTCATCACATGTTACGCTTGCTGATTTTGAGCCAGTTGCCACCTATTGGGATAGGGATGAACTGCTTCGGGTCAAACTGCAGCTTCTTTTGTGTCTTCTCCGAAACACTGAACTGAAATTTTGAGAGCAAGGATGCGAGTCCCACTTTTGTCTGCAGTAAGGCAAATCTTAGACCTGAAATTAGAGAAGCACAAACAGTCAGGGTATAAACAAGCCAAACTACTACACTTCTACAACTATTACTTAAGTCGCAAGTACACTACAACCACTATCACTATGCAAACATGATGACAACAATAACCAGTTCAACTATACGAGCTTGGAGATTATTTTGTCTCTAGGAAGTAATTATCAATTAAAAATGAGTTTCATGTGGTGAGTTGCCTGGGGAATGTCCATATTCATAATGTCGCGACTACGGCAACGCGCACGAAGAGACAGTGTGACGCGGAGAAATATGGGACAGATAGTGCAGCACGGAGATAAAGAGCATTCCGAAACAAATAAAGTCAGATAAATGGAAAATTCTGGTGACATCTTGATTGATAAAGAACATTATACAACCGTCCGGAATCATTAATGGTCGTATAAAAGAAGCCGTGGCTTGTTTATCGGACAGTAGTAACGAGAGTTGTAAACAGAGTCGAATTGGAACTGACAATCGTCGGCGTGCAGGTGTTTTGTGAAAGTGAACTCTTGTTTGTGGTTAACGACCTTGGAAGATTGTAATTGTGTATGTTACGTAATTCTGCCACTGTAAGGGTTGACCAAAGTGTATTTCTACGGAAATAAAGAAAATTTGGAATTTCTTTAACTTGAACTTTTATTTCTACGAACTCACAAAGTCACAATTGGTGTCAAGAAGTGGAAAATGCGACAATGGACGGAGCATTGGAAAAGATTTTACAGAAAATGGAAGAAATGAAGACGGCTAACGATAACCTCACCAAAAGATGGAAGAAATGAAGTCAATGAATGACATCCTCGCTGCGAAGACTGAAGCTGCAAATAACAACTTAACCGTGAAAATGACCGAAATGACCCCGGAAATGAAAACAGCGAATGAAGCCCTCGCCGCAAAGTTTGAAGAGCAGTTGATCGGCGTGAGAGATGACGTCGCGGAGCTGGGCAAGCGGATGGGGCAAGTGGACGAGCGCCTTAACGATTTAGAGGGAAAGGCCGACAATAACACCAAATCCCTGAACGCTATGGTGGAAGACATCGAAGACCTGGTGAACCGCGTTAACGACCTGGAGGGAAAGGCCGACACCAACCTTAAGTCCCTAAACGCTATGGTAGAGGACGTCGTCGGCAGGAGGTTGAAGGATTTTAAGGTCGACGCGCCATATTCATAACTACTCTTGACTATTGTGTGTTTAAAATGGGATGATACGTGTCCTTGAAGCTAGCAGGCCAACAACCAATCAGATTCCTACGGTGTTGTCATACTGCATTCCCCCTAAGTGGGGTATGACAGCACGAAGTGAATACATCTCTAATAAACGACCAAAACAAGTGACTATCACTTTAAGTCTAATCTATTCTCTTGTAAGTACAGTAAGATAATGTTTATCTTGAAGTAGATAGAGCAATAAGTGCTTCTACTAGAGTAGATGGTATAACATGTCAGTTTTTAGGAGTATTTTTCCTTCTAAATTGACGTTCAGGCATATATTCACTTACCTATACAGTTTCTGGGTCCATCTCCAAAAGGCAGGTAGGTATAGTTGGGTCTCCTTGCTTTGTTTTCTTCGTTGAACCGTTCGGGGTCGAACACCTCAGGGTTTGGGTAATACTGCGGGTCGTGATGCATACCTACTATAGATATAATTACTGGCACACCCTTTTCAAGATGCACTGAAGTATTGGGAATATCGTAGGGGACTGTAGTACTCCGCATTAGAAGTGGGCTCACTGGGTACTTCCTCAGGGTCTCTGTAATAAAGACATTCAAACCTTTTAATACTCCTATAAGTATTTGAAAATTCAAGCAGATAGCAAGGAATTCTTTGCAAATGGTCCATTCCAAAAATACACTGCCTGCTCTATCAAGTAAAACTTTCCATGGCTCACAATGCGTTAAGTCGACTAAATACGAAACCTGGTATTTTATGATCAGCATCTTCCAAGAAACACATATGAGCAGAGTCCCTTTAGGTTAAACTGCCAGAAAGAGAGTAATTGCCTGACCTACCTCCCATTCACTATAATGGAAAAGGGATATTACTTTTCAAAACATTTCCAAGTTGTCAGATTTCTTTTGCCCCAGCTTCCACAATAAGTGTTTGTACAAGAATACAGAAAGCCATGCATACATTACATAACGACCGCAACAATTGACTGTCACTTAAAGTCTACTGTATTCCCTTGTAACTACAATAAGATAATGTTTATCTTGAAGTAGGTAGAGCAATAAGTGTTTGTACAAGAGTAGAGAAAGCCATGCATACATTACATAACGACCGCAACAATTGACTATCACTTAAAGTCTACTGTATTCCCTAGTAACTACAATAAGATAATGTTTATCTTGAAGTAGATAGAGCAATGAGTGTTTGTACAAGAGTAGAGAAAGTCATGTATACATCACATAACGACCGCAACAATTGACTATCACTTAAAGTCTACTGTATTCCCTAGTAACTACAATAAGATAATGTTTATCTTGAAGTAGATAGAGCAATGAGTGTTTGTACAAGAGTAGAGAAAGTCATGTATACATCACATAACGACCAAAACATTTGACTATCACTTAAAGTCTACTGTATTCCCTTGTAACTACAATAAGATAACGTTTATCTTGAAGTAAATAGAGCAATAAGTGTTTGTACAAGAGTAGAGAAAGTCTTGTATACATCACATAACGACCGCAACAATTGACTATCACTTAAAGTCTACTGTATTCCCTAGTAACTACAATAAGATAATGTTTATCTTGAAGTAGATAGAGCAATGAGTGTTTGTACAAGAGTAGAGAAAGTCTTGTATACATCGCATAACGACCAAAACATTTGACTATCACTTAAAGTCTACTGTATTCCCTTGTAACTACAATAAGATAATGTTTATCTTGAAGTAAATAGAGCAATAAGTGTTTGTACAAGAGTAGAGAAAGTCATGTATACATCACATAACGACCGCAACAATTGACTATCACTTAAAGTCTACTGTATTCCCTAGTAACTACAATAAGATAATGTTTATCTTGAAGTAGATAGAGCAATGAGTGTTTGTACAAGAGTAGAGAAAGTCATGTATACATCACATAACGACCAAAACATTTGACTACCACTTAAAGTCTACTGTATTCCCTTGTAACTACAATAAGATAATGTTTATCTTGAAGTAGATAGAGCAATAAGTGTTTGTACAAGAGTAGAGAAAGTCATGTATACATCACATAACGACCAAAACATTTGACTATCACTTAAAGTCTACTGTATTCCCTTGTGACTACTATAAGATAATGTTTATCTTTAAGTAGATAGAGCAATAAGTGTTTGTGCAAGAGTAGAGAAAGTCATGTATACATCACATAACGACCAAAACATTTGTCTATCACTTAAAGTCTACTGTATTCCCTAGTAACTACAACAAGATAATGTTTATCTTGAAGTAGATAGAGCAATGAGTGTTTGTACAAGAGTAGAGAAAGTCATGTATACATCACATAACGACCAAAACATTTGACTACCACTTAAAGTCTACTGTATTCCCTTGTAACTACAATAAGATAATGTTTATCTTGAAGTAAATAGAGCAATAAGTGTTTGTACAAGAGTAGAGAAAGTCATGTATACATCACATAACGACCAAAACATTTGACTATCACTTAAAGTCTACTGTATTCCCTTGTGACTACTATAAGATAATGTTTATCTTTAAGTAGATAGAGCAATAAGTGTTTGTAAAAGAGTAGAGGAGGTCATGAGATTTGTTACTTCAAATTTCCTTCTTGTTTTTAAAGTGTGCTCTAGATTTCGTGGCATGTGGTGGTGCCCAGCTGTTAGCTATTATATTTATGTAGGTCGATATTCTCTGTAACCTATACAAGGCAGTTTACTTACCATCTATTACTTGTCTGAGGTAGGTCATGCCTTGGATACATTGGTAAGTGAAGCTGCCATGTTTCTCTAGAGCTTCGTCTATCTCCTTTCTGACTCTCATCTGGATCTCTGGGTTCAATGCCAGTTCATACAAACACAGGCTTATGGTGGTGGATGAAGTCTCAAACCCAGCAAAGAAGAATATGAATGCTTGCGCCGTCAGTAAACCATCTGTGAACTCTGAAAGCATGTCAGGAAATGAGTGTAGAAATACGTGTGTGTTATCCCAATGGATTTCAGTTTGTTTAAAATAGACTTTTGTATACTAAGGTATAAATAAAGACGAGAATTTAATCTTATAAAATTCCCCATAAATCATTATTTGTTGGATAAAATATTAATAAATATAGTCACTTGTATATGAATAAGTGAATTACAGGCCATAGCAGATTTGCCCCCACAGATCTTTATTACTTTACTGAGTGTTAACAAAGTTTCCTAAAGCAATCCCTTGCTGTCGGATTAGGAGGAATAATTTGTAGGATACTTCACTAAGTGGCCGGAAGTGTATGCCATCCCAAAACAGGAGGCAAAGACCATCACAGACTGCCTCGCGGAGCAAGTGTTCTGCTGCTTTGGGGTGCCGTTAGAGCTGCACAGCGACCAGGGAAACAATTTTGAGTCTATCCTGATGAAAGAGGCACTGGAAATACTTGGGGTGAACAAGACCGGCACAACACCCTTACACCAGAGTCGGACGGCATGGTGGAGAGATACATAAAGACCTTAGAGGAACACCTGAGGAAGGTCGTGGCCAGCCATCAGCGAGACTGGGACGCCAAGGTGCCACTGTTCTTGCTGGACTACCGCTCGTCAACACACGACACCACTGGGACGACGCCAGCCGAGAGTTACGCCTCCCTTGTGACCTGGCTTTTGGAAGCCCTCCGGAAGCGAAACAGCCAACAACCGAGTATTTGGAGAACCTGGTGGACCATCTCCATGACATGCATAACATAGCTCGTCAGAACATCCAGAAGGCGAGCGACCGAATGAAGACCCGATACGACAGGTAAACCAACAGCCAAGGGTTCCAGCAAGGTGAGCTGGTCTGGTTGTATTGCCCTACCCGGTCCAAGGGACGCTGCCCGAAACTTCAGCAACCATGTCAAGGACCGTGATGGGTGGTAAAGAGGATTAACGACGTGGTCTATTGCATCCAGAAGATACCCCGAGGAAAGATGTTGGTGGTATACCTGGATCGTCTGGCCCGCTACGATGGTGCTGTTCGGCACGACCAGCCTTGAGGAGGGAGCAGCGTCGCGAACGCATTGTTGAAGCGAGGCGGCGTGAGGGACTATTTCAAAGAGACGGGCTGTGCAAAGATAAGAGCTCGCCGAAACGGTGGGAGGAAGGAGACTGACTTCTGGAGATTTCGTCTTTGTTATAGCACCGTCTTGATTGTTTGAGAACATTCCACGAATTTCTGGAATATTGAGTAACTATAAAATTATCCGCCACCTATTACTGGGAGTCAGTTGTTAATTGAACTTGCGTGCGTGAACAACTGTGTGTGCTGTGTTGTGATCGTTGACCTTGCAACTTGTATTGTGTATGTGACGTAATGTAAAGGTTGACAAAGTGTGTTTCTGCGGAAATAAAAGGCAATATTTCTTGTTTGTAACCTGGACTTTTAATTTCACGAACCCACAAATTCGCAGTAAATAAAGCATTTTTTGTGGCTACTTGTATAAATATTTGGCCTATTTATTTACCAAATGTGTGTTACAGTGCATTGTTTGTGTGCACAACTTATACATTTGTATTACGAGGTCTGTTCAAAAAAGAATGATCATAATTTTTCCGGTCATAATTTTTCGCGATGAAATTCAATATTATTATATTCTGTTAGCTTAATCTGAAACAAACACGCCGTAGTAGTTTCATTGTTGGTACTCCTGGTTCCCGCCTGTGAGAACCAGTCAAGTTCAGACATGTTCAGTATCGCCTACCGCTGCCATGAAGGTAACATGCAGTTAAAGTTGATGTTAGAGGAAGATCCGGAGTTTCTTTCAAACGTAATCACCGCTGATGAAACTTGGCTACATCATTTTGATCCTAAGAGCAAACAGCAAAGCTCAGTGTGGAAATCTCCTTCATCACCAACCCCCAAAAAAAGCAAAAGTGGTTGCTTCTGCTGGGAAAGTTATGGTCATTTCATTCTTTGATATTCGTGGAGTGGTTTATCAGCATGTTGTACCTGAACACACATCAGTAACTGGACAATACTACAGGGATGTCCATATCAGACGCAAAAGACCACATTTCCATGAAGCAGGCTGGATGCTGCACCACGATAATGCGCGGCCGCATATTGCCAATGTTGTTGCTGAATATCTTGCAAAAATCAACGTGAAGTGCATCCCTAACCCTCCCTATAGTCCGGATTTAGCCCCAGGTGACTTTTTTCTATTCCGTAACTTAAAGAATCGCCTTCGTGGGTGGCATTAGCCATCATCAGAAGCAGTGGTGAAGGCTGCGGAGGCGATTTTGAAGGATATCTCAAAAAATGGTTTCCAGCATGTCTTTGAAGACTGGCAGAAACGCTCGGACAAGTATATTGCATTCAGGGGAGACTATTTTGAGAAGGGCCATCGAAATTATGAGGACGAGTAATGGTACGTTGTCAAAAAGAATGTGAGCATTCTTTATTGAACAGCCCTCGTATTTTCAGAATTCAAATTACTCTGATGATTAGAATTTGCAATTTGAAAGGTCTCCTCGTGTTTTCCAACATAGAGGAAATCCCATCTGATAACTATATGACAGAAAATTCAAAATGAGATTTCTACTATCAAAGCATGTAGTTTAAGAACTGGAGCATAGGCTACATGCACAATTAAGAACACAAACCCTGAGGAATTATGCACTTAATCCAATATTTATGATCCTGCTCACATTACGGTTCTATGCAACTGAAATCTTCCAGATGGTGATTAGGAATATATTTAATATAAATAAAGGAACTGCGTTTAGAACAATACACAAAGTTCCAAGGGAGACTGCAGCTTTAACATCTCCTTTCATCAGGATGCCTATGGAAAAGGGGAAATAAGAAGGGTTATGCGAGATTTAAAGTTAGATAAACTTCCTTTTCTTTATGTTTTCCAACTCACGGTATTGTAAACAGACAAAAATGAAAAATATGTACATTGGGCATATATTAGAGATAAAATAAGCGAAATGATTAACTTTTGATAAATACAGTTTCAATATGGAGTAAATTCTTATAGTGATTATTTAAAATAACTATTTCTAGGACAAATAGCCATAAAGCGAAAGATTTATTTAGTTTTTGTTATGTCTAGATTGGCTACTCTGTTCACTTGAATTAAACAGAGTCGAATAGTTCCGATAATTTCCGAATCTTTACGATACAATACGAAAGTTGCAACATGTTTGGCGATGTTGCCGCATTTGTTCTAAGACCAGATGGGTTCGTAAACTTAGTTCAGTTTTGATTTTCGATTATAAATGAACTGCAGTTAGCGATTTTTATGGAACCGGGCTCAGTGTCAACAATGTTTCCCAATACAATCCCTTGTTACCGGACTGGCAGGAGTAATTTGTACGAGATCATCGAAATGATCTGTTACTTCGTGTAGGTTTAGTACTCACCAATATGCTCTGTCTTCCAGAGAGATTTGTTGTTGTCTTCAACATTGATATCGTTGTGTTCTTCAGCATCCTCCTGGATCATCCCTTTGTTCTTCAGCTGCATCAACAGCTGCACGAAGTCATTCCTAGTAACCCCGCTGTCTTCTCTTTGTCGCATTGTATCTCGAATGGCAGTAATGAAGAAACTCTCTACGTCCTGGTCAATCATTTTGAGGCCTAACAAAGTCCCTAGCCAAGGAATGAACATAATAATCGCTTCCTTGATCGCCGACCACCAGGTGCGCTGCATGAACTTCTTTCCTGCTTCCCTGAACTCCGACTTCGGGTCCTTGAGCGAGTTGAACTGCAGACCAAAGACGCACGACCCGATGACGTCGGTAGTGAAGTTTCCTGCTACGTCCCTTACTTCCAGGACGTCGCCCTTCTCTGCAGGGACCTTCAGCTGGTTTGTTAGCTCTTGTGCACATTCAAGCATGAGGTTGAACATGAACTTCATCTTGCCCGAAGTGAACGTGGGCGTCAGCTTTGCTCTCAGGTTGCGCCACTTGTTGCCTTCCAGCATAAAAAGATGCTGTGCCAGAGGATCTATGTCAGTGTTCACGGTGATGCCACGATCCTGTAATGGAAACATTTTCTCGATTTAGTTCCATTAGAATTTTGCTATTTAGTAGTTGGTAGTATGGCGTTAGTGACGCCACAAGTAGGGAGAAAGGTAGGCTGGATGTATCTCATTCCTCGGCTTTATTACCAAGGAAAATTACATCTTAGGTAACTGACTCGTATGTTTCCCGGTAGACCACTAGGGGTTCTCATATGCTATGAGACATGTACCTTTTGTGACGACTTACTATGCTGTAAGTACTTAAGTCCCAGGCTTCATAGTTAAACCACTACGTACTCGTATGTTTCCCGATAGACCACTAGGGGTTCTCATATCTATGACACACGCACCTTTTGTGGCGACTTACTATGCTGTAAGTACTTAAGTCCCAGACTTCATAGTTAAACCACTACGTACTCGTATGTTTCCCGATAGACCACTAGGGGTTCTCATATGCTATGAGACACGTACCTTTTTGTGGCAAATTACTATTCTGTAAGTACTTAAGTCCCAGACTTCATAGTTAAACCACTACGTACTCGTATGTTTCCCGATAGACCACTAGGGGTTCTCATTTGCTATGATACATGCACCTTTTTGTGGCGAATTACTATTCTGTAAGTACTTAAGTCCCAGACTTCATAGCTAAACGACTACGTACTCGTATGTTTCCCGATAGACCACTAGGGGTTCTCATATGCTATGAGACACGTACCTTTTTGTGGCAAATTACTATTCTGTAAGTACTTAAGTCCCAGACTTCATAGTTAAGCCACTATGTACTCTTATGTTTCCCGATAGACCACTAGGGGTTCTAATATGCTATGAGACACGCACCTTTTTGTGGCAAATTACTATTCTGTAAGTACTTAAGTCCCAGCCTTCATAGTTAAACCACTATGTACTCGTATGTTTCCTGGTAGACAACTAGGGGTTCTCATATGCTATGAGACACGTACCTTTTTGTGGCAAATTACTATTCTGTAAGTACTTAAGTCCCAGACTTCATAGTTAAACCACTACGTACTCGTATGTTTCCCGATAGACCACTAGGGGTTCTCATATGCTATGAGACACGTACCTTTTTGTGGCAAATTACTATTCTGTAAGTACTTAAGTCCCAGACTTCATAGTTAAACCACTATGTACTCTTATGTTTCCCGATAGACCACTAGGGGTTCTCATATGCTATGAGACACGCACCTTTTTGTGGCAAATTACTATTCTGTAAGTACTTAAGTCCCAGACTTCATAGTTAAACCACTACGTACTCGTATGTTTCCCGATAGACCACTAGGGGTTCTAATATGCTATGAGACACGTACCTTTTTGTGGCAAATTACTATTCTGTAAGTACTTAAGTCCCAGACTTCATAGTTAAACCACTACGTACTCGTATGTTTCCCGATAGACCACTAGGGATTCTCATATGCTATGAGAAACGCACCTTTTTGTGGCAAATTACTATTCTGTAAGTACTTAAGTCCCAGACTTCATAGTTAAACCACTACGTACTCGTATGTTTCCCGATAGACCACTAGGGATTCTCATATGCTATGAGACACGCACCTTTTTGTGGCAAATTACTATTCTGTAAGTACTTAAGTCCCAGACTTCATAGTTAAACCACTACGTACTCGTATGTTTCCCGATAGACCACTAGGGGTTCTCATTTGCTATGACACATGCACCTTTTTGTGGCAAATTACTATTCTGTAAGTACTTAAGTCCCAGACTTCATAGTTAAACCACTACGTACTCGTATGTTTCCCGATAGACCACTAGGGATTCTCATATGCTATGAGACACGTACCTTTTTGTGGCAAATTACTATTCTGTAAGTACTTAAGTCCCAGACTTCATAGTTAAACCACTATGTACTCTTATGTTTCCCGATAGACCACTAGGGGTTCTAATATGCTATGAGACACGCACCTTTTTGTGGCAGATTACTATTCTGTAAGTACTTAAGTCCCAGACTTCATAGTTAAACCACTACGTACTCTTATGTTTCCCGATAGACCACTAGGGGTTCTAATATGCTATGAGACACGCACCTTTTTGTGGCAAATTACTATTCTGTAAGTACTTAAGTCCCAGACTTCATAGTTAAACCTCTACGTACTCGTATTTTTCCCGATAAACCACTAGGGATTCTCATATGCTATGAGACATGTATCTTTTGTGGCGACTTACTATGCTGTAAGTACTTAAGTCCCAGGCTTCATAGTTAAACCACTACGTACTCGTATGTTTCCCGGTAGACCACTAGGGATTCTCATATGCTATGAGACACGCACCTATTTGTTGCAAATTACTATTCTGTAAGTACTTAAGTCCCAGACTTCATAGTTAAACCACTATGTACTCTTATGTTTCCCGATAGACCACTAGGGGTTCTAATATGCTATGAGACATGTATCTTTTGTGGCGACTTACTATGCTGTAAGTACTTAAGTCCCAGACTTCATAGTTAAACCACTACGTACTCGTATGTTTCCCGATAGACCACTAGGGGTTCTCATATGCTATGAGACACGCACCTTTTTGTGGCAAATTACTATTCTGTAAGTACTTAAGTCCCAGACTTCATAGTTAAACCACTACGTACTCGTATGTTTCCCGATAGACCACTAGGGGTTCTCATATGCTATGAGACACGCACCTTTTTGTGGCAAATTACTATTCTGTAAGTACTTAAGTCCCAGACTTCATAGTTAAACCACTACGTACTCGTATGTTTCCCGGTAGACCACTGGGCGTTCTCATTTGCTATGATACATGCACCTTTCTGTGGCAAATTACTATTCTGTAAGTACTTAAGTCCCAGACTTCATAGTTAAACCACTATGTACTCTTATGTTTCCCGATAGACCACTAGGGGTTCTAATATGCTATGAGACACGTACCTTTTTGTGGCAAATTACTATTCTGTAAGTACTTAAGTCCCAGACTTCATAGTTAAACCACTACGTACTCGTATGTTTCCCGATAGACCACTAGGGGTTCTCATTTGCTATGATACATGCACCTTTTTGTGGCGAATTACTATTCTGTAAGTACTTAAGTCCCAGACTTCATAGTTAAACCACTATGTACTCTTATGTTTCCCGATAGACCACTAGGGGTTCTCATATCTATGACACACGCACCTTTTGTGACGACTTGCTGTGCTGTAAGTACTTAAGTCCCAGACTTCATAGTTAAACCACTATGTACTCGTATGTTTCCCGTTAGACCACTAGGGGTTCTCATATGCTATGAGACATGTATCTTTTGTGGCGACTTACTATGCTGTAAGTACTTAAGTCCCAGACTTCATAGTTAAACCACTATGTACTCTTATGTTTCCCGATACACCACTAGGGGTTCTCATATCTATGACACACGCACCTTTTGTGACGACTTACTATGCTGTAAGTACTTAAGTCCCAGACTTCATAGTTAAACCACTACGTACTCGTATGTTTCCCGATAGACCACAAGGGGTTCTCATATGCTATGAGACATGTGCCTTTTGTGGTGACTTACTATGCTGTAAGTACTTAAGTCCCAGACTTGATAGTTAAACCACTATATTGTTAATAGCGCCCGGATTTTGACGAAAATTCATCTTTCTTCTGAGTAGTCACAGACGATGCTTGTTTGAAATTAAGTGCATTGTGGAACATATACCTTAGACATATATGGTTTTTATAGGTCATCAAAATGCATTTTTTCCACATTTTTATAATAAAGTCATTTGTTAACATTTAGATGCATTTTCCGGTCATTTTCTTTCCTTTTCACGAATTTATTGGACATTTTAATATGTGGCCCGTATTTGGATGGCCCGGGTTCGATACCCGTGGCTGACCTGACCTTGACCCATGGGCTTTTTGATCAGCGTCCTAACAGTGCTGGTGAATTTAAGACGCATCAATTCGAGGAATCGCCAATTACATCATGCAGTACGTGTGGATTGCATCAGTCAGGGCTTCAGGAGCTAGAATATCGTAGTAAGGAGAGTAGTTTGTGAGGTGTGTAAATTTGTTGTGTTGTGGAATTGAAAAGCCAAAACAAAAACAGGCAACTGCGTCCCATTTGAAACTATATGTTTCAGAGTTTGGTGTAAACATATTCTCTACTGATGGAACTGTGTTGTTCTCTAAAGTGTGCGAAATTAAAAAACGGTTCACCGTACAACATGTTGGGCGGAAAAACATTTGTGAGTTCTTCAAAATGTGAAAAAGAGACAAGCGTCTCAGTTATTGTTAAAAGAAACGGATTTGACGTAAGTAGCAAGTCATCTTCCTTTTATAAAGAATTATGTGAAGTGTTCCTTAGTGCAAATATTCCGCTAGGAAAATTAAATAATGCCAAATTACGAGATTTTCTTGAACGTCACAATGGTCATACAATTTCAGATGTATCAATTTTGCGTAAAAATTACGTACACAAATGTTACGAAAACACGTTAAACCGAATACGTGAATATGTGAATGGTAGAAAATGTATGTTTTAATTGATGAGATAAGCGATTTAGAGGGGCGTTATGTCGCCAATGTAGTCACAGGTACGCTAGAAACTACTAGTGCCGGACAAATGTTTCTTCTGACCTCAGATGTTATGGAAGCTGTTAACCAGTCAGATATGACAAACTGTTCGATAACTCCATGTGTTTATTGTGGCCAAGTGGAATACAGCATGACAACGTGCTCCTATTCCTAACAGACGCGGCGCCTTACTTGGTTAAAGGCGGCAAAATCGATCCAATCATTTTACAGTAAGATGGTGCATGTTACGTGTTTGGCCCATACTTTTCATCGAATTGCGGAACAGGTCAGATGAACACTAATTTCCACAGTAAATAAAATACTTTTGAAAGCGCCAACCCGAACTATGTATTTCTAAGAAAAATCCCCTAATATAGCTTTGCTCCGGCACCAATTTTAACACGTTGGGGTACATGGTTAACTTCACTGTGACAATTTTCAAATAGTGAGAGAAGTGGTAGGGTAGATTCTAGGGCAATCGAGAGCGCACAGGATCTGTTTTCTAAAACTCAAATCCAAGGTAAATTAGCTTTCGTTTAATCAAATTTTACATTTTTGATGGATACCATAATCTGCCCTGAAAAGTGGCATGACATTGGATAAGTCCATTGAGTTAGTGAGGATTGCGGAAGAGAGGATACGAAATGTAAAAGGTGAGATTGGGAACAAAATTAGATAGATACTAAACTTTGTGTGAGACAAAAATAAAGTATACCAAACGATTTGTCCGATTGCTGATATCTTGTCAGGAGAAAATTTCAGAACTGATATTTTTGAACAGGATTTAACAGGCAGTGACGTAGTGTTTTACAGATATGCACCTCTAACATCTGTGGAAGTGGAGAGAAGTTTCTCAAAGTATAAAACAGTTTTAGCTGACAACCGCCGTTCCTTTACTTCTGATAACTTGAAGATGACCAACGGTAAGTAAGGCATGTTTCGGCTAATGGCCACAGTAACTTATTTTTTCATATTTTATAAAATTGAAAATGACCTGATGAATTTTGAATTTATTATTTAGTTGCAATAATTGCATTATTTACTAAGAAAGTTAATTTTAAAATGTGGTTATTGAACAATGTACTCATTATTTGTCTGTGACAGTTATTAATTTATTATCATGAAAGAAATTGTTAATTTTTGTTAGGTCATTTTTTACACTTTATGTGCATCTTTTATATTTTAAGGGCCTTTAATAGCTCATTTTTAGAGAACTTTTAGGTCAACAACTTCCGGGCCCTGGTTATTAGGTATATTGATGGAAATAATCATTTCTTTCACACTAGCTGTGTGTAGGCTAAGGTTTGGATGAGTGGTACTAGTACCTTCTACTGCTGCTACACGTTCTTGACTTTTGGCTACCAGCAGGGTCGCAGTTGGAGACTGTATTAGGGCACTTTGACCTTGCTACTGCCACTGAAGATGCCTGCCGCAGTTAAAGACGAAACGTCTGGGAAACAGCTCAGTAGATCACGGCCTACAGGTCCGGAAACTGTATTAGGGTACATTGACCTTGCTACTGCCACTGAAGATGCCTGCCGCAGTTAAAGACGAAACCTCTGGGAAGCAGCTCAGTAGATCACGGCCTACAGGTCCGGAAACTGTATTAGGGTACATTGACCTTGCTACTGCCACTGAAGATGCCTGCCGCAGTTAAAGACGAAACGTCTGGGAAGCAGCCCAGTAGACCACGGCCTACAAGTCCGGAAACTGTATTAGGGTACATTGACCTTGCTACTGCCACTGAAGATGCCTGCCGCAGTTAAAGACGAAACGTCTGGGAAGCGACTCAGTAGACCACGGCCTACAAGTCCGGAAACTGTATTAGGGTACATTGGCCTCGCTACTGCCACTGAAGATGCCTGCCGCAGTTAAAGACGAAACCTCTGGGAAGCAGCTCAGTAGATCACGGCCTACAGGTCCGAATTATGCTGTGAGAACTTTGAGAATTGACTTTTGTGGTCAGCTGTGCTGGCCATAAAAATTATGGTTAACGACGCTGTCTTATCAGCGCCACCAGTGTGCCAGAATTTTCACCCGCAGATCTTTTTACAACTGAGGCTGTCGGTCTTGACCTCCCGTAGAGGGAGGATCCGTCCCCTTCAGCTGCCATGGTGCGGCCGCTGCGGACACCTAGCACTCGTGGTACCTCTGACGTTACTTGAGGAACCTCCCTGAATGGGAGTTGTTCGGATTGGGTTGGACTCGAGGGGGCAGTGGTTCCCGATACCCGTGGGAGATCGGGTACGTCTTTGGACGGGGTCGAGGGAAGTCATATATTCCCGCGTACTAGCCAGCATAGTTAGTAGAAGGTGTGCTAGATTACCAGGCGGCCCTACCGAGGTTATATCGGTAACCTTCCCCTTTGGTGTTGGAGCACGTAAGTGGTGTATCCACTTCCATCCGTCTTGTGTTTTCGGACCAGATGGGGGGCTTGTTAGTCTTTAGGCCTTGCCCTACTGGAGAGCCCCACGGAGGCGCCGGCCGCCCTTCGAGGACATCTTGGTAACTCCCTGTTACAAGACGGAGGTCAGCGACGGCTGCCTGTGTAAACCCTACTCGTGATGTCAGTCTTGACCGGGTTTTGAACTCCCGACCATGAGATCCGCAAAAGAGCGTCTAATACATACATAAATTGAAAGGGTTTTATAAAAATACTTCTTTGGTACTAATGAAGTAGTACGTGTAAACAACTTACGTGGAAGTGCGTGAAGTCCTTGACAAGTACATGTTTGATAAGTTCAGGATCTCTGACTAAAACCATCGGCATCCAGAACTGATACAATCCAACGTAGGGCAGATCTGCAGAGTCATCATATATTTTCTTGAAGGCATCAAACTGAGACATTCGCATCAGTGTCATCTCCTTTAAATTGCCGAATGGAATCTCCGGCGTCAGAAACGGCACTCCTTTGTTTTTCCAGTAGTTATACTTGGATTTGAAGAAGTAGTGGATGAAGGTGATGATACCCACTACTGCTGCAATCACAACAAGCAGTGTAGACTCCACAATCAGCCCCATTCTGTAAACAAGTAAACATGTGTTATGTTCAAAGTAAAGGAATACATTACCTTTAAAAGTACTTATTATCCTGTGCAATTAAAGATAAACATTAGAGTCAGACTGAAAAATTCAATGCCATAGCCGGGATTTGAACTACAGATCTTCTGGTCCCCGTCCAGTCGCTCTAAGCATTGAGCTACTATTGCCAACGTGCCGATATGACATTAAATTCTCCAATTGACTCGTGCTTTTGCCGGTAAACCACTAGGAGTTCTCATAAACACATGAGACGACTACCTTAATGGCGACTTACTATGCTGTAAGTACTTTAAGGCCCGGGCTTTATAGTAAACCACTAGGAGTTCTCGTAAAAACATGAGACAACTACCTTAATGACGACTTACTATGCTGTAAGTACTTTAAGGCCCGGGCTTTATAGTAAACCACTAGGAGTTCTCATAAACACATGAGACAACTACCTTAATGATGACTTACTATGCTGTAAGTACTTTAAGACCCGGGCTTTATAGTAAACCACTAGGAGTTCTCATAAACACATGAGACAACTACCTTAATGACGACTTGCTATGCTGTAAGAACTTTAAGGTCCGGACTTTATAGTAAACCACTAGGAGTTCTCATAAACACATGAGACAACTACCTTAATGACGACTTACTATACTGTAGGTACTTTAAGGCCCGGGCTTTATAGTAAACCACTAGGAGTTCTCATAAACGCATGAGACAACTACCTTAATGACGACTTACTATGCTGTAGGTACTTTAAGGTCCGGACTTTATAGTAAACCATTAGGAGTTCTCATAAACGCATGAGACAGCTACCTTAATGACGACTTACTATGCTGTAGGTACTTTAAGGCCCGGGCTTTATAGTAAACCACTAGCAGTTCTCATAAACACATGAGACGACTACCTTAATGGCGACTTACTATGCTGTAAGTACTTTAAGACCCGGGCTTTATAGTAAACCACTAGGAGTTCTCGTAAAAACATGAGACAACTACCTTAATGACGACTTACTATGCTGTAAGTACTTTAAGGTCCGGACTTTATAGTAAACCACTAGGAGTTCTCATAAACACATGAGACAACTACCTTAATGACGACTTACTATGCTGTAAGTACTTTAAGGCCCGGGCTTTATAGTAAACCACTAGGAGTTCTCATAAACACATGAGACAACTACCTTAATGACGACTTACTATGCTGTAAGTACTTTAAGGCCCGGGCTTTATAGTAAACCACTAGGAGTTTTCATAAACACATGAGACAACTACCTTAATGACGACTAACTATGCTGTAAGTACTTTAAGACCCGGGCTTTATAGTAAACCACTAGGAGTTCTCATAAACACATGAGACAACTACCTTAATGACGACTTACTATGCTGTAAGTACTTTAAGGTCCGAGCTTTATAGTAAACCACTAGGAGTTCTCATAAACACATGAGACAACTACCTTAATGACGACTTACTATGCTGTAAGTACTTTAAGGCCCGGGCTTTATAGTAAACCACTAGGAGTTCTCATAAACACATGAGACAACTACCTTAATGACGACTTACTATGGTGTAAGTAATTTAAGCTCCGGACTTTATAGTAAACCACTAGGAGTTCTCATAAACACATGAGACAACTACCTTAATGACGACTTACTATGCTGTAAGTACTTTAAGACCCGGGCTTTATAGTAAACCACTAGGAGTTCTCATAAACACATGAGACAACTACCTTAATGACGACTTACTATGCTGTAAGAACTTTAAGGTCCGGACTTTATAGTAAACCACTAGGAGTTCTCATAAACACATGAGACAACTACCTTAATAACGACTTACTATGCTGTAAGTACTTTAAGGCCCGGACTTTATAGTAAACCATTAGGAGTTCTCATAAAAACATGAGACAACTACCTTAATGACGACTTACTATGCTGTAAGTACTTTAAGACCCGGGCTTTATAGTAAACCACTAGGAGTTCTTATAAACACATGAGACAACTACCTTAATGACGACTTACTATGCTGTAAGTACTTTAAGAGCCGGGCTTTATAGTAAACCACTAAGAGTTCTCATAAACACATGAGACAACTACCTTAATGACGACTTACTATGCTGTAAGAACTTTAAGGTCCGGACTTTATAGTAAACCACTAGGAGTTCTCATAAACACATGAGACAACTACCTTAATGACGACTTACTATGGTGTAAGTACTTTAAGCTCCGGACTTTATAGTAAACCACTAGGAGTTCTCATAAACACATGAGACAACTACCTTAATGACGACTTACTATGCTGTAAGTACTTTAAGGTCCGGACTTTATAGTAAACCACTAGGAGTTCTCATAAACACATGAGACAACTACCTTAATGACGACTTACTATGCTGTAAGTGCTTTAAGGTCCGAACTTTATAGTAAACCACTAGAAGTTCTGATAAACACATGAGACAACTACCTTAATGACGACTTACTATGCTGTAAGAACTTTAAGGTCCGGACTTTATAGTAAACCACTAGGAGTTCTCATAAACACATGAGACAACTACCTTAATGACGACTTACTATGCTGTAAGTACTTTAAGGCCCGGACTTTATAGTAAACCACTAGGAGTTCTCATAAAAACATGAGACAACTACCTTAATGACTTACTATGCTGTAAGTACTTTAAAGCCCGGACTTTATAGTAAACCACTAGGAGTTCTCATAAACACATGAGACAACTACCTTAATGACGACTTACTATGCTGTAAGTACTTTAAGAGCCGGGGTTTATAGTAAACCACTAGGAGTTCTCATAAACACATGAGACAACTACCTTAATGACGACTTACTATGCTGTAAGAACTTTAAGGTCCGGACTTTATAGTAAACCACTAGGAGTTCTCATAAACACATCAGACAACTACCTTAATGACGACTTACTATGCTGTAAGTACTTTAAGACGCGGGCTTTATAGTAAACCACTAGGAGTTCTCATAAACACATGAGACAACTACCTTAATGACGACTTACTATGCTCTAAGTACTTTAGGGCCCGGACTTTATAGAGTTATTTTTTCATTCCTAATAACTTTATAAACAACTTCAGTCTCTGTGTAGAAGAACACTGCATTACTTTTAGGAAAAGTATTTTCTTAATTATGTAGTACATTGAATTGAATTTTTTAGTACGTTTTACATTTAAAGTTTTGTTACAGCCAGACCAAGTCTTAAATCTTATAGCCTGAGACTGATCTTGTAGACCCATATATGGAGCATATGCTCAAACAAGTCAGAGCCATAGCTCTAAAACTAAAGCAGTGGGAGGAGATATTGTATTAAAAGTGTAAAGTGGAGAAAAATCCATTTTTCTCAAAAATATGCACCAAAATAGTAATTACAGTATCCTGCACAATATTTACACTATACTGCACACTATTTACACTGTTCTGCACACTATTTACACTGTTCTGGACATTATTTACACTGTTCTGGACATTATTTACACTGTTCTGGACATTATTTACACTGTGATCTCTACTGCTATGTACAATGGTATTCAAAATTTGCTTATTATTTTCACTAATGTAGTCTACTATTTAAATTACTATTTACACTATGTATAGTACTATACACAGTTTGCATCTAATTCTTGGAATCTTGCACATTTGTTCTGGCTTTTACAAATATAATTTGAATAGCGTTAGCATGTTCATCTATGTCCATTTGCAAATGTGAAGCTGAAATATTAGATGTTCGTCTATGTCCAAATGTACATATTGTGACGAACTAACCAGCACTTGTAGAATATGATGGTTCTATTGCAGACCTAAATGCAGGTGTTTGCAAAACTTGAACCATAGCTTGAGCTGAACATTAGTATTAGAATCACTACAATTAGAGGTTCCTTCTGATTCTACCAAGGGTTCAATTGATAAATTAGATTTGTGCCTAGTACACTTAGACATGATGAACTAGGTAGTGATCAGTTATTACTACACAAGTCAGAAGTTGAATTACTGAGAAAACCAACAAATGGAAAAAGGAGTTACTATTTGGCACATTTATGCAGAACTGCTATGTGCTAAGTATCAAAAATGAGGCCAGAATTAACAACTGAATCCTTCAAGTTGTTAGGGGCATGGGAAAGGGTCCACCTACTGGAACCAAACAAATAAATTACCTTTATGAACTTAACATTTACCCGTTAAGTTTTCTACTTAAACTTCAAAACTTACTTCGCCTGTTTCTCACGTTGAATTCAGCAATTCAGCACGTTCATTGTTACAACATACTATCGTACTTTACCCACAAAATCTTTTTGCAATTACTTGTATTACTTTTTCCTGTACACTTTTACTACAACTTCAATGATTAGGGGGAAAAGAAGCATTACATTAACACAAACAACCTACACGTAAAACGCGTGGTGAAGCCTTTTAAGAAACTGTTTAATGAGGCACATTTTTCCAAAAAAAAAAACTGAAATAAAATACCCGATTAATTTGTTTTTTCCTTTAACAAAGAACAGAATTATTTAGATTTACTAGTTACATTAAAGTTAAGAATTTTCAAGATGGCGAGTCAAGAAAAAAAATTTCCACGTGGCCTTACATTTCCTATACAATTTCTACATTTCACGAAATTATAGATTATAATTATAGTATTAAATTATAGATGAGTCGTATTTTTTACACATCTGCTTCACTTTCGTATTTAAATTATTACATGTTTCGCAAAT
Organism: Mantis religiosa; assembly: GCA_030765055.1. Taxonomy (NCBI): domain Eukaryota; kingdom Metazoa; phylum Arthropoda; class Insecta; order Mantodea; family Mantidae; genus Mantis; species Mantis religiosa. The sequence continues at coordinate 177,010,866 of CM060955.1, read as the reverse complement.
CATCGCTTGCATCTTCGGCTCTTGTGCGACTGAAGTTAGATCGAGTGGTGTGGGTAATTCTGGGGTTGTTGCTGCCATCTGTGCATTTAGTGATGAACTTGAATGTGTCTTGTTTCCTGTTGGAAGAATTCTCTATGAGAACAGACAAATTCTCTAGCTTGACTATGTAATGCAACACCCCGACAGTAAGCTGATCTCTGTCTTGGGCCATGGTTTGTCGGTCTACCCCTAAACCTACCCCCACTACGTCTTGCTTCCTGTTGGAAAAATTCTCTAAGAGAACAGACAAATTCTCTAGCTTGACTATACAATGTAACAACTCGACCGTAAGCTGATCTTTGTCTTGGGCCGTGATTCCTCGGTCTACCTCTAATGCTACCGCCACTACGTCTTGCTTCCTGTTGGAAGAATTCTCTAAGAGAACAGACAAATTCTCTAGCTTGGTTATACAATGTAACAACCGAACGTAAGCTGATCTTTGTCTCGTGATTCCTCGGTCTACCTCTAATGCTACCGCCAATACGTCTTGCTTCCTTTTGGAAGAATTCTCTAAGAGAAGAGACAAATTCTCTAGCTTGACTATACAATGTAACACCCCGACCGTAAGTTGATCTTTGTCTTGGGCCATGATTCCTCGGTCCACCTCTAATCCTACCGCCACTACGTCTTGCTTCCTGTTGGAAGAATTCTCTAAGAGAACAGACAAATTCTCTAGCTTGGTTATACAATGTAACAACCGAACGTAAGCTGATCTTTGTCTAGAGCCGTGATTCCTCGGTCTACCTCTAATCCTACCGCCAATACGTCTTGCTTCCTTTTGGAAGAATTCTCTAAGAGAAGAGACAAATTCTCTAGCTTGACTATACAATGTAACACCCCGACCGTAAGTTGATCTTTGTCTTGGGCCATGATTCCTCGGTCCACCTCTAATCCTACCGCTACTACGTCTTGTTTCCATAAAAACGTATTTTAGTTGTGTTTTAATAAGGTAAGCTAACAATACAAAGCGGAACTAGGCAAATTCTGTTTCCAGCATACAACTATCAAAAACTGAGCTGAGGAGTATGTGATTCACCAGTGTATACAATCTGGCAAACTTTGTTTACGTTACCGTAGCAACGACCTTCCCTTCCTTCCCTACGCGTCCCTTGCATGATAACCTTCACGTATCTCCTTTTAAAACTCAGACTGGAGATAAGTAAAGCACCCCCCGACTTTCCTCTCCGCCCATTTCATCTCCATTATCATCTGCTGATCTCTTTCATGGTAGAGTCGCCAAATGTCTCGGCGCCTTGCGCCCGTCGTCCTGTCTTTCTGCTTGAAAGGAGTCAAAAAATATGGTTGTTCCTTCCTAATTTGTGACCGTACGAGAAATGCACATAAATATTTTGTACAACAGTGATAGTGTGTAACTACTTTGAAGTAGACAATAGCGCAGCACCTCATCTAATACAACAAGAACTCAAGATTACACAACCTGTATTGAACAAACAATGTATCTGAACAAGATACCAACTTTATAACGTCAGTATTCCGTATCGATATATAAAAATCAGTATCAAGAGGTTCAGAAACAGCATATCGTGCCTGGTAACTAGTTAAATGTGCTTTGCAGTGTCTTGAAAGGCATGACAGTGTGTCAGATGTTAATACTTACGTATTCCGAGAGTTAACCCACTACTCACTTCCAGGCACTCTCTCAACAACTGAATGTCAGAGACAAGGCCATAACTTAGACGCCTCATGGTCCGGATACAGCTGCGCATGCGTCATTAAACTGCGAACGGAGATAAACAAACTGCCTTTTACGCAACGTTCAATTCGCACAGCAACCGGCTTCACAATCCGTCACGCATTGCTACAGGAAGCTGAACCGACAAAAATATGACAGTAAAACTTACAGCTGAATCCACTTCATGATTAACATTTTCTTATTGTAGTTACAAGGGAATACAGTAGACTTTAAGCAATAATCACATGTTTTGGTCGTTATGTGATGTATACATGACTTTCTCTACTCTTGTACAAACACTTATTGCTCTATCTACTTCCAGAAAAACATTATCTTATTGTAGTTACAAGGGAATACAGTAGACTTTAAGAAGTAATCAAATGTTTTGGTCGTTATGTGATGTATACATGACTTTCTCTACTCTTGTACAAACACTTATTGCTCTATCTACTTCAAGATAAACATTATCTTATTGTAGTTACAAGGGAATACAGTAGACTTTAAGTGATAGTCAAGTGTTTTGGTCGTTATGTGATGTATACATGACTTTCTCTACTCTTGTACAAAAACTTATTGCTCTATCTACTTCAAGATAAACATTATCTTATTGTAGTTGCAAGGGAATACAGTAGACTTTAAGAAGTAATCAAATGTTTTGGTCGTTATGTGATGTATACATGACTTTCTCTACTCTTGTACAAACACTTATTGCTCTATCTACTTCAAGATAAACATTATCTTATTGTAGTTACAAGGGAATACAGTAGGCTTTAAGTGATAGTCAAGTGTTTTGGTCGTTATGTGATGTATACATGACTTTCTCTACTCTTGTACAAACACTTATTTATCTATCTACTTCAAGATAAACATTATCTTATTGTAGTTACAAGGGAATACAGTAGACTTTAAGTGATAGTCAAATGTTTAGGTCCTTATGTGATGTATACATGACTTTCTCTACTCTTGTGCAAACACTTACTGCTCTATCTACTTCATGATAAACATTATCCTATTGTAGTTACAAGGGAATACAGTAGACTTTAAGTGATAGTCAAGTGTTTTGGTCGTTATGTGATGTATACATGACTTTCTCTACTCTTGTGCAAACACTTACTGTTCTATCTACTTCATGATAAACATTATCTTATTGCAGTTACAAGGGAATACAGTAGACTTTAAGTGATAGTCAAATGTTTTGGTCGTTATGTGATGTATACATGACTTTCTCTACTCTTGTGCAAACACTTACTGCTCTATCTACTTCATGATAAACATTATCTTATTGTAGTTACAAGGGAATACAGTAGACTTTAAGTGATAGTCAAATGTTTTGGTCGTTATGTGATGTATACATGACTTTCTCTACTCTTGTGCAAACACTTACTGCTCTATCTACTTCAAGATAAACATTATCTTATTGTAGTTACAAGGGAATACAGTAGACTTTAAGTGATAGTCAAGTGTTTTGGTCGTTATGTGATGTATACATGACTTTCTCTACTCTTGTACAAAAACTTATTGCTCTATCTACTTCAAGATAAACATTATCTTATTGTAGTTACAAGGGAATACAGTAGACTTTAAGAAGTAATCAAATGTTTTGGTCGTTATGTGATGTATACATGACTTTCTCTACTCTTGTACAAACATTTATTCCTCTATATATTTCAAGATAAACATTATCTTATTGTAGTTACAAGGGAATACAGTAGATTTTAAGTGATAGTCAAATGTTTTGGTCGTTATGCGATTTATACATGACTTTCTCTACTCTTGTACAAACACTTATTGCTCTATCTACTTCAAGATAAACATTATCTTATTGTAGTTACAAGGGAATACAGTAGACTTTAAGTGATAGTCAAATGTTTTGGTCGTTATGTGATGTACACATGACTTTCTCTACTCTTGTACAAATACTTATTGCTCTATCTACTTCAAGATAAACATTATCTTATTGTAGTTACAAGGGAATACAGTAGACTTTAAGCAATAATCAAATGTTTTGGTCGTTATGTGATGTATACATGACTTTCTCTACTCTTGTACAAACACTTATTGCTCTATCTACTTCAAGACAAACATTATCTTATTGTACTTACAAGGGAATACAGTAGACTTTAAGTGATAGTCAAATGTTTTGGTCGTTATGTGATGTATACATGACTTTCTCTACTCTTGTACAAAAAATTATTGCTCTATCTACTTCAATATAAACATTATCTTATTGTAGTTACAAGGGAATACAGTAGACTTTAAGAAGTGATCAAATGTTTTGGTCGTTATGTGATATATACATGACCTTCTCTACTCCTGTACAAACACTTATTGCTCTATCTACTTCAAGATAAACATTATCTTATTGTAGTTACAAGGGAATACAGTAGACTTTAAGTGATAGTCAAGTGTTTTGGTCGTTATGTGATGTATACATGACTTTCTCTACTCTTGTACAAACACTTATTTCTCTATCTACTTCAAGATAAACATTATCTTATTGTAGTTACAAGGGAATACAGTAGACTTTAAGTGATAGTCAAATGTTTTGGTCCTTATGTGATGTATACATGACTTTCTCTACTCTTGTGCAAACACTTACTGCTCTATCTCCTTCATGATACACATTATCTTATTGTAGTTACAAGGGAATACAGTAGACTTTAAGTGATAGTCAAGTGTTTTGGTCGTTATGTGATGTATACATGACTTTCTCTACTCTTGTGCAAACACTTACTGCTGTATCTACTTCATGATAAACATTATCTTATTGTAGTTACAAGGGAATACAGTAGACTTTAAGTGATAGTCAAATGTTTTGGTCGTTATGTGATGTATACATGACTTTCTCTACTCTTGTGCAAACACTTACTGCTCTATCTACTTCATGATAAACATTATCTTATTGTAGTTACAAGGGAATATAGTAGACTTTAAGTGATAGTCAAATGTTTTGGTCGTTATGTGATGTATACATGACTTTCTCTACTCTTGTGCAAACACTTACTGCTCTATCTACTTCATGATAAACATTATCTTATTGTAGTTTCAAGGGAATACAGTAGACTTTAAGTGATAGTCAAGTGTTTTGGTCGTTATGTGATGTACACATGACTTTCTCTACTCTTGTACAAACACTTACTGCTCTATCTACTTCAAGATAAACATTATCTTATTGTAGTTACAAGGGAATACAGTAGACTTTAAGTGATAGTCAAATGTTTTGGTCGTTATGTGATGTATACATGACTTTCTCTACTCTTGTACAAACACTTATTGCTCTATCTACTTCAAGATAAACATTATCTTATTGTAGTTACAAGGGAATACAGTAGACTTTAAGTGATAGTCAAATGTTTTGGTCGTTATGCGATGTATACATGACTTTCTCTACTCTTGTACAAACACTTATTGCTCTATCTACTTCAAGATAAACATTATCTTATTGTAGTTACAAGGGAATACAGTAGACTTTAAGTGATAGTCAAATGTTTTGGTCGTTATGCGATGTATACATGACTTTCTCTACTCTTGTACAAACACTTATTCCTCTATCTATTTCAAGATAAACATTATCTTATTGTAGTTACAAGGGAATACAGTAGACTTTAAGTGATAGTCAAATGTTTTGGTCGTTATGCGATGTATACATGACTTTCTCTACTCTTGTACAAACACTTATTGCTCTATCTACTTCAAGATAAACATTATCTTATTGTAGTTACAAGGGAATACAGTAGAATTTAAGTGATAGTCAAATGTTTTGGTCGTTATGTGATGTACACATGACTTTCTCTACTCTTGTACAAATACTTATTGCTCTATCTACTTCAAGATAAACATTATCTTATTGTAGTTACAAGGGAATACAGTAGACTTTAAGTGATAGTCAAATGTTTTGGTCGTTATGTGATGTACACATGACTTTCTCTACTCTTGTACAAATACTTATTGCTCTATCTACTTCAAGATAAACATTATCTTATTGTAGTTACAAGGGAATACAGTAGACTTTAAGCAATAATCAAATGTTTTGGTCGTTATGTGATGTATACATGACTTTCTCTACTCTTGTACAAACACTTATTGCTCTATCTACTTCAAGACAAACATTATCTTATTGTAGTTACAAGGGAATACAGTAGACTTTAAGTGATAGTCAAATGTTTTGGTCGTTATGCGATGTATACATGACTTTCTCTACTCTTGTACAAACACTTATTGCTCTATCTACTTCAAGATAAACATTATCTTATTGTAGTTACAAGGGAATACAGTAGACTTTAAGTGATAGTCAAATGTTTTGGTCGTTATGCGATGTATACATGACTTTCTCTACTCTTGTACAAACACTTATTGCTCTATCTACTTCAAGATAAACATTATCTTATTGTAGTTACAAGGGAATACAGTAGACTTTAAGTGATAGTCAAATGTTTTGGTCGTTATGTGATGTACACATGACTTTCTCTACTCTTGTACAAATACTTATTGCTCTATCTACTTCAAGATAAACATTATCTTATTGTAGTTACAAGGGAATACAGTAGACTTTAAGTGATAGTCAAATGTTTTGGTCGTTATGTGATGTACACATGACTTTCTCTACTCTTGTACAAATACTTATTGCTCTATCTACTTCAAGATAAACATTATCTTATTGTAGTTACAAGGGAATACAGTAGACTTTAAGCAATAATCAAATGTTTTGGTCGTTATGTGATGTATACATGACTTTCTCTACTCTTGTACAAACACTTATTGCTCTATCTACTTCAAGACAAACATTATCATATTGTAGTTACAAGGGAATACAGTAGACTTTAAGTGATAGTCAAATACCTCGCGGAGGAGTTTGTTAGGCGCTCGTCTACTCCACTTCGTATTTTAAAAGCTGCGTTCCCGTGGCAGTAGAGGTATATAAACGTAATTGTCGGATGACAAATCATTTAATATAACCATTTCAGTCTATCAAGAAAATCTTCAACAATGTCCTTCGGGCCAATAGCGTTAGTTCTTTGAGTCATTATTCTCTCTTATTTTAATGACAATTATTATTTGGAGCTTCCCTCACTTTGAATGTCGCAACTCGCTACTGGACCTACGTGTGACTGTACAACTGAAAGAGTACTAAAGAGTAGTGTTAGTTCTTTGAGTCATTATTCTCTCTTATTTTAATGACAATTATTATTTGGAGCTTCCCTCACTTTGAAAGTCGCACCTCGCTACTGGACCTACGTGTGACTGTACAACTGAAAGAGTACTAAAGAGTAGTGTTAGTTCTTTGAGTCATTATTCTCTCTTATTTTAATGACAATTATTATTTGGAGCTTCCTTCGCTTTGAAAGTCACAGCTCGCTACTGGTCCTACGTGTAACTGTACAATAGAAAGAGCACTGAAGGGTAGTCTTAGTTCTTTGAGTCATTATTCTCTCTTATTTTAATGACAATTATTATTTGGAGCTTCGCTGGCTTTGACAGTCACACCTCGCTACTGGACCTACGTGTGACTTTACAATAGAAAGAGCACTGAAGGGTAGTCTTAGTTCTTTGAGTCATTATTCTCTCTTATTTTAATGACAATTATTATTTTGATCTTCCCTCGCTTTGTAAGTCACGCCTTGCTACTGGACCTACGTGTGACTGTACAATAGAAAGAGTACTAAAGAGTAGCCTTAGTTCTTTCAGTCATTATTCTCTCTGACTTTAATGACAATTATTATTTGAATCTTCCCTCGCTTTGTAAATCACGCCTTGCTACTGTACCTACGTGTGACTGTACAATATAAAGAGTACTAAAGAATAGTCTAAGTTGTTTTAGTCATTATTCTCTCTTTTTTAATCCCAATTATTATTTGAAGCTTCCCCAGCTTTGAAAACCTTGAAAAATATCTTTGTGGCTGCCACTTCCGAGCTTTCGTTTGTTAATTCCTGAGTCACAACAACATTTTTCGTACAACAAGTATATTCTTTTAAGTGTCTGTTCATAAATTCAAAACCTATGTTGCAAAGAGTAGTGTGGAATCTCGTTTTTCTAAGGCTTTTGATCATTGTTTACTGTTTTAAGCACTTTTGTAATTGTATGTGGCTTCTTTTTATCTTATTCATCACTTTTCCACAACTTGATTATTTCTTCTGCAATATTTTTCTGGGGTAGAAGGCTGACCCTTTTTCACTACTCTGGGTTTGTTCCGCTGAAAAAACTTAACATCGTTCTCCAATGCCGAACACTAGCTTTTGTCTTTTGTTATAAAAGTTATACCTTTATTTACAGTACTTCACAAGTAAGGGATATTGGGTTTGTTAATGAAGTCTATATTATACTTAAAAGTAATACAAACATGTAAGCTCTAAAAGAGTATAAACATAGTCAAGATTATCTAAATGCCTGTGAATTATAAGGAGACCGGGTCAATGAATGATTTGTTATAGACCATGGTCCGAAAGGTTTCTGTGGTTGACCGTGAAGCTATCATTGTCGTCACATGTCACGTTTGCTGATTTTGAGCCAGTTGCCACCTATTGGGATAGGGAAGAACTGCTTCGGGTCAAATTGCAGCTTCTTTTGCGTCTTCTCCGAAACACTGAACTGAAATTTTGAGAGCAAGTTTGCGAGTCCCACTTTTGTCTGCAGTAGGCCAAATCTTAGACCTGAAAACAGAGAAGCACAAACAGTCAAAGCTATTACTTAAGTCGCCAGTAAGCTATAGCCATTGTCACTATACAAACATAATGACAACAACAGCGAGTACGTTACCAACTCATTATATGTTTGTTTGTTTGTTTATGTTTCTTAACCGCTTATTACTGTAGAAAATTCAAATCAGTATTATTCAGTTGTTCTTCCATTTAAAATCCAGGGAAAGCTATATCAATTGGAGCAATTTACAATTAAAATGAGACATGAGGTAATCCGTCTTCCTCTTCGCCACTGCCAGTAGAATCCAATTGAGTTAATGTAGGCTTAAATTATGTTGTAAACAGAAATAATTTTAAACTGACACGTTTAACGAGTTATTCATGAACAAATGGAGTAGATGACACAACAAGGCTGGGGAAAATGCGCGAGACATGCAGATAGGCTACAAGAAGAGGACGTTTTGGAAAGAAATATCACGTAACGAGTTTTGAAGCCCATCATCATAAATTTGCAACACACAGATGATGAAGACAATGGCAGTAACGAATTGCCTTTTGACGCAAGTAACACACAGGTTTATGTATGAAGCACTAGCAGTTCCACTGGATTAGACAAACAAGTAATACACAAATAATAATAATAATAATAATAATAATAATAATAATAATAATAATAATAATAATAATAATAATAATAATAATAATAATAATAATAATAATAATAATAATAATAATAATAATAATAATAATAATAATAATAATAATAATAATAATAATAATAATAATAATAATAATAATAATAATAATAATAATAATAATAATAATAATAATAATAATAATAATAATAATAATAATAATAATAATAATAATAATAATAATAATAATAATAATAATAATAATAATAATAATAATAATAATAATAATAATAATAATAATAATAATAATAATAATAATAATAATAATATTAATAATAATGATGATGATGATGATGATGATGATGATGATGATGATGATGATGATGATGATGATGATAATAATAAAAATAATAATAATAATAATAATAATAATAATAATAATAATAATAATAATAATAATAATAATAATAATAATAATAATAATAATAATAATAATAATAATAATAATAATAATAATAATAATAATAATAATAATAATAATAATAATAATAATAATAACAATAATAATAACAATAATAATAACAATAATAATAACAATAATAATAATAATAATAATAATAATAATAATAATAATAATAATAATAATAATAATAATAATAATAATAATAATAATAATAATAATAATAATAATAATAATAATAATAATAATAATAATAATAATAATAATAATAATAATAATAATAATAATAATAATAATAATAATAATAATAATAATAATAATAATAATAATAATAATAATAATAATAATAATAATAAAAATAATAATAATTCTGTTATTATATGATCGGCAGTTTTTGAATGAGTGTAGGGAATCTCCTGTGAATCTAATATATTTAAAGACTATATCTATTGCTTATTTTTATCAATATTTATCTTATCTTTCCGCATTGTTCGTTTGCTTTGCTATATCCATAACGAACTTTAACTCACTCCCAAAATAACGTCATCATTGTATCTATTTGACAGTGTACTGAACTGAGGTCCTTGTCCTCAGCCGAAGATGGAAGGCTTAGCTCTACCCTCAAGGCCAGTTTCCTGTAGAGATCTTCTTGACCTTCAACAGTCCCTTAATTTCCTTCTGGACACTTCACACATAATTAATTACTGAGTGCAGTTTGTCCAGTAAGTGATTATTATTTGCCAACACTTACGGCTCATAACCTCTACGAGAGAAAACAAAGTATTGTGTTCTGCACTCGCATGTCTTTATCTAGTCTTCTAGAAACTTAGGCAGATCAAGTTAAACATTATCTTATTGTAGAGATGACACTCAAAATGACTACGGTGTACATGGAGCTTGGAGTTATCAGATATTCATCTTTCAGGATAAGAGAAAACCTCCAACATTAAGTCATATCGGACGATGAATGAAATGATGTACAGATGAGTACAGGATACATAGAGCTTAGAGTTACCAGACATTCATCTTTCAGGATAAGAGAAAACCTCCAACATTAAGTCATATCGGACGATGAATGAAATGATGTACAGATGAGTACAGGATACATAGAGCTTAGAGTTACCAGACATTCATCTTTCAGGATAAGAGAAAATCTCCAACATTAAGTCATATCGGACGATGAATGAAATGATGTTCAAATAAGTACAGGATACATAGAGCTTAGAGTTACCAGACATTCATCTTTCAAGGTAAGAGAAAACCTCCAACGTTGAGTCATATTGGACGATGAATGAAATGATGTTCAAATGAGTACAGGGTACATAGAGCTTAGAGTTACCAGTTATTCATCTTTCAGGATAAGAGAAAACCTCCAACGTTAAGTCATATTGGACGATGAATGAAATGATGTTCAAATGAGTACAGGGTACATAGACCTCAGAGTTACCAGACATTCATCTTTCAGGATAAGAGAAAACCTCCAACGTTAAGTCATATTGGACGATGAATGAAATGATGTTCAAATGAGTACAGGGTACATAGAGCTTAGAGTTACCAGATATTCATCTTTCAGGATAAGAGAAAGCCTCCAACGTTAAGTCATATCGGACGATGAATGAAATGATGTTCAAATGAGTACAGGGTACATAGAGCTTAGAGTTACCGGACATTCATCTTTCAGGATAACAGAAAACCTCCAACGTTATGTCATATCGGACGATGAATGAAATGATGTTCAAATGAGTACAGGGTACATAGAGCTTAGAGTTATCAGACATTCATCTTTCAGGATAACAGAAAACCTCCAACGTTATGTCATATTGGACGATGAATGAAATGATGTACAAATGAGTACAGCATACATAGAGCTTAGAGTTACCAGACATTCATCTTTCAAGCTAAGAGAAAACCTCCAACGTTAAGTCATATTGGACGATGAATGAAATGATGTTCAAATAAGTACAGGGTACATAGAGCTTAGAGTTACCACACATTCATCCTTCAGAATAAGAGAAAACCTCCAACGTTAAGTCATATCGGACGATGAATGAAATGATGCTCAAATAAGTACAGGGTACATAGAGCTTACAGTTATCAGACATTCATCTTTCAGGATAAGAGAAAACCTCCAGCGTTAAGTCATATCGGACAATGAATGAAATGATGTTCAAATGAGTACAGGGTACATAGAGCTTAGAGTTATCAGACATTCATCTTTCAGGATAAGAGAAAACCTCCAAAGTTAAGTCATATTGGACGATGAATGAAATGATGTTCAAATGAGTACAGGGTACATAGAGCTTAGAGTTACCAGACATTCATCTTTCAGGATAAGAGAAAACCTCCAACGTTAAGTCATATCGGACGATGAATGAAATTATGTTTAAATGAGTACAGGGTACATAGAGCTTAGAGTTATCAGACATTAATCTTTCAGGATAAGGGAAAACCTCCAACGTTAAGTCATATTGGACGATGAATGAAATGATGTTTAAATGAGTAAAGGGTACATAGAGCTTAGAGTTACCAGACATTCATCTTTCAGGATAAGAGAAAACCTCCAACGTTAAGTCATATCGGACGATGAATGAAATTATGTTTAAATGAGTACAGGGTACATAGAGCTTAGAGTTACCAGACATTCATCTTTCAGGATAAGAGAAAACCTCCAACGTTAAGTCATATCGGACGATGAATGAAATTATGTTTAAATGAGTACAGGGTACTGTGACTCTGTAGGTTCGTGAAATGAAAAGTCCAATTTCACCACTCAAAAATATTCTTTATTTCCACCGACTTACAGTTTAACACTTGCCAATTACACAGTATTACGTGCTGCACACAATTACAATTCACCAGTTCGTCCGTTACAATTTCACTTGTACTCGCGGTTACGTACAGTCTTCCGTTGCACAATCTTCTCGTTCGTTAACACAGCATCCCTTTTGCTAGCACGTCACTCACTAACACTGACTGCCTGTCTCTCTGAAACCCTTTTTATAGGAATGTCACCGTTTTTCTAGAAGTCTCTGGTTTCTCCCACGAAAGTTCCGGAGGGCAGAAGAAGGGGAGAGAAGCGCCTAAGGACAAGCGACATTTCCCTAACCACCCCTCAGTTAGTGACAGAGACTAATGGGAGGCGTGGCTCAGCCGCCTTTGGTTTCCTCACAGCTGTGGGCCTCATGCCTACCGCTAATTGGGTGACACTGCTCCCTCCTCAAAGCTGGTCGTCCCGAACAGCACCATCGTAGCGGGCTAGTCGATCCAGGTGTACCACCAACATCTTTCCTCGGGGAACCTTCTGGATGCGGTAGACCACGTCGTTAATCCTCTTCACCACCCGGTACGGCCCTTGCCATGGCTGCTGGAGCTTCGGGCAGCGTCCCTTGGTCCGGGTAGGACGGTACAACCAGACCAGGTCACCTTGCTGGAACCCTTGGCTGTTGGCTTGCCTGTCATACCTGGTCTTCATGCGGTCGCTCGCCTTCTGGATGTTCTGGCGAGCCATCTCGTGCATGTCGTGGAGATGGTCCACCAAGTTCTCCACATACTCGGTCGCTGGCTGTTTCTCTTCCGGAGGGCTTCCAAAAGCCAGGTCACAAGGGAGGCGTAACTCTCGGCCGTACATTAAGCTGGCTGGCGTCATCCCAGTTGTGTCGTGTGTAGACGAGCGATAGGCCAGCAAGAACAGTGGCACCTTGACGTCCCAGTCTCGCTGATGGCTGGCCACGACTTTCCTCAGGTGTTCCTCTAAGGTCTTGATGTACCTTTCGACCATGCCATCCGATTGGGGATGTAGAGGCGTAGTGCGAGTCTTGTTCACCCCAAGCCTTTGTAGTGCCTCCTTCATTAGGTTGGACTCAAAGTTGGTACCCTGGTCACTGTGTAGCTCTAACGGCACCCCAAATCGACAGAACACTTGCTCCACGAGGCAGTCTGTGATTGTCTTTGCCTCTTGGTTTGGGATGGCATACACCTCCGGCCACTTGGTGAAGTAGTCCACGACCACCATTAGGTACTTGTTGCCTCGGTCGGAAACTGGGAACGGTCCAGCAATGTCAACGGTGATCCGTTCGAATGGCGCTCCGACGTTGTACTGCTGCATGCGACCCCGGCTCCTAGTCTGGGGGCCGCGACTCGCCGCGCACACGTGACACTGACGGCACCACCTCTCAGCATCAGCTCGGAGTCCCAGCCAGTAGTAGCGCTGCCGTAGTTTGTCAATCGTTCGGTTGGCTCCCAGGTGTCCTCCTGAAGTACCGGCGTGCACTTCCTCCAAGACTTCCGGGACCTTACTCCGGGGAAGTACCAACTGTTCTCTCTGCGTCTTCCCATCGGGTGACTCCCATACCCGGAACAGCACGCCCTCTCTGGTCTTCAGGGAGTCCCATTGGGCCCAGTACGACTTGTAGGTGGCGCTCCTCAGTGCGATGTCCTCCCAGGTTGGTCTCGTCCCTGCCTCCACTTCCCTTAAGAGCGGCGCCAAGTCTGCGTCCGCCAGCTGCTCCCTCCTCAGGCCTGCGCTATCCCAACCGTCCGCAGGCACTGCCGCAACTACTCGTACTGCTGCGGTACGCTCCTTCTCTTCCACTCTTGTGCACTGGCCGCACTCTTCTGGACAGGGTCTTCGGGACATGGCGTCTGCGTTACCGTGGCTCTTCCCTCTACGATGTTCCGAGGTGAAGTCGTACTCCTGCAGCCTCTGGACCCAACGTGCTGTCTGGCCTTCCAGGTTCTTAAAGGTTAATAGCCAGGTTAGGGCGGAATGGTCAGTCCTCAGGTGGAATGGCTGACCGTACAGGTACTTGTGGGGCCTCCTTCCCCACAGGCGTGGTGTCGCCCGATGCTGTCACAAGCTCGTATGGTCGGCTTGGCTTCATTGACGGCAAACCCTTCGCCACATCAGTTCTGATGATGGTCACGGCCGCCCCGGTGGCCACCAGCACGCGGCACGGCTTTCCTCTTACCCAACCGTCCGCGATGAAGTTGTCATCCATCCACCGGCTGACGGCGCGCAGTGTCACTCGAGGGGATGGTGGTAATGTCGCCGACGTGCCCCTCTCCACGACGAGCCTTACTCGTTTTCCGGCTGCTCTTCCTGGTGTGGGCAGTCTCTCCGCAGGTGTCGGGCTGTCCACACCCCCAACACAGGCCACTAGGTGTTCGCCGGCGTCCCACAGCTGGTCTTCTGTCTCCGGCGTAGCGGACACTCCTCGTTCTCGACGTCGGGATAGATGCTACCTTGGCCGCCTCCATCCTTAATGCCGCTGTTAGCGCCTCGTGGATGTTTTTATAATCGCCGAGCATTAGGCGCTGACGAATCTCCGTGTCCCGTACCCCGTCGAGAAAATTGTAGGCGGCTTCCCGGGATACGAACTCCAGTGGCAGGTCAACCAAGGCCTTGCTAGCCAGCTGCTCGATCGCAATGGCGAACTCCTGCAGCGTCTCCCCCGGCTGCTGCGACCTTGCCTTTAGCTGGCAGCGGTATGCTGCGGCTAAGCGGTGGTTCCCGAAGCGATTCTCCAGGGCTTCCCAGATGTCCTTGGGCGCCACCGTTGTCTGCCTCCTCCTCAGGTGACCATCTTTTGTGCTTGGCCACTGTGTCGAACTGGCGGCGGAAGACCTCGAATGTTGTCGCGCCGTCATATTTCGGAGGTTTGACGCGCGCCGATGTTGTGTCGCGTCCCGATGCACCAGCCTTCAAATCGTTCAGTCTCCTGCCGACGACGTCCTCCACCATGGCGTTCAGGGACTTGACGCTACTCTCGGCCTTTCCCTCCAGGTTGTTTACGCAGTTCGCGAGGTCTTCGACGTCTTCAACCATGGCGTTCAGGGACTTGGCGTTATTGTCGGCCTTTTCCTCTAGATCATTGAAGCGGTTCGCCAGGTCCTCGACGTATATCAGTATTATATGTTATTATAGTTATATCAGTATTATATGTTATTATAGTTATAGTAGTATTATATGTTATTATAGTTATAGTAGTATTATATGTTATTATAGTTATATCAGTATTATATGTTATTATAGTTATATCAGTATTATATGTTATTATAGTTATAGTAGTATTATATGTTATTATAGTTATATCAGTATTATATGTTATTATAGTTATAGTAGTATTATATGTTATTATAGTTATATCAGTATTATATGTTATTATAGTTATATCAGTATTATATGTTATTATAGTTATATCAGTATTATATGTTATTATAGTTATATCAGTATTATATGTTATTATAGTTATATCAGTATTATATGTTATTATAGTTATATCAGTATTATATGTTATTATAGTTATAGTAGTATTATATGTTATTATAGTTATATCAGTATTATATGTTATTATAGTTATAGTAGTATTATATGTTATTATAGTTATATCAGTATTATATGTTATTATAGTTATATCAGTATTATATGTTATTATAGTTATATCAGTATTATATGTTATTATAGTTATATCAGTATTATATGTTATTATAGTTATAGTAGTATTATATGTTATTATAGTTATATCAGTATTATATGTTATTATAGTTATATCAGTATTATATGTTATTATAGTTATATCAGTATTATATGTTATTATAGTTATATCAGTATTATATGTTATTATAGTTATATCAGTATTATATGTTATTATAGTTATATCAGTATTATATGTTATTATAGTTATATCAGTATTATATGTTATTATAGTTATATCAGTATTATATGTTATTATAGTTATATCAGTATTATATGTTATTATAGTTATATCAGTATTATATGTTATTATAGTTATATCAGTATTATATGTTATTATAGTTATATCAGTATTATATGTTATTATAGTTATATCAGTATTATATGTTATTATAGTTATAGCAGTATTATATGTTATTATAGTTATATCAGTATTATATGTTATTATAGTTATATCAGTATTATATGTTATTATAGTTATATCAGTATTATATGTTATTATAGTTATAGTAGTATTATATGTTATTATAGTTATATCAGTATTATATGTTATTATAGTTATATCAGTATTATATGTTATTATAGTTATATCAGTATTATATGTTATTATAGTTATATCAGTATTATATGTTATTATAGTTATATCAGTATTATATGTTATTATAGTTATAGTAGTATTATATGTTATTATAGTTATATCAGTATTATATGTTATTATAGTTATATCAGTATTATATGTTATTATAGTTATATCAGTATTATATGTTATTATAGTTATATCAGTATTATATGTTATTATAGTTATATCAGTATTATATGTTATTATAGTTATATCAGTATTATATGTTATTATAGTTATATCAGTATTATATGTTATTATAGTTATATCAGTATTATATGTTATTATAGTTATATCAGTATTATATGTTATTATAGTTATATCAGTATTATATGTTATTATAGTTATATCAGTATTATATGTTATTATAGTTATATCAGTATTATATGTTATTATAGTTATATCAGTATTATATGTTATTATAGTTATATCAGTATTATATGTTATTATAGTTATAGTAGTATTATATGTTATTATAGTTATATCAGTATTATATGTTATTATAGTTATATCAGTATTATATGTTATTATAGTTATATCAGTATTATATGTTATTATAGTTATATCAGTATTATATGTTATTATAGTTATATCAGTATTATATGTTATTATAGTTATATCAGTATTATATGTTATTATAGTTATATCAGTATTATATGTTATTATAGTTATATCAGTATTATATGTTATTATAGTTATATCAGTGTTATATGTTATTATAGTTATATCAGTATTATATGTTATTATAGTTATATCAGTATTATATGTTATTATAGTTATATCAGTATTATATGTTATTATAGTTATATCAGTATTATATGTTATTATAGTTATATCAGTATTATATGTTATTATAGTTATATCAGTATTATATGTTATTATAGTTATAGTAGTATTATATGTTATTATAGTTATATCAGTATTATATGTTATTATAGTTATAGTAGTATTATATGTTATTATAGTTATATCAGTATTATATGTTATTATAGTTATATCAGTATTATATGTTATTATAGTTATATCAGTGTTATATGTTATTATAGTTATATCAGTATTATATGTTATTATAGTTATATCAGTATTATATGTTATTATAGTTATATCAGTATTATATGTTATTATAGTTATATCAGTATTATATGTTATTATAGTTATATCAGTATTATATGTTATTATAGTTATATCAGTATTATATGTTATTATAGTTATATCAGTATTATATGTTATTATAGTTATATCAGTATTATATGTTATTATAGTTATATCAGTATTATATGTTATTATAGTTATATCAGTATTATATGTTATTATAGTTATATCAGTATTATATGTTATTATAGTTATATCAGTATTATATGTTATTATAGTTATAGTAGTATTATATGTTATTATAGTTATATCAGTATTATATGTTATTATAGTTGTATCAGTATTATATGTTATTATAGTTATAGTAGGAATAGGAGTTGTTGGTTCGTTTACAATAAATTTTAATGACAATTACAACTTCTCGGAGCGGTTGTATAGCAGCTTTTGTTTCCCGCATGTCAGAAGTACGTAAGATAATGAACGATGGAGCCGTAAGATCCGTGGATCGATAGGGATTCGGATCCGGTACACGCAGCCTAGGCAGACGACGCGGGCGGGGCGACTTAGGTAAAACTCGAGCGAGAAGGACTTTGAATTCCCTAAAAGTAGCGTTGGCAAGAAAAGGGGCCAGTGCGCATGCGCTTGGAGATAGTTTCCACATGGAAAAAACACCATTTCGGGCAGGGAGGGTGGGGGCTCTGCCCCCACCTCCTCCGAAATGTGCCCTATAAGGGTCCCCAGAAAACATCGTGATTTCTCTCATATTTGAGTAGGTAGAAACCACGAAGTCACTGCAAGACGTATAGGAAGACATACCGGGCAAGCGACATTGTTAGCACCGCTGGGGAGGGCCTACCTGCGTAAATATTAATGAATTTCTGTCGCCTCGTGCTCCAGAAGCATTCCCGCCCAATGTCTGCCAGTGTGGAGAGGTTAAAGTCACATATACACACCGAAATATGCACACCACGCACTGTCCGACACGCATTCTAGCGAGAGGACGACTGTTACCGCTTACGATGTCAAGATTTAACAGTTGTAGAGCGAGAAAACACTTAAATATCACCGAAATAACACGAAAATAGCACGAGACACATCGTAAACAAACCAGCGCCATGTTCCGTGACGTCAGAGACAGCCTTCCTCTCGCTGCCAGCCATCATTTGGTCACCGAACAAATGAGCATCTGTGACAATCTCTGTGCCTCTTGGTAGCTACGTAGCCTTTGTTTATATTCGATGTCTTTATTGATTTTTCAGCATCTTTACATGTGGTAGGATTGTTAATATGTTCATTTAAAGGTTTTCGAAGCGATATATAAGAATTAAATGCTCATATAGTGCATTTTGAAGCTGTTTTAATGTATTGGAACGTCTTTCGAGGTTTGTAGACGGCTTTTTAAGCTATTTCAGTTTCCAGCACTGTTTCTCAGCTTGCTTTTAAGCTACGTATTCTTTCTTTACAGCAACTTACAAGGCTTTGAAGATATTTTAAGCTTCTTCTAAAGTATTTTAAGGTTATATACGTGTTTTGGGACGAGATTTTAACTATTTTATGTTAATTTACAGATTTGCGGAACGGTTTTATATGACTTACTGCTTCTTTAGAGATGTTTGAATCGTTGCTTAAGTATTTTACGCTTGTTCAGAGTATATTGCAGCTGATTTGAAGGAATATGTGTTTACCTAGAGCTCTTGGAAGCGTTTTTATGGCATTATTTGTTTGTATAGAGGTTTTTGCTTGGTTTTATAAGTAACTTAAGCTTTCTCGGAGGATTGTAAAATATTGTTGAAGCGTTTTAAGGTTACTTGGAATTTATCGAAGCGGTTTTATACAATTTGCTACTTGATTAGAGGTTTGTGGATCGTATTTAAAGTGTTTTAAACGTCCCCAGAGGATTGTAGAGGATTGTAGAAGTGTTTTAAAGGTTAATTAGCCTTTCTAGGAGCGGTTATATAGCAAGTTTTGTTTCTGAAGAGGTTGTTGGTTCGTTTATAAACTATATTAAGCATCGTAACAGTATTGTGTAGCGTTGTTGATGTATTTTAAGGATAATTAGAGTTTCTGGGAGCGGTTATATAGTATGCTTTGTTTCTTGAGGAGTTGCTGGATCGTTTCAAATATATTTTAATGTTAATTACAGTTTCTCGGAGCGGTTATATAGCAAGTTTTGTTTCTTAAGGAGTTGCTGGTTCGTTTCTAATGTATTTTAATGTTAATTACAGCTTCTCGGAGCGGTTATATAGCAAGTTTTGTTTCTTAAGGAGCTGCTGGTTCGTTTCTAATGTATTTTAATGTTAATTACAGCTTCTCGGAGCGGTTATATAGTACATTTTGTTTGTTAAGGAGTTGCTGGTTCGTTTATTATATATTTTAAGGTTAATTAGAGCTTCTCGGAGCGGTTATATAGTACATTTTGTTTGTTAGAGAGTTGCTGGTTCGTTTCTAATGTATTTTAATGTTAATTACAGCTTCTCGGAGCGGTTATATAGCAAGTTTTGTTTCTTAAGGAGTTGCTGGTTCGTTTATAATATATTTTAAGGTTATTTAGAGCTTCTCGGAGCGGTTATATAGTACATTTTGTTTGTTAAGGAGTTGCTGGTTCCTTTATAATATATTTTAAGGTTAATTAGAGCTTCTCGGAGCTGTTATATAGTACATTTTGTTTGTTAAGGAGTTGCTGGTTCGTTTATAATATATTTTAAGGTTAATTAGAGCTTCTCGGAGCGGTTATATAGTACATTTTGTTTGTTAAGGAGTTGCTGGTTCGTTTATAATATATTTTAAGGTTAATTAGAGCTTCTCGGAGCGGTTATATAGCAAGTTTTGTTTCTTAAGGAGTTGCTGGTTCGTTTATAATATATTTTAAGGTTAATTACAGCTTCTCGGAGCGGTTCTATAGCAAGTTTTGTTTGTTAAGGAGTTGCTGGTTCGTTTATAATATATTTTAAGGTTAATTAGAGCTTCTCGGAGCGGTTATATAGTACATTTTGTTTGTTAAGGAGTTGTTAAGTATTATATATGTTATTATAGTTATATCAGTATTATATGTTATTATAGTTATATCAGTATTATATGTTATTATAGTTATATCAGTATTATATGTTATTATAGTTATATCAGTATTATATGTTATTATAGTTATATCAGTATTATATGTTATTATAGTTATATCAGTATTATATGTTATTATAGTTATATCAGTATTATATGTTATTATAGTTATATCAGTATTATATGTTATTATAGTTATAGTAGTATTATATGTTATTATAGTTATAGTAGTATTATATGTTATTATAGTTATATCAGTATTATATGTTATTATAGTTATATCAGTATTATATGTTATTATAGTTATATCAGTATTATATGTTATTATAGTTATATCAGTATTATATGTTATTATAGTTATATCAGTATTATATGTTATTATAGTTATATCAGTATTATATGTTATTATAGTTATATCAGTATTATATGTTATTATAGTTATATCAGTATTATATGTTATTATAGTTATATCAGTATTATATGTTATTATAGTTATATCAGTATTATATGTTATTATAGTTATATCAGTATTATATGTTATTATAGTTATATCAGTATTATATGTTATTATAGTTATATCAGTATTATATGTTATTATAGTTATATCAGTATTATATGTTATTATAGTTATATCAGTATTATATGTTATTATAGTTATAGTAGTATTATATGTTATTATAGTTATAGTAGTATTATATGTTATTATAGTTATATCAGTATTATATGTTATTATAGTTATAGTAGTATTATATGTTATTATAGTTATATCAGTATTATATGTTATTATAGTTATATCAGTATTATATGTTATTATAGTTATATCAGTATTATATGTTATTATAGTTATAGTAGTATTATATGTTATTATAGTTATATCAGTATTATATGTTATTATAGTTATATCAGTATTATATGTTATTATAGTTATATCAGTATTATATGTTATTATAGTTATATCAGTATTATATGTTATTATAGTTATATCAGTATTATATGTTATTATAGTTATAGTAGTATTATATGTTATTATAGTTATATCAGTATTATATGTTATTATAGTTATAGTAGTATTATATGTTATTATAGTTATATCAGTATTATATGTTATTATAGTTATATCAGTATTATATGTTATTATAGTTATATCAGTATTATATGTTATTATAGTTATATCAGTATTATATGTTATTATAGTTATATCAGTATTATATGTTATTATAGTTATATCAGTGTTATATGTTATTATAGTTATATCAGTATTATATGTTATTATAGTTATATCAGTATTATATGTTATTATAGTTATATCAGTATTATATGTTATTATAGTTATATCAGTATTATATGTTATTATAGTTATATCAGTATTATATGTTATTATAGTTATATCAGTATTATATGTTATTATAGTTATATCAGTATTATATGTTATTATAGTTATAGCAGTATTATATGTTATTATAGTTATATCAGTATTATATGTTATTATAGTTATATCAGTATTATATGTTATTATAGTTATATCAGTGTTATATGTTATTATAGTTATATCAGTATTATATGTTATTATAGTTATATCAGTATTATATGTTATTATAGTTATATCAGTATTATATGTTATTATAGTTATATCAGTATTATATGTTATTATAGTTATATCAGTATTATATGTTATTATAGTTATATCAGTATTATATGTTATTATAGTTATAGTAGTATTATATGTTATTATAGTTATATCAGTATTATATGTTATTATAGTTATAGTAGTATTATATGTTATTATAGTTATATCAGTATTATATGTTATTATAGTTATATCAGTATTATATGTTATTATAGTTATATCAGTGTTATATGTTATTATAGTTATATCAGTATTATATGTTATTATAGTTATATCAGTATTATATGTTATTATAGTTATATCAGTATTATATGTTATTATAGTTATATCAGTATTATATGTTATTATAGTTATATCAGTATTATATGTTATTATAGTTATATCAGTATTATATGTTATTATAGTTATATCAGTATTATATGTTATTATAGTTATATCAGTATTATATGTTATTATAGTTATATCAGTATTATATGTTATTATAGTTATATCAGTATTATATGTTATTATAGTTATATCAGTATTATATGTTATTATAGTTATATCAGTATTATATGTTATTATAGTTATAGTAGTATTATATGTTATTATAGTTATATCAGTATTATATGTTATTATAGTTGTATCAGTATTATATGTTATTATAGTTATAGTAGGAATAGGAGTTGTTGGTTCGTTTACAATAAATTTTAATGACAATTACAACTTCTCGGAGCGGTTGTATAGCAGCTTTTGTTTCCCGCATGTCAGAAGTACGTAAGATAATGAACGATGGAGCCGTAAGATCCGTGGATCGATAGGGATTCGGATCCGGTACACGCAGCCTAGGCAGACGACGCGGGCGGGGCGACTTAGGTAAAACTCGAGCGAGAAGGACTTTGAATTCCCTAAAAGTAGCGTTGGCAAGAAAAGGGGCCAGTGCGCATGCGCTTGGAGATAGTTTCCACATGGAAAAAACACCATTTCGGGCAGGGAGGGTGGGGGCTCTGCCCCCACCTCCTCCGAAATGTGCCCTATAAGGGTCCCCAGAAAACATCGTGATTTCTCTCATATTTGAGTAGGTAGAAACCACGAAGTCACTGCAAGACGTATAGGAAGACATACCGGGCAAGCGACATTGTTAGCACCGCTGGGGAGGGCCTACCTGCGTAAATATTAATGAATTTCTGTCGCCTCGTGCTCCAGAAGCATTCCCGCCCAATGTCTGCCAGTGTGGAGAGGTTAAAGTCACATATACACACCGAAATATGCACACCACGCACTGTCCGACACGCATTCTAGCGAGAGGACGACTGTTACCGCTTACGATGTCAAGATTTAACAGTTGTAGAGCGAGAAAACACTTAAATATCACCGAAATAACACGAAAATAGCACGAGACACATCGTAAACAAACCAGCGCCATGTTCCGTGACGTCAGAGACAGCCTTCCTCTCGCTGCCAGCCATCATTTGGTCACCGAACAAATGAGCATCTGTGACAATCTCTGTGCCTCTTGGTAGCTACGTAGCCTTTGTTTATATTCGATGTCTTTATTGATTTTTCAGCATCTTTACATGTGGTAGGATTGTTAATATGTTCATTTAAAGGTTTTCGAAGCGATATATAAGAATTAAATGCTCATATAGTGCATTTTGAAGCTGTTTTAATGTATTGGAACGTCTTTCGAGGTTTGTAGACGGCTTTTTAAGCTATTTCAGTTTCCAGCACTGTTTCTCAGCTTGCTTTTAAGCTACGTATTCTTTCTTTACAGCAACTTACAAGGCTTTGAAGATATTTTAAGCTTCTTCTAAAGTATTTTAAGGTTATATACGTGTTTTGGGACGAGATTTTAACTATTTTATGTTAATTTACAGATTTGCGGAACGGTTTTATATGACTTACTGCTTCTTTAGAGATGTTTGAATCGTTGCTTAAGTATTTTACGCTTGTTCAGAGTATATTGCAGCTGATTTGAAGGAATATGTGTTTACCTAGAGCTCTTGGAAGCGTTTTTATGGCATTATTTGTTTGTATAGAGGTTTTTGCTTGGTTTTATAAGTAACTTAAGCTTTCTCGGAGGATTGTAAAATATTGTTGAAGCGTTTTAAGGTTACTTGGAATTTATCGAAGCGGTTTTATACAATTTGCTACTTGATTAGAGGTTTGTGGATCGTATTTAAAGTGTTTTAAACGTCCCCAGAGGATTGTAGAGGATTGTAGAAGTGTTTTAAAGGTTAATTAGCCTTTCTAGGAGCGGTTATATAGCAAGTTTTGTTTCTGAAGAGGTTGTTGGTTCGTTTATAAACTATATTAAGCATCGTAACAGTATTGTGTAGCGTTGTTGATGTATTTTAAGGATAATTAGAGTTTCTGGGAGCGGTTATATAGTATGCTTTGTTTCTTGAGGAGTTGCTGGATCGTTTCAAATATATTTTAATGTTAATTACAGTTTCTCGGAGCGGTTATATAGCAAGTTTTGTTTCTTAAGGAGTTGCTGGTTCGTTTCTAATGTATTTTAATGTTAATTACAGCTTCTCGGAGCGGTTATATAGCAAGTTTTGTTTCTTAAGGAGCTGCTGGTTCGTTTCTAATGTATTTTAATGTTAATTACAGCTTCTCGGAGCGGTTATATAGTACATTTTGTTTGTTAAGGAGTTGCTGGTTCGTTTATTATATATTTTAAGGTTAATTAGAGCTTCTCGGAGCGGTTATATAGTACATTTTGTTTGTTAGAGAGTTGCTGGTTCGTTTCTAATGTATTTTAATGTTAATTACAGCTTCTCGGAGCGGTTATATAGCAAGTTTTGTTTCTTAAGGAGTTGCTGGTTCGTTTATAATATATTTTAAGGTTATTTAGAGCTTCTCGGAGCGGTTATATAGTACATTTTGTTTGTTAAGGAGTTGCTGGTTCCTTTATAATATATTTTAAGGTTAATTAGAGCTTCTCGGAGCTGTTATATAGTACATTTTGTTTGTTAAGGAGTTGCTGGTTCGTTTATAATATATTTTAAGGTTAATTAGAGCTTCTCGGAGCGGTTATATAGTACATTTTGTTTGTTAAGGAGTTGCTGGTTCGTTTATAATATATTTTAAGGTTAATTAGAGCTTCTCGGAGCGGTTATATAGCAAGTTTTGTTTCTTAAGGAGTTGCTGGTTCGTTTATAATATATTTTAAGGTTAATTACAGCTTCTCGGAGCGGTTCTATAGCAAGTTTTGTTTGTTAAGGAGTTGCTGGTTCGTTTATAATATATTTTAAGGTTAATTACAGCTTCTCGGAGCGGTTCTATAGCAAGTTTTGTTTGTTAAGGAGTTGCTGGTTCGTTTATAATATATTTTAAGGTTAATTAGAGCTTCTCGGAGCGGTTATATAGTACATTTTGTTTGTTAAGGAGTTGTTAAGTATTATATATGTTATTATAGTTATATCAGTATTATATGTTATTATAGTTATATCAGTATTATATGTTATTATAGTTATATCAGTATTATATGTTATTATAGTTATATCAGTATTATATGTTATTATAGTTATATCAGTATTATATGTTATTATAGTTATATCAGTATTATATGTTATTATAGTTATATCAGTATTATATGTTATTATAGTTATATCAGTGTTATATGTTATTATAGTTATATCAGTATTATATGTTATTATAGTTATATCAGTATTATATGTTATTATAGTTATATCAGTATTATATGTTATTATAGTTATATCAGTATTATATGTTATTATAGTTATATCAGTATTATATGTTATTATAGTTATATCAGTATTATATGTTATTATAGTTATATCAGTATTATATGTTATTATAGTTATATCAGTATTATATGTTATTATAGTTATATCAGTATTATATGTTATTATAGTTATATCAGTATTATATGTTATTATAGTTATATCAGTATTATATGTTATTATAGTTATATCAGTATTATATGTTATTATAGTTATAGTAGTATTATATGTTATTATAGTTATATCAGTATTATATGTTATTATAGTTGTATCAGTATTATATGTTATTATAGTTATAGTAGGAATAGGAGTTGTTGGTTCGTTTACAATAAATTTTAATGACAATTACAACTTCTCGGAGCGGTTGTATAGCAGCTTTTGTTTCCCGCATGTCAGAAGTACGTAAGATAATGAACGATGGAGCCGTAAGATCCGTGGATCGATAGGGATTCGGATCCGGTACACGCAGCCTAGGCAGACGACGCGGGCGGGGCGACTTAGGTAAAACTCGAGCGAGAAGGACTTTGAATTCCCTAAAAGTAGCGTTGGCAAGAAAAGGGGCCAGTGCGCATGCGCTTGGAGATAGTTTCCACATGGAAAAAACACCATTTCGGGCAGGGAGGGTGGGGGCTCTGCCCCCACCTCCTCCGAAATGTGCCCTATAAGGGTCCCCAGAAAACATCGTGATTTCTCTCATATTTGAGTAGGTAGAAACCACGAAGTCACTGCAAGACGTATAGGAAGACATACCGGGCAAGCGACATTGTTAGCACCGCTGGGGAGGGCCTACCTGCGTAAATATTAATGAATTTCTGTCGCCTCGTGCTCCAGAAGCATTCCCGCCCAATGTCTGCCAGTGTGGAGAGGTTAAAGTCACATATACACACCGAAATATGCACACCACGCACTGTCCGACACGCATTCTAGCGAGAGGACGACTGTTACCGCTTACGATGTCAAGATTTAACAGTTGTAGAGCGAGAAAACACTTAAATATCACCGAAATAACACGAAAATAGCACGAGACACATCGTAAACAAACCAGCGCCATGTTCCGTGACGTCAGAGACAGCCTTCCTCTCGCTGCCAGCCATCATTTGGTCACCGAACAAATGAGCATCTGTGACAATCTCTGTGCCTCTTGGTAGCTACGTAGCCTTTGTTTATATTCGATGTCTTTATTGATTTTTCAGCTTCTTTACATGTGGTAGGATTGTTAATATGTTCATTTAAAGGTTTTCGAAGCGATATATAAGAATTAAATGCTCATATAGTGCATTTTGAAGCTGTTTTAATGTATTGGAACGTCTTTCGAGGTTTGTAGACGGCTTTTTAAGCTATTTCAGTTTCCAGCACAGTTTCTCAGCTTGCTTTTAAGCTACGTATTCTTTCTTTACAGCAACTTACAAGGCTTTGAAGATATTTTAAGCTTCTTCTAAAGTATTTTAAGGTTATATAGGTGTTTTGGGACGAGATTTAAACTATTTTATGTTAATTTACAGATTTGCGGAACGGTTTTATATGACTTACTGCTTCTTTAGAGATGTTTGAATCGTTGCTTAAGTATTTTACGCTTGTTCAGAGTATATTGCAGCTGATTTGAAGGAATATGTGTTTACCTAGAGCTCTTGGAAGCGTTTTTATGGCATTATTTGTTTGTATAGAGGTTTTTGCTTGGTTTTATAAGTAACTTAAGCTTTCTCGGAGGATTGTAAAATATTGTTGAAGCGTTTTAAGGTTACTTGGAATTTATCGAAGTGGTTTTATACAATTTGCTACTTGATTAGAGGTTTGTGGATCGTATTTAAAGTGTTTTAAACGTCCCCAGAGGATTGTAGAGGATTGTAGAAGTGTTTTAAAGGTTAATTAGCCTTTCTAGGAGCGGTTATATAGCAAGTTTTGTTTCTGAAGAGGTTGTTGGTTCGTTTATAAAGTATATTAAGCATCGTAACAGTATTGTGTAGCGTTGTTGATGTATTTTAAGGTTAATTAGAGTTTCTGGGAGCGGTTATATAGTATGCTTTGTTTCTTGAGGAGTTGCTGGATCGTTTCAAATATATTTTAATGTTAATTACAGTTTCTCGGAGCGGTTATATAGCAGGCTTTGTTTGTAAGAGAGTTGCTGGTTCGTTTCTAATGTATTTTAAGGTTTATTTCAGCCTCTGGGAGCGGTTATATAGCAAGTTTTGTTTCTTAAGGAGTTGCTGGTTCGTTTCTAATGCATTTTAATGTCAATTACAGCTTCTCGGAGCGGTTATATAGCAAGTTTTGTTTCTTAAGGAGTTGCTGGTTCGTTTCTAATGTATTTTAATGTTAATTACAGCTTCTCGGAGCGGTTATATAGCAAGTTTTGTTTCTTAAGGAGCTGCTGGTTCGTTTCTAATGTATTTTAATGTTAATTACAGCTTCTCGGAGCGGTTATATAGTACATTTTGTTTGTTAAGGAGTTGCTGGTTCGTTTATTATATATTTTAAGGTTAATTAGAGCTTCTCGGAGCGGTTATATAGTACATTTTGTTTGTTAGAGAGCTGCTGGTTCGTTTCTAATGTATTTTAATGTTAATTACAGCTTCTCGGATCGGTTATATAGCAAGTTTTGTTTCTTAAGGAGTTGCTGGTTCGTTTATAATATATTTTAAGGTTATTTAGAGCTTCTCGGAGCGGTTATATAGTACATTTTGTTTGTTAAGGAGTTGCTGGTTCGTTTATTATATATTTTAAGGTTAATTAGAGCTTCTCGGAGCGGTTATATAGTACATTTTGTTTGTTAAGGAGTTGTTAAGTATTATATATGTTATTATAGTTATATCAGTATTATATGTTATTATAGTTATATCAGTATTATATGTTATTATAGTTATAGTAGTATTATATGTTATTATAGTTATATCAGTATTATATGTTATTATAGTTATATCAGTATTATATGTTATTATAGTTATATCAGTATTATATGTTATTATAGTTATAGTAGTATTATATGTTATTATAGTTATATCAGTATTATATGTTATTATAGTTATATCAGTGTTATATGTTATTATAGTTATATCAGTATTATATGTTATTATAGTTATATCAGTATTATATGTTATTATAGTTATAGTAGTATTATATGTTATTATAGTTATATCAGTATTATATGTTATTATAGTTATATCAGTATTATATGTTATTATAGTTATATCAGTATTATATGTTATTATAGTTATATCAGTATTATATGTTATTATAGTTATATCAGTATTATATGTTATTATAGTTATATCAGTATTATATGTTATTATAGTTATATCAGTATTATATGTTATTATAGTTATATCAGTATTATATGTTATTATAGTTATATCAGTATTATATGTTATTATAGTTATATCAGTATTATATGTTATTATAGTTATATCAGTATTATATGTTATTATAGTTATAGTAGTATTATATGTTATTATAGTTATATCAGTATTATATGTTATTATAGTTATAGTAGTATTATATGTTATTATAGTTATATCAGTATTATATGTTATTATAGTTATATCAGTATTATATGTTATTATAGTTATATCAGTATTATATGTTATTATAGTTATAGTAGTATTATATGTTATTATAGTTATAGTAGTATTATATGTTATTATAGTTATATCAGTATTATATGTTATTATAGTTATAGTAGTATTATATGTTATTATAGTTATAGTAGTATTATATGTTATTATAGTTATATCAGTATTATATGTTATTATAGTTATATCAGTATTATATGTTATTATAGTTATAGTAGTATTATATGTTATTATAGTTATATCAGTATTATATGTTATTATAGTTATAGTAGTATTATATGTTATTATAGTTATATCAGTATTATATGTTATTATAGTTATATCAGTATTATATGTTATTATAGTTATATCAGTGTTATATGTTATTATAGTTATATCAGTATTATATGTTATTATAGTTATATCAGTATTATATGTTATTATAGTTATATCAGTATTATATGTTATTATAGTTATATCAGTATTATATGTTATTATAGTTATAGTAGTATTATATGTTATTATAGTTATATCAGTATTATATGTTATTATAGTTATAGTAGGAATAGGAGTAGGAATAGGAGTTGTTGGTTCGTTTACAATAAATTTTAATGACAATTACAACTTCTCGGAGCGTTTGTATAGCAGCTTTTGTTTCCCGCATGTCAGAGGTACGTAAGATAATGAACGATGGAGCCGTAAGATCCGTGGATCGATGGGGATTCGGATCCGGTACACGCAGCCTAGGCAGACGACGCGGGCGGGGCGACTTAGGTAAAACTCGAGCGAGAAGGACTTTGAATTCCCTAAAAGTAGCGTTGGCAAGAAAAGGGGCCAGTGCGCATGCGCTTGGAGATAGTTTCCACATGGAAAAAACACCATTTCGGGCAGGGAGGGTGGGGGCTCTGCCCCCACCTCCTCCGATATGACCCCTATAAGTGTCCCCAGAAAACATCGTGATTTCTCTCATATTTGAGTAGGTAGAAACCACGAAGTCACTGCAAGACGTATAGGAAGACATACCGGGCAAGCGACATTGTTAGCACCGCTGGGGAGGGCCTACCTGCGTAAATATTAATGAATTTCTGTCGCCTCGTGCTCCAGAAGCATTCCCGCCCAATGTCTGCCAGTGTGGAGAGGTTAAAGTCACATATACACACCGAAATACGCACACCACGCACTGACCGACACGCATTCTAGCGAGAGGACGACTGTTACCGCTTACGATGTCAAGATTTAACAGTTGTAGAGCGAGAAAACACTTAAATATCACCGAAATAACACGAAAAAAGCACGAGACACATCGTAAACAAACCAGCGCCATGTTCCGTGACGTCAGAGACAGCCTTCCTCTCGCTGCCAGCCATCATTTGGTCACCGAACAAATGAGCATCTGTGACAATCTCTGTGCCTCTTGGTAGCTACGTAGCCTTTGTTTATATTCGATGTCTTTATTGATTTTTCAGCATCTTTACATGTGGTAGGATTGTTAATATGTTCATTTAAAGGTTTTCGAAGCGATATATAAGAATTAAATGCTCATATAGTGCATTTTGAAGCTGTTTTAATGTATTGGAACGTCTTTCGAGGTTTGTAGACGGCTTTTTAAGCTATTTCAGTTTCCAGCACTGTTTCTCAGCTTGCTTTTAAGCTACGTATTCTTTCTTTACAGCAACTTACAAGGCTTTGAAGATATTTTAAGCTTCTTCTAAAGTATTTTAAGGTTATATACGTGTTTTGGGACGAGATTTTAACTATTTTATGTTAATTTACAGATTTGCGGAACGGTTTTATATGACTTACTGCTTCTTTAGAGATGTTTGAATCGTTGCTTAAGTATTTTACGCTTGTTCAGAGTATATTGCAGCTGATTTGAAGGAATATGTGTTTACCTAGAGCTCTTGGAAGCGTTTTTATGGCATTATTTGTTTGTATAGAGGTTTTTGCTTGGTTTTATAAGTAACTTAAGCTTTCTCGGAGGATTGTAAAATATTGTTGAAGCGTTTTAAGGTTACTTGGAATTTATCGAAGCGGTTTTATACAATTTGCTACTTGATTAGAGGTTTGTGGATCGTATTTAAAGTGTTTTAAACGTCCCCAGAGGATTGTAGAGGATTGTAGAAGTGTTTTAAAGGTTAATTAGCCTTTCTAGGAGCGGTTATATAGCAAGTTTTGTTTCTGAAGAGGTTGTTGGTTCGTTTATAAACTATATTAAGCATCGTAACAGTATTGTGTAGCGTTGTTGATGTATTTTAAGGATAATTAGAGTTTCTGGGAGCGGTTATATAGTATGCTTTGTTTCTTGAGGAGTTGCTGGATCGTTTCAAATATATTTTAATGTTAATTACAGTTTCTCGGAGCGGTTATATAGCAAGTTTTGTTTCTTAAGGAGTTGCTGGTTCGTTTCTAATGTATTTTAATGTTAATTACAGCTTCTCGGAGCGGTTATATAGCAAGTTTTGTTTCTTAAGGAGCTGCTGGTTCGTTTCTAATGTATTTTAATGTTAATTACAGCTTCTCGGAGCGGTTATATAGTACATTTTGTTTGTTAAGGAGTTGCTGGTTCGTTTATTATATATTTTAAGGTTAATTAGAGCTTCTCGGAGCGGTTATATAGTACATTTTGTTTGTTAGAGAGTTGCTGGTTCGTTTCTAATGTATTTTAATGTTAATTACAGCTTCTCGGAGCGGTTATATAGCAAGTTTTGTTTCTTAAGGAGTTGCTGGTTCGTTTATAATATATTTTAAGGTTATTTAGAGCTTCTCGGAGCGGTTATATAGTACATTTTGTTTGTTAAGGAGTTGCTGGTTCCTTTATAATATATTTTAAGGTTAATTAGAGCTTCTCGGAGCTGTTATATAGTACATTTTGTTTGTTAAGGAGTTGCTGGTTCGTTTATAATATATTTTAAGGTTAATTAGAGCTTCTCGGAGCGGTTATATAGTACATTTTGTTTGTTAAGGAGTTGCTGGTTCGTTTATAATATATTTTAAGGTTAATTAGAGCTTCTCGGAGCGGTTATATAGCAAGTTTTGTTTCTTAAGGAGTTGCTGGTTCGTTTATAATATATTTTAAGGTTAATTACAGCTTCTCGGAGCGGTTCTATAGCAAGTTTTGTTTGTTAAGGAGTTGCTGGTTCGTTTATAATATATTTTAAGGTTAATTACAGCTTCTCGGAGCGGTTCTATAGCAAGTTTTGTTTGTTAAGGAGTTGCTGGTTCGTTTATAATATATTTTAAGGTTAATTAGAGCTTCTCGGAGCGGTTATATAGTACATTTTGTTTGTTAAGGAGTTGTTAAGTATTATATATGTTATTATAGTTATATCAGTATTATATGTTATTATAGTTATATCAGTATTATATGTTATTATAGTTATATCAGTATTATATGTTATTATAGTTATATCAGTATTATATGTTATTATAGTTATATCAGTATTATATGTTATTATAGTTATATCAGTATTATATGTTATTATAGTTATATCAGTATTATATGTTATTATAGTTATATCAGTATTATATGTTATTATAGTTATATCAGTATTATATGTTATTATAGTTATATCAGTATTATATGTTATTATAGTTATATCAGTATTATATGTTATTATAGTTATATCAGTATTATATGTTATTATAGTTATATCAGTATTATATGTTATTATAGTTATATCAGTATTATATGTTATTATAGTTATATCAGTATTATATGTTATTATAGTTATAGTAGTATTATATGTTATTATAGTTATATCAGTATTATATGTTATTATAGTTATATCAGTATTATATGTTATTATAGTTATATCAGTATTATATGTTATTATAGTTATATCAGTATTATATGTTATTATAGTTATATCAGTATTATATGTTATTATAGTTATATCAGTATTATATGTTATTATAGTTATATCAGTATTATATGTTATTATAGTTATAGTAGTATTATATGTTATTATAGTTATAGTAGTATTATATGTTATTATAGTTATAGTAGTATTATATGTTATTATAGTTATATCAGTATTATATGTTATTATAGTTATATCAGTATTATATGTTATTATAGTTATATCAGTATTATATGTTATTATAGTTATAGTAGTATTATATGTTATTATAGTTATATCAGTATTATATGTTATTATAGTTATATCAGTATTATATGTTATTATAGTTATATCAGTATTATATGTTATTATAGTTATATCAGTATTATATGTTATTATAGTTATATCAGTATTATATGTTATTATAGTTATATCAGTATTATATGTTATTATAGTTATAGTAGTATTATATGTTATTATAGTTATATCAGTATTATATGTTATTATAGTTATAGTAGTATTATATGTTATTATAGTTATAGTAGTATTATATGTTATTATAGTTATATCAGTATTATATGTTATTATAGTTATAGTAGTATTATATGTTATTATAGTTATAGTAGTATTATATGTTATTATAGTTATATCAGTATTATATGTTATTATAGTTATATCAGTATTATATGTTATTATAGTTATAGTAGTATTATATGTTATTATAGTTATATCAGTATTATATGTTATTATAGTTATAGTAGTATTATATGTTATTATAGTTATATCAGTATTATATGTTATTATAGTTATATCAGTATTATATGTTATTATAGTTATATCAGTGTTATATGTTATTATAGTTATATCAGTATTATATGTTATTATAGTTATATCAGTATTATATGTTATTATAGTTATATCAGTATTATATGTTATTATAGTTATATCAGTATTATATGTTATTATAGTTATATCAGTATTATATGTTATTATAGTTATATCAGTATTATATGTTATTATAGTTATAGTAGTATTATATGTTATTATAGTTATATCAGTATTATATGTTATTATAGTTATAGTAGGAATAGGAGTAGGAATAGGAGTTGTTGGTTCGTTTACAATAAATTTTAATGACAATTACAACTTCTCGGAGCGTTTGTATAGCAGCTTTTGTTTCCCGCATGTCAGAGGTACGTAAGATAATGAACGATGGAGCCGTAAGATCCGTGGATCGATGGGGATTCGGATCCGGTACACGCAGCCTAGGCAGACGACGCGGGCGGGGCGACTTAGGTAAAACTCGAGCGAGAAGGACTTTGAATTCCCTAAAAGTAGCGTTGGCAAGAAAAGGGGCCAGTGCGCATGCGCTTGGAGATAGTTTCCACATGGAAAAAACACCATTTCGGGCAGGGAGGGTGGGGGCTCTGCCCCCACCTCCTCCGATATGACCCCTATAAGTGTCCCCAGAAAACATCGTGATTTCTCTCATATTTGAGTAGGTAGAAACCACGAAGTCACTGCAAGACGTATAGGAAGACATACCGGGCAAGCGACATTGTTAGCACCGCTGGGGAGGGCCTACCTGCGTAAATATTAATGAATTTCTGTCGCCTCGTGCTCCAGAAGCATTCCCGCCCAATGTCTGCCAGTGTGGAGAGGTTAAAGTCACATATACACACCGAAATACGCACACCACGCACTGACCGACACGCATTCTAGCGAGAGGACGACTGTTACCGCTTACGATGTCAAGATTTAACAGTTGTAGAGCGAGAAAACACTTAAATATCACCGAAATAACACGAAAAAAGCACGAGACACATCGTAAACAAACCAGCGCCATGTTCCGTGACGTCAGAGACAGCCTTCCTCTCGCTGCCAGCCATCATTTGGTCACCGAACAAATGAGCATCTGTGACAATCTCTGTGCCTCTTGGTAGCTACGTAGCCTTTGTTTATATTCGATGTCTTTATTGATTTTTCAGCATCTTTACATGTGGTAGGATTGTTAATATGTTCATTTAAAGGTTTTCGAAGCGATATATAAGAATTAAATGCTCATATAGTGCATTTTGAAGCTGTTTTAATGTATTGGAACGTCTTTCGAGGTTTGTAGACGGCTTTTTAAGCTATTTCAGTTTCCAGCACTGTTTCTCAGCTTGCTTTTAAGCTACGTATTCTTTCTTTACAGCAACTTACAAGGCTTTGAAGATATTTTAAGCTTCTTCTAAAGTATTTTAAGGTTATATACGTGTTTTGGGACGAGATTTTAACTATTTTATGTTAATTTACAGATTTGCGGAACGGTTTTATATGACTTACTGCTTCTTTAGAGATGTTTGAATCGTTGCTTAAGTATTTTACGCTTGTTCAGAGTATATTGCAGCTGATTTGAAGGAATATGTGTTTACCTAGAGCTCTTGGAAGCGTTTTTATGGCATTATTTGTTTGTATAGAGGTTTTTGCTTGGTTTTATAAGTAACTTAAGCTTTCTCGGAGGATTGTAAAATATTGTTGAAGCGTTTTAAGGTTACTTGGAATTTATCGAAGCGGTTTTATACAATTTGCTACTTGATTAGAGGTTTGTGGATCGTATTTAAAGTGTTTTAAACGTCCCCAGAGGATTGTAGAGGATTGTAGAAGTGTTTTAAAGGTTAATTAGCCTTTCTAGGAGCGGTTATATAGCAAGTTTTGTTTCTGAAGAGGTTGTTGGTTCGTTTATAAACTATATTAAGCATCGTAACAGTATTGTGTAGCGTTGTTGATGTATTTTAAGGATAATTAGAGTTTCTGGGAGCGGTTATATAGTATGCTTTGTTTCTTGAGGAGTTGCTGGATCGTTTCAAATATATTTTAATGTTAATTACAGTTTCTCGGAGCGGTTATATAGCAAGTTTTGTTTCTTAAGGAGTTGCTGGTTCGTTTCTAATGTATTTTAATGTTAATTACAGCTTCTCGGAGCGGTTATATAGCAAGTTTTGTTTCTTAAGGAGCTGCTGGTTCGTTTCTAATGTATTTTAATGTTAATTACAGCTTCTCGGAGCGGTTATATAGTACATTTTGTTTGTTAAGGAGTTGCTGGTTCGTTTATTATATATTTTAAGGTTAATTAGAGCTTCTCGGAGCGGTTATATAGTACATTTTGTTTGTTAGAGAGTTGCTGGTTCGTTTCTAATGTATTTTAATGTTAATTACAGCTTCTCGGAGCGGTTATATAGCAAGTTTTGTTTCTTAAGGAGTTGCTGGTTCGTTTATAATATATTTTAAGGTTATTTAGAGCTTCTCGGAGCGGTTATATAGTACATTTTGTTTGTTAAGGAGTTGCTGGTTCCTTTATAATATATTTTAAGGTTAATTAGAGCTTCTCGGAGCTGTTATATAGTACATTTTGTTTGTTAAGGAGTTGCTGGTTCGTTTATAATATATTTTAAGGTTAATTAGAGCTTCTCGGAGCGGTTATATAGTACATTTTGTTTGTTAAGGAGTTGCTGGTTCGTTTATAATATATTTTAAGGTTAATTAGAGCTTCTCGGAGCGGTTATATAGCAAGTTTTGTTTCTTAAGGAGTTGCTGGTTCGTTTATAATATATTTTAAGGTTAATTACAGCTTCTCGGAGCGGTTCTATAGCAAGTTTTGTTTGTTAAGGAGTTGCTGGTTCGTTTATAATATATTTTAAGGTTAATTAGAGCTTCTCGGAGCGGTTATATAGTACATTTTGTTTGTTAAGGAGTTGTTAAGTATTATATATGTTATTATAGTTATATCAGTATTATATGTTATTATAGTTATATCAGTATTATATGTTATTATAGTTATATCAGTATTATATGTTATTATAGTTATATCAGTATTATATGTTATTATAGTTATATCAGTATTATATGTTATTATAGTTATATCAGTATTATATGTTATTATAGTTATATCAGTATTATATGTTATTATAGTTATATCAGTATTATATGTTATTATAGTTATAGTAGTATTATATGTTATTATAGTTATAGTAGTATTATATGTTATTATAGTTATATCAGTATTATATGTTATTATAGTTATATCAGTATTATATGTTATTATAGTTATATCAGTATTATATGTTATTATAGTTATATCAGTATTATATGTTATTATAGTTATATCAGTATTATATGTTATTATAGTTATATCAGTATTATATGTTATTATAGTTATATCAGTATTATATGTTATTATAGTTATATCAGTATTATATGTTATTATAGTTATATCAGTATTATATGTTATTATAGTTATAGTAGTATTATATGTTATTATAGTTATAGTAGTATTATATGTTATTATAGTTATAGTAGTATTATATGTTATTATAGTTATATCAGTATTATATGTTATTATAGTTATATCAGTATTATATGTTATTATAGTTATATCAGTATTATATGTTATTATAGTTATATCAGTATTATATGTTATTATAGTTATATCAGTATTATATGTTATTATAGTTATAGTAGTATTATATGTTATTATAGTTATATCAGTATTATATGTTATTATAGTTATATCAGTATTATATGTTATTATAGTTATATCAGTATTATATGTTATTATAGTTATATCAGTATTATATGTTATTATAGTTATATCAGTATTATATGTTATTATAGTTATATCAGTATTATATGTTATTATAGTTATATCAGTATTATATGTTATTATAGTTATATCAGTATTATATGTTATTATAGTTATAGTAGTATTATATGTTATTATAGTTATATCAGTATTATATGTTATTATAGTTATATCAGTATTATATGTTATTATAGTTATATCAGTATTATATGTTATTATAGTTATATCAGTATTATATGTTATTATAGTTATATCAGTATTATATGTTATTATAGTTATATCAGTATTATATGTTATTATAGTTATAGTAGTATTATATGTTATTATAGTTATATCAGTATTATATGTTATTATAGTTATATCAGTATTATATGTTATTATAGTTATATCAGTATTATATGTTATTATAGTTATATCAGTGTTATATGTTATTATAGTTATAGTAGTATTATATGTTATTATAGTTATATCAGTATTATATGTTATTATAGTTATATCAGTATTATATGTTATTATAGTTATATCAGTATTATATGTTATTATAGTTATATCAGTATTATATGTTATTATAGTTATAGTAGTATTATATGTTATTATAGTTATATCAGTATTATATGTTATTATAGTTATATCAGTATTATATGTTATTATAGTTATATCAGTATTATATGTTATTATAGTTATATCAGTATTATATGTTATTATAGTTATATCAGTATTATATGTTATTATAGTTATATCAGTATTATATGTTATTATAGTTATAGTAGTATTATATGTTATTATAGTTATATCAGTATTATATGTTATTATAGTTATATCAGTATTATATGTTATTATAGTTATATCAGTATTATATGTTATTATAGTTATATCAGTATTATATGTTATTATAGTTATAGTAGTATTATATGTTATTATAGTTATATCAGTATTATATGTTATTATAGTTATAGTAGTATTATATGTTATTATAGTTATATCAGTGTTATATGTTATTATAGTTATATCAGTATTATATGTTATTATAGTTATATCAGTATTATATGTTATTATAGTTATATCAGTATTATATGTTATTATAGTTATATCAGTATTATATGTTATTATAGTTATATCAGTATTATATGTTATTATAGTTATAGTAGTATTATATGTTATTATAGTTATATCAGTATTATATGTTATTATAGTTATATCAGTATTATATGTTATTATAGTTATAGTAGTATTATATGTTATTATAGTTATATCAGTATTATATGTTATTATAGTTATAGTAGTATTATATGTTATTATAGTTATATCAGTATTATATGTTATTATAGTTATATCAGTATTATATGTTATTATAGTTATATCAGTATTATATGTTATTATAGTTATAGTAGTATTATATGTTATTATAGTTATATCAGTATTATATGTTATTATAGTTATATCAGTATTATATGTTATTATAGTTATATCAGTATTATATGTTATTATAGTTATATCAGTATTATATGTTATTATAGTTATATCAGTGTTATATGTTATTATAGTTATATCAGTATTATATGTTATTATAGTTATATCAGTATTATATGTTATTATAGTTATAGTAGTATTATATGTTATTATAGTTATATCAGTATTATATGTTATTATAGTTATAGTAGTATTATATGTTATTATAGTTATATCAGTATTATATGTTATTATAGTTATATCAGTATTATATGTTATTATAGTTATATCAGTATTATATGTTATTATAGTTATATCAGTATTATATGTTATTATAGTTATATCAGTATTATATGTTATTATAGTTATATCAGTATTATATGTTATTATAGTTATATCAGTATTATATGTTATTATAGTTATATCAGTATTATATGTTATTATAGTTATATCAGTATTATATGTTATTATAGTTATATCAGTATTATATGTTATTATAGTTATAGTAGTATTATATGTTATTATAGTTATATCAGTATTATATGTTATTATAGTTATATCAGTATTATATGTTATTATAGTTATATCAGTATTATATGTTATTATAGTTATATCAGTATTATATGTTATTATAGTTATATCAGTATTATATGTTATTATAGTTATATCAGTATTATATGTTATTATAGTTATATCAGTATTATATGTTATTATAGTTATATCAGTATTATATGTTATTATAGTTATAGTAGTATTATATGTTATTATAGTTATATCAGTATTATATGTTATTATAGTTATATCAGTATTATATGTTATTATAGTTATATCAGTATTATATGTTATTATAGTTATATCAGTATTATATGTTATTATAGTTATATCAGTATTATATGTTATTATAGTTATATCAGTATTATATGTTATTATAGTTATATCAGTATTATATGTTATTATAGTTATAGTAGTATTATATGTTATTATAGTTATAGTAGTATTATATGTTATTATAGTTATATCAGTATTATATGTTATTATAGTTATATCAGTATTATATGTTATTATAGTTATATCAGTGTTATATGTTATTATAGTTATATCAGTATTATATGTTATTATAGTTATATCAGTATTATATGTTATTATAGTTATAGTAGTATTATATGTTATTATAGTTATATCAGTATTATATGTTATTATAGTTATAGTAGTATTATATGTTATTATAGTTATATCAGTATTATATGTTATTATAGTTATATCAGTATTATATGTTATTATAGTTATATCAGTATTATATGTTATTATAGTTATATCAGTATTATATGTTATTATAGTTATATCAGTATTATATGTTATTATAGTTATATCAGTATTATATGTTATTATAGTTATATCAGTATTATATGTTATTATAGTTATATCAGTATTATATGTTATTATAGTTATATCAGTATTATATGTTATTATAGTTATATCAGTATTATATGTTATTATAGTTATATCAGTATTATATGTTATTATAGTTATAGTAGTATTATATGTTATTATAGTTATATCAGTATTATATGTTATTATAGTTATATCAGTATTATATGTTATTATAGTTATATCAGTATTATATGTTATTATAGTTATATCAGTATTATATGTTATTATAGTTATAGTAGTATTATATGTTATTATAGTTATATCAGTATTATATGTTATTATAGTTATATCAGTATTATATGTTATTATAGTTATAGTAGTATTATATGTTATTATAGTTATATCAGTATTATATGTTATTATAGTTATAGTAGTATTATATGTTATTATAGTTATATCAGTATTATATGTTATTATAGTTATATCAGTATTATATGTTATTATAGTTATAGTAGTATTATATGTTATTATAGTTATATCAGTATTATATGTTATTATAGTTATATCAGTATTATATGTTATTATAGTTATATCAGTGTTATATGTTATTATAGTTATATCAGTATTATATGTTATTATAGTTATATCAGTATTATATGTTATTATAGTTATATCAGTATTATATGTTATTATAGTTATATCAGTATTATATGTTATTATAGTTATATCAGTATTATATGTTATTATAGTTATATCAGTATTATATGTTATTATAGTTATATCAGTATTATATGTTATTATAGTTATATCAGTATTATATGTTATTATAGTTATATCAGTATTATATGTTATTATAG
Organism: Mantis religiosa; assembly: GCA_030765055.1. Classification (NCBI taxonomy): domain Eukaryota; kingdom Metazoa; phylum Arthropoda; class Insecta; order Mantodea; family Mantidae; genus Mantis; species Mantis religiosa. Next base: position 176,969,126 of record CM060955.1, on the reverse strand, counting down.
TTATATCAGTATTATATGTTATTATAGTTATAGTAGTATTATATGTTATTATAGTTATATCAGTATTATATGTTATTATAGTTATATCAGTATTATATGTTTTTATAGTTATATCAGTATTATATGTTATTATAGTTATATCAGTATTATATGTTATTATAGTTATATCAGTATTATATGTTATTATAGTTATAGTAGTATTATATGTTATTATAGTTATATCAGTATTATATGTTATTATAGTTATATCAGTATTATATGTTATTATAGTTATATCAGTATTATATGTTATTATAGTTATATCAGTATTATATGTTATTATAGTTATATCAGTATTATATGTTATTATAGTTATATCAGTATTATATGTTATTGTAGTTATATCAGTATTATATGTTATTATAGTTATATCAGTATTATATGTTATTATAGTTATATCAGTATTATATGTTATTATAGTTATATCAGTATTATATGTTATTATAGTTATATCAGTATTATATGTTATTATAGTTATATCAGTATTATATGTTATTATAGTTATATCAGTGTTATATGTTATTATAGTTATATCAGTATTATATGTTATTATAGTTATAGTAGTATTATATGTTATTATAGTTATAGTAGTATTATATGTTATTATAGTTATATCAGTATTATATGTTATAAGCAGCTTTTGTTTCCCGCATGTCAGAAGTACGTAAGATAATGAACGATGGAGCCGTAAGATCCGTGGATCGATAGGGATTCGGATCCGGTACACGCAGCCTAGGCAGACGACGCGGGCGGGGCGACTTGGGTAAAACTCGAGCGAGAAGGGCTTTGAATTCCCTAAAAGTAGCGTTGGCAAGAAAAGGGGCCAGTGCGCATGCGCTTGGAGATAGTTTCCACATGGAAAAAACACCATTTCGGGCAGGGAGGGTGGGGGCTCTGCCCCCACCTCCTCCGAAATGTGCCCTATAAGGGTCCCCAGAAAACATCGTGATTTCTCTCATATTTGAGTAGGTAGAAACCACGAAGTCACTGCAAGACGTATAGGAAGACATACCGGGCAAGCGACATTGTTAGCACCGCTGGGGAGGGCCTACCTGCGTAAATATTAATGTATTTCTGTCGCCTCGTGCTGCAGAAGCATTCCCGCCCAATGTCTGCCAGTGTGGAGAGGTTAAAGTCACATAAACACGGCGAAATTCGCACACCACGCACTGACCGACACGCATACTAGCGAGAGGACGACAGTTACCGCTTACGATGTCAAGATTTAACAGTTGTAGAGCGAGAAAACACTTAAATATCACCGAAATAACACGAAAATAGCACGAGACACATCGTAAACAAACCAGCGCCATGTTCCGTGACGTCAGAGACAGCCTTCCTCTCGCTGCCAGCCATCATTTGGTCACCGAACAAATGAGCATCTGTGACAATCTCTGTGCCTCTTGGTAGCTACGTAGCCTTTGTTTATATTCGATGTCTTTTTTGATTTTTCAGCTTCTTTACATGTGGTAGGATTGTTAATATGTTCATTTAAAGGTTTTCGAAGCGATATATAAGAATTAAATGCTCATATAGTGCATTTTGAAGCTGTTTTAATGTATTGGAACGTCTTTCGAGGTTTGTAGACGGCTTTTTAAGCTATTTCAGTTTCCAGCACAGTTTCTCAGCTTGCTTTTAAGCTACGTATTCTTTCTTTACAGCAACTTACAAGGCTTTGAAGATATTTTAAGCTTCTTCTAAAGTATTTTAAGGTTATATAGGTGTTTTGGGACGAGATTTAAACTATTTTATGTTAATTTACAGATTTGCGGAACGGTTTTATATGACTTACTGCTTCTTTAGAGATGTTTGAATCGTTGCTTAAGTATTTTACGCTTGTTCAGAGTATATTGCAGCTGATTTGAAGGAATATGTGTTTACCTAGAGCTCTTGGAAGCATTTTTATGGCATTATTTGTTTGTATAGAGGTTTTTGCTTGGTTTTATAAGTAACTTAAGCTTTCTCGGAGGATTGTAAAATATTGTTGAAGCGTTTTAAGGTTACTTGGAATTTATCGAAGCGGTTTTATACAATTTGCTACTTGATTAGAGGTTTGTGGATCGTATTTAAAGTGTTTTAAACGTCCCCAGAGGATTGTGGAGGATTGTAGAAGTGTTTTAAAGGTTAATTAGCCTTTCTAGGAGCGGTTATATAGCAAGTTTTGTTTCTGAAGAGGTTGTTGGTTCGTTTATAAACTATATTAAGCATCGTAACAGTATTGTGTAGCGTTGTTGATGTATTTTAAGGTTAATTAGAGTTTCTGGGAGCGGTTATATAGTATGCTTTGTTTCTTGAGGAGTTGCTGGATCGTTTCAAATATATTTTAATGTTAATTACAGTTTCTCGGAGCGGTTATATAGCAAGTTTTGTTTCTTAAGGAGTTGCTGGTTCGTTTCTAATGTATTTTAATGTCAATTACAGCTTCTCGGAGCGGTTATATAGCAAGTTTTGTTTCTTAAGGAGTTGCTGGTTCGTTTCTAATGTATTTTTATGTCAATTACAGCTTCTCGGAGCGGTTATATAGCAAGTTTTGTTTCTTAAGGAGTTGCTGGTTCGTTTCTAATGTATTTTAATGTCAATTACAGCTCCTCGGAGCGGTTATATAGCAAGTTTTGTTTCTTAAGGAGTTGCTGGTTCGTTTATAATATATTTTAAGGTTAATTAGAGCTTCTCGGAGCGGTTATATAGTACATTATGTTTGTTAAGGAGTTGCTGGTTCGTTTATAATATATTTTAAGGTTAATTACAGCTTCTCGGAGCGGTTATATAGTACATTTTGTTTGTTAAGGAGTTGCTGGTTCGTTTCTAATGTAGTTTAATGTCAATTACAGCTTCTCGGAGCGGTTATATAGCAAGTTTTGTTTCTTAAGGAGTTGCTGGTTCGTTTCAAATATATTTTAATGTTAATTACAGTTTCTCGGAGCGGTTATATAGCAAGTTTTGTTTCTTAAGGAGTTGCTGGTTCGTTTCTAATGTATTTTAATGTTAATTACAGCTTCTCGGAGCGGTTATATAGCAAGTTTTGTTTCTTAAGGAGCTGCTGGTTCGTTTCTAATGTATTTTAATGTTAATTACAGCTTCTCGGAGCGGTTATATAGTACATTTTGTTTGTTAAGGAGTTGCTGGTTCGTTTATTATATATTTTAAGGTTAATTAGAGCTTCTCGGAGCGGTTATATAGTACATTTTGTTTGTTAGAGAGTTGCTGGTTCGTTTCTAATGTATTTTAATGTTAATTACAGCTTCTCGGAGCGGTTATATAGCAAGTTTTGTTTGTTAAGGAGTTGCTGGTTCGTTTATAATATATTTTAAGGTTATTTAGAGCTTCTCGGAGCGGTTATATAGTACATTTTGTTTGTTAAGGAGTTGCTGGTTCGTTTCTAATGTATTTTAAGGTTAATTACAGCTTCTCGGAGCGGTTCTATAGCAAGTTTTGTTTCTTAAGGAGTTGCTGGTTCGTTTCTAATGTATTTTAATGTTAATTACAGCTTCTCGGAGCGGTTATATAGCAAGTTTTGTTTCTTAAGGAGTTGCTGGTTCGTTTATAATATATTTTAAGGTTAATTAGAGCTTCTCGGAGCGGTTATATAGCAAGTTTTGTTTGTTAAGGAGTTGCTGGTTCCTTTATAATATATTTTAAGGTTAATTAGAGCTTCTCGGAGCGGATATATAGTACATTTTGTTTGTGAAGGAGTTGCTGGTTCGTTTATAATATATTTTAAAGTTAATTAGAGCTTCTCGGAGCGGTTATATAGTACATTTTGTTTGTTAAGGATTTGCTGGTTCGTTTATAATATATTTTAAGGTTAATTAGAGCTTCTCGGAGCGGTTATATAGTACATTTTGTTTGTTAAGGATTTGCTGGTTCGTCTATAATATATTTTAAGGTTAATTAGAGCTTCTCGGAGCGGTTATATAGTACATTTTGTTTGTTAAGGATTTGCTGGTTCGTCTATAATATATTTTAAGGTTAATTAGAGCTTCTCGGAGCGGTTATATAGTACATTTTGTTTGTTAAGGAGTTGCTGGTTCGTCTATAATATATTTTAAGGTTAATTAGAGCTTCTCGGAGCGGTTATATAGTACATTTTGTTTGTTAAGGAGTTGTTAAGTATTATATATGTTATTATAGTTATATCAGTATTATATGTTATTATAGTTATAGTAGTATTATATGTTATTATAGTTATAGTAGTGTTATATGTTATTATAGTTATATCAGTATTATATGTTATTATAGTTATAGTAGTATTATATGTTATTATAGTTATATCAGTATTATATGTTATTATAGTTATAGTAGTATTATATGTTATTATAGTTATATCAGTATTATATGTTATTATAGTTATATCAGTATTATATGTTATTATAGTTATATCAGTATTATATGTTATTATAGTTATAGCAGTATTATATGTTATTATAGTTATATCAGTATTATATGTTATTATAGTTATAGTAGTATTATATGTTATTATAGTTATATCAGTATTATATGTTATTATAGTTATAGTAGTATTATATGTTATTATAGTTATAGTAGTATTATATGTTATTATAGTTATATCAGTATTATATGTTATTATAGTTATATCAGTATTATATGTTATTATAGTTATATCAGTATTATATGTTATTATAGTTATATCAGTATTATATGTTATTATAGTTATATCAGTATTATATGTTATTATAGTTATATCAGTATTATATGTTATTATAGTTATATCAGTATTATATGTTATTATAGTTATATCAGTATTATATGTTATTATAGTTATATCAGTATTATATGTTATTATAGTTATATCAGTATTATATGTTATTATAGTTATATCAGTATTATATGTTATTATAGTTATATCAGTATTATATGTTATTATAGTTATATCAGTATTATATGTTATTATAGTCATATCAGTATTATATGTTATTATAGTTATATCAGTATTATATGTTATTATAGTTATATCAGTATTATATGTTATTATAGTTATATCAGTATTATATGTTATTATAGTTATATCAGTATTATATGTTATTATAGTTATATCAGTATTATATGTTATTATAGTTATATCAGTATTATATGTTATTATAGTTATATCAGTATTATATGTTATTATAGTTATATCAGTATTATATGTTATTATAGTTATATCAGTGTTATATGTTATTATAGTTATATCAGTATTATATGTTATTATAGTTATATCAGTATTATATGTTATTATAGTTATATCAGTATTATATGTTATTATAGTTATATCAGTATTATATGTTATTATAGTTATATCAGTATTATATGTTATTATAGTTATAGTAGTATTATATGTTATTATAGTTATATCAGTATTATATGTTATTATAGTTATAGCAGTATTATATGTTATTATAGTTATATCAGTATTATATGTTATTATAGTTATAGTAGTATTATATGTTATTATAGTTATATCAGTATTATATGTTATTATAGTTATAGTAGTATTATATGTTATTATAGTTATATCAGTATTATATGTTATTATAGTTATATCAGTATTATATGTTATTATAGTTATATCAGTATTATATGTTATTATAGTTATATCAGTATTATATGTTATTATAGTTATATCAGTATTATATGTTATTATAGTTATATCAGTATTATATGTTATTATAGTTATAGTAGTATTATATGTTATTATAGTTATATCAGTATTATATGTTATTATAGTTATAGTAGTATTATATGTTATTATAGTTATATCAGTATTATATGTTATTATAGTTATAGTAGTATTATATGTTATTATAGTTATATCAGTATTATATGTTATTATAGTTATAGTAGTATTATATGTTATTATAGTTATATCAGTATTATATGTTATTATAGTTATATCAGTATTATATGTTATTATAGTTATATCAGTATTATATGTTATTATAGTTATATCAGTGTTATATGTTATTATAGTTATATCAGTATTATATGTTATTATAGTTATATCAGTATTATATGTTATTATAGTTATAGTAGTATTATATGTTATTATAGTTATATCAGTATTATATGTTATTATAGTTATAGTAGTATTATATGTTATTATAGTTATATCAGTATTATATGTTATTATAGTTATATCAGTATTATATGTTATTATAGTTATATCAGTATTATATGTTATTATAGTTATATCAGTATTATATGTTATTATAGTTATATCAGTATTATATGTTATTATAGTTATATCAGTATTATATGTTATTATAGTTATATCAGTATTATATGTTATTATAGTTATATCAGTATTATATGTTTTTATAGTTATATCAGTATTATATGTTATTATAGTTATATCAGTATTATATGTTATTATAGTTATATCAGTATTATATGTTATTATAGTTATATCAGTATTATATGTTATTATAGTTATATCAGTATTATATGTTATTATAGTTATATCAGTATTATATGTTATTATAGTTATATCAGTATTATATGTTATTATAGTTATAGTAGTATTATATGTTATTATAGTTATATCAGTATTATATGTTATTATAGTTATATCAGTATTATATGTTATTATAGTTATATCAGTATTATATGTTATTATAGTTATATCAGTATTATATGTTATTATAGTTATATCAGTATTATATGTTATTATAGTTATATCAGTATTATATGTTATTATAGTTATATCAGTATTATATGTTATTGTAGTTATATCAGTATTATATGTTATTATAGTTATATCAGTATTATATGTTATTATAGTTATATCAGTATTATATGTTATTATAGTTATATCAGTATTATATGTTATTATAGTTATATCAGTATTATATGTTATTATAGTTATATCAGTATTATATGTTATTATAGTTATAGTAGTGTTATATGTTATTATAGTTATATCAGTATTATATGTTATTATAGTTATAGTAGTATTATATGTTATTATAGTTATAGTAGTATTATATGTTATTATAGTTATATCAGTATTATATGTTATAAGCAGCTTTTGTTTCCCGCATGTCAGAAGTACGTAAGATAATGAACGATGGAGCCGTAAGATCCGTGGATCGATAGGGATTCGGATCCGGTACACGCAGCCTAGGCAGACGACGCGGGCGGGGCGACTTGGGTAAAACTCGAGCGAGAAGGGCTTTGAATTCCCTAAAAGTAGCGTTGGCAAGAAAAGGGGCCAGTGCGCATGCGCTTGGAGATAGTTTCCACATGGAAAAAACACCATTTCGGGCAGGGAGGGTGGGGGCTCTGCCCCCACCTCCTCCGAAATGTGCCCTATAAGGGTCCCCAGAAAACATCGTGATTTCTCTCATATTTGAGTAGGTAGAAACCACGAAGTCACTGCAAGACGTATAGGAAGACATACCGGGCAAGCGACATTGTTAGCACCGCTGGGGAGGGCCTACCTGCGTAAATATTAATGTATTTCTGTCGCCTCGTGCTGCAGAAGCATTCCCGCCCAATGTCTGCCAGTGTGGAGAGGTTAAAGTCACATAAACACGGCGAAATTCGCACACCACGCACTGACCGACACGCATACTAGCGAGAGGACGACAGTTACCGCTTACGATGTCAAGATTTAACAGTTGTAGAGCGAGAAAACACTTAAATATCACCGAAATAACACGAAAATAGCACGAGACACATCGTAAACAAACCAGCGCCATGTTCCGTGACGTCAGAGACAGCCTTCCTCTCGCTGCCAGCCATCATTTGGTCACCGAACAAATGAGCATCTGTGACAATCTCTGTGCCTCTTGGTAGCTACGTAGCCTTTGTTTATATTCGATGTCTTTTTTGATTTTTCAGCTTCTTTACATGTGGTAGGATTGTTAATATGTTCATTTAAAGGTTTTCGAAGCGATATATAAGAATTAAATGCTCATATAGTGCATTTTGAAGCTGTTTTAATGTATTGGAACGTCTTTCGAGGTTTGTAGACGGCTTTTTAAGCTATTTCAGTTTCCAGCACAGTTTCTCAGCTTGCTTTTAAGCTACGTATTCTTTCTTTACAGCAACTTACAAGGCTTTGAAGATATTTTAAGCTTCTTCTAAAGTATTTTAAGGTTATATAGGTGTTTTGGGACGAGATTTAAACTATTTTATGTTAATTTACAGATTTGCGGAACGGTTTTATATGACTTACTGCTTCTTTAGAGATGTTTGAATCGTTGCTTAAGTATTTTACGCTTGTTCAGAGTATATTGCAGCTGATTTGAAGGAATATGTGTTTACCTAGAGCTCTTGGAAGCATTTTTATGGCATTATTTGTTTGTATAGAGGTTTTTGCTTGGTTTTATAAGTAACTTAAGCTTTCTCGGAGGATTGTAAAATATTGTTGAAGCGTTTTAAGGTTACTTGGAATTTATCGAAGCGGTTTTATACAATTTGCTACTTGATTAGAGGTTTGTGGATCGTATTTAAAGTGTTTTAAACGTCCCCAGAGGATTGTGGAGGATTGTAGAAGTGTTTTAAAGGTTAATTAGCCTTTCTAGGAGCGGTTATATAGCAAGTTTTGTTTCTGAAGAGGTTGTTGGTTCGTTTATAAACTATATTAAGCATCGTAACAGTATTGTGTAGCGTTGTTGATGTATTTTAAGGTTAATTAGAGTTTCTGGGAGCGGTTATATAGTATGCTTTGTTTCTTGAGGAGTTGCTGGATCGTTTCAAATATATTTTAATGTTAATTACAGTTTCTCGGAGCGGTTATATAGCAAGTTTTGTTTCTTAAGGAGTTGCTGGTTCGTTTCTAATGTATTTTAATGTCAATTACAGCTTCTCGGAGCGGTTATATAGCAAGTTTTGTTTCTTAAGGAGTTGCTGGTTCGTTTCTAATGTATTTTTATGTCAATTACAGCTTCTCGGAGCGGTTATATAGCAAGTTTTGTTTCTTAAGGAGTTGCTGGTTCGTTTCTAATGTATTTTAATGTCAATTACAGCTCCTCGGAGCGGTTATATAGCAAGTTTTGTTTCTTAAGGAGTTGCTGGTTCGTTTATAATATATTTTAAGGTTAATTAGAGCTTCTCGGAGCGGTTATATAGTACATTATGTTTGTTAAGGAGTTGCTGGTTCGTTTATAATATATTTTAAGGTTAATTACAGCTTCTCGGAGCGGTTATATAGTACATTTTGTTTGTTAAGGAGTTGCTGGTTCGTTTCTAATGTAGTTTAATGTCAATTACAGCTTCTCGGAGCGGTTATATAGCAAGTTTTGTTTCTTAAGGAGTTGCTGGTTCGTTTCAAATATATTTTAATGTTAATTACAGTTTCTCGGAGCGGTTATATAGCAAGTTTTGTTTCTTAAGGAGTTGCTGGTTCGTTTCTAATGTATTTTAATGTTAATTACAGCTTCTCGGAGCGGATATATAGCAAGTTTTGTTTCTTAAGGAGCTGCTGGTTCGTTTCTAATGTATTTTAATGTTAATTACAGCTTCTCGGAGCGGTTATATAGTACATTTTGTTTGTTAAGGAGTTGCTGGTTCGTTTATTATATATTTTAAGGTTAATTAGAGCTTCTCGGAGCGGTTATATAGTACATTTTGTTTGTTAGAGAGTTGCTGGTTCGTTTCTAATGTATTTTAATGTTAATTACAGCTTCTCGGAGCGGTTATATAGCAAGTTTTGTTTGTTAAGGAGTTGCTGGTTCGTTTATAATATATTTTAAGGTTATTTAGAGCTTCTCGGAGCGGTTATATAGTACATTTTGTTTGTTAAGGAGTTGCTGGTTCGTTTCTAATGTATTTTAAGGTTAATTACAGCTTCTCGGAGCGGTTCTATAGCAAGTTTTGTTTCTTAAGGAGTTGCTGGTTCGTTTCTACTGTATTTTAATGTTAATTACAGCTTCTCGGAGCGGTTATATAGCAAGTTTTGTTTCTTAAGGAGTTGCTGGTTCGTTTATAATATATTTTAAGGTTAATTAGAGCTTCTCGGAGCGGTTATATAGCAAGTTTTGTTTGTTAAGGAGTTGCTGGTTCCTTTATAATATATTTTAAGGTTAATTAGAGCTTCTCGGAGCGGATATATAGTACATTTTGTTTGTGAAGGAGTTGCTGGTTCGTTTATAATATATTTTAAAGTTAATTAGAGCTTCTCGGAGCGGTTATATAGTACATTTTGTTTGTTAAGGAGTTGCTGGTTCGTCTATAATATATTTTAAGGTTAATTAGAGCTTCTCGGAGCGGTTATATAGTACATTTTGTTTGTTAAGGAGTTGCTGGTTCCTTTATAATATATTTTAAGGTTAATTAGAGCTTCTCGGAGCGGTTATATAGTACATTTTGTTTGTTAAGGATTTGCTGGTTCGTCTATAATATATTTTAAGGTTAATTAGAGCTTCTCGGAGCGGTTATATAGTACATTTTGTTTGTTAAGGAGTTGCTGGTTCGTCTATAATATATTTTAAGGTTAATTAGAGCTTCTCGGAGCGGTTATATAGTACATTTTGTTTGTTAAGGAGTTGCTGGTTCGTTTATAATATATTTTAAGGTTAATTAGAGCTTCTCGGAGCGGTTATATAGTACATTTTGTTTGTTAAGGAGTTGTTAAGTATTATATATGTTATTATAGTTATATCAGTATTATATGTTATTATAGTTATAGTAGTATTATATGTTATTATAGTTATAGTAGTATTATATGTTATTATAGTTATATCAGTATTATATGTTATTATAGTTATATCAGTATTATATGTTATTATAGTTATAGTAGTATTATATGTTATTATAGTTATAGTAGTATTATATGTTATTATAGTTATATCAGTATTATATGTTATTATAGTTATATCAGTATTATATGTTATTATAGTTATATCAGTATTATATGTTATTATAGTTATATCAGTATTATATGTTATTATAGTTATATCAGTATTATATGTTATTATAGTTATAGTAGTATTATATGTTATTATAGTTATATCAGTATTATATGTTATTATAGTTATATCAGTATTATATGTTATTATAGTTATAGTAGTATTATATGTTATTATAGTTATAGTAGTATTATATGTTATTATAGTTATATCAGTATTATATGTTATTATAGTTATATCGGTATTATATGTTATTATAGTTATATCAGTATTATATGTTATTATAGTTATATCAGTATTATATGTTATTATAGTTATATCAGTATTATAACTTCTCGGAGCGGTTGTATAGCAGCTTTTGTTTCCCGCATGTCAGAAGTACGTAAGATAATGAACGATGGAGCCGTAAGATCCGTGGATCGATGGGGATTCGGATCCGGTACACGCAGCCTAGGCAGACGACGCGGGCGGGGCGACTTAGGTAAAACTCGAGCGAGAAGGAGTTTTAATTCCCTAAAAGTAGCGTTGGCAAGAAAAGGGGCCAGTGCGCATGCGCTTGGAGATAGTTTCCACATGGAAAAAACACCATTTCGGGCAGGGAGGGTGGGGGCTCCGCCCCCACCTCCTCCGAAATGTGCCCTATAAGGGTCCCCAGAAAACATCGTGATTTCTCTCATATTTGAGTAGGTAGAAACCACGAAGTCACTGCAAGACGTATAGGAAGACATACCGGGCAAGCGACATTGTTAGCACCGCTGGGGAGGGCCTACCTGCGTAAATATTAATGATTTTCTATCGCCTCGTGCTCCAGAAGCATTCCCGCCCAATGTCTGCCAGGCGCGAGAGGTTAACGTCACATAAACACACTGAAATTCGCACACCACGCACTGACCGACACGCATACTAGCGAGAGGACGACAGTTACCGCTTACGATGTCAAGATTTAACAGTTGTAGAGCGAGAAAACACTTAAATATCACCGAAATAACACGAAAATAGCACGAGACACATCGTAAACAAACCAGCGCCATGTTCCGTGACGTCAGAGACAGCCTTCCTCTCGCTGCCAGCCATCATTTGGTCACCGAACAAATGAGCATCTGTGACAATCTCTGTGCCTCTTGGTAGCTACGTAGCCTTTGTTTATATTCGATGTCTTTTTTGATTTTTCAGCTTCTTTACATGTGGTAGGATTGTTAATATGTTCATTTAAAGGTTTTCGAAGCGATATATAAGAATTAAATGCTCATATAGTGCATTTTGAAGCTGTTTTAATGTATTGGAACGTCTTTCGAGGTTTGTAGACGGCTTTTTAAGCTATTTCAGTTTCCAGCACAGTTTCTCAGCTTGCTTTTAAGCTACGTATTCTTTCTTTACAGCAACTTACAAGGCTTTGAAGATATTTTAAGCTTCTTCTAAAGTATTTTAAGGTTATATAGGTGTTTTGGGACGAGATTTAAACTATTTTATGTTAATTTACAGATTTGCGGAACGGTTTTATATGACTTACTGCTTCTTTAGAGATGTTTGAATCGTTGCTTAAGTATTTTACGCTTGTTCAGAGTATATTGCAGCTGATTTGAAGGAATATGTGTTTACCTAGAGCTCTTGGAAGCATTTTTATGGCATTATTTGTTTGTATAGAGGTTTTTGCTTGGTTTTATAAGTAACTTAAGCTTTCTCGGAGGATTGTAAAATATTGTTGAAGCGTTTTAAGGTTACTTGGAATTTATCGAAGCGGTTTTATACAATTTGCTACTTGATTAGAGGTTTGTGGATCGTATTTAAAGTGTTTTAAACGTCCCCAGAGGATTGTGGAGGATTGTAGAAGTGTTTTAAAGGTTAATTAGCCTTTCTAGGAGCGGTTATATAGCAAGTTTTGTTTCTGAAGAGGTTGTTGGTTCGTTTATAAACTATATTAAGCATCGTAACAGTATTGTGTAGCGTTGTTGATGTATTTTAAGGTTAATTAGAGTTTCTGGGAGCGGTTATATAGTATGCTTTGTTTCTTGAGGAGTTGCTGGATCGTTTCAAATATATTTTAATGTTAATTACAGTTTCTCGGAGCGGTTATATAGCAAGTTTTGTTTCTTAAGGAGTTGCTGGTTCGTTTCTAATGTATTTTAATGTCAATTACAGCTTCTCGGAGCGGTTATATAGCAAGTTTTGTTTCTTAAGGAGTTGCTGGTTCGTTTCTAATGTATTTTTATGTCAATTACAGCTTCTCGGAGCGGTTATATAGCAAGTTTTGTTTCTTAAGGAGTTGCTGGTTCGTTTCTAATGTATTTTAATGTCAATTACAGCTCCTCGGAGCGGTTATATAGCAAGTTTTGTTTCTTAAGGAGTTGCTGGTTCGTTTATAATATATTTTAAGGTTAATTAGAGCTTCTCGGAGCGGTTATATAGTACATTATGTTTGTTAAGGAGTTGCTGGTTCGTTTATAATATATTTTAAGGTTAATTACAGCTTCTCGGAGCGGTTATATAGTACATTTTGTTTGTTAAGGAGTTGCTGGTTCGTTTCTAATGTAGTTTAATGTCAATTACAGCTTCTCGGAGCGGTTATATAGCAAGTTTTGTTTCTTAAGGAGTTGCTGGTTCGTTTCAAATATATTTTAATGTTAATTACAGTTTCTCGGAGCGGTTATATAGCAAGTTTTGTTTCTTAAGGAGTTGCTGGTTCGTTTCTAATGTATTTTAATGTTAATTACAGCTTCTCGGAGCGGATATATAGCAAGTTTTGTTTCTTAAGGAGCTGCTGGTTCGTTTCTAATGTATTTTAATGTTAATTACAGCTTCTCGGAGCGGTTATATAGTACATTTTGTTTGTTAAGGAGTTGCTGGTTCGTTTATTATATATTTTAAGGTTAATTAGAGCTTCTCGGAGCGGTTATATAGTACATTTTGTTTGTTAGAGAGTTGCTGGTTCGTTTCTAATGTATTTTAATGTTAATTACAGCTTCTCGGAGCGGTTATATAGCAAGTTTTGTTTGTTAAGGAGTTGCTGGTTCGTTTATAATATATTTTAAGGTTATTTAGAGCTTCTCGGAGCGGTTATATAGTACATTTTGTTTGTTAAGGAGTTGCTGGTTCGTTTCTAATGTATTTTAAGGTTAATTACAGCTTCTCGGAGCGGTTCTATAGCAAGTTTTGTTTCTTAAGGAGTTGCTGGTTCGTTTCTACTGTATTTTAATGTTAATTACAGCTTCTCGGAGCGGTTATATAGCAAGTTTTGTTTCTTAAGGAGTTGCTGGTTCGTTTATAATATATTTTAAGGTTAATTAGAGCTTCTCGGAGCGGTTATATAGCAAGTTTTGTTTGTTAAGGAGTTGCTGGTTCCTTTATAATATATTTTAAGGTTAATTAGAGCTTCTCGGAGCGGATATATAGTACATTTTGTTTGTGAAGGAGTTGCTGGTTCGTTTATAATATATTTTAAAGTTAATTAGAGCTTCTCGGAGCGGTTATATAGTACATTTTGTTTGTTAAGGAGTTGCTGGTTCGTCTATAATATATTTTAAGGTTAATTAGAGCTTCTCGGAGCGGTTATATAGTACATTTTGTTTGTTAAGGAGTTGCTGGTTCCTTTATAATATATTTTAAGGTTAATTAGAGCTTCTCGGAGCGGTTATATAGTACATTTTGTTTGTTAAGGATTTGCTGGTTCGTCTATAATATATTTTAAGGTTAATTAGAGCTTCTCGGAGCGGTTATATAGTACATTTTGTTTGTTAAGGAGTTGCTGGTTCGTCTATAATATATTTTAAGGTTAATTAGAGCTTCTCGGAGCGGTTATATAGTACATTTTGTTTGTTAAGGAGTTGCTGGTTCGTTTATAATATATTTTAAGGTTAATTAGAGCTTCTCGGAGCGGTTATATAGTACATTTTGTTTGTTAAGGAGTTGTTAAGTATTATATATGTTATTATAGTTATATCAGTATTATATGTTATTATAGTTATAGTAGTATTATATGTTATTATAGTTATAGTAGTATTATATGTTATTATAGTTATATCAGTATTATATGTTATTATAGTTATATCAGTATTATATGTTATTATAGTTATAGTAGTATTATATGTTATTATAGTTATAGTAGTATTATATGTTATTATAGTTATATCAGTATTATATGTTATTATAGTTATATCAGTATTATATGTTATTATAGTTATATCAGTATTATATGTTATTATAGTTATATCAGTATTATATGTTATTATAGTTATATCAGTATTATATGTTATTATAGTTATAGTAGTATTATATGTTATTATAGTTATATCAGTATTATATGTTATTATAGTTATATCAGTATTATATGTTATTATAGTTATAGTAGTATTATATGTTATTATAGTTATAGTAGTATTATATGTTATTATAGTTATATCAGTATTATATGTTATTATAGTTATATCGGTATTATATGTTATTATAGTTATATCAGTATTATATGTTATTATAGTTATATCAGTATTATATGTTATTATAGTTATATCAGTATTATAACTTCTCGGAGCGGTTGTATAGCAGCTTTTGTTTCCCGCATGTCAGAAGTACGTAAGATAATGAACGATGGAGCCGTAAGATCCGTGGATCGATGGGGATTCGGATCCGGTACACGCAGCCTAGGCAGACGACGCGGGCGGGGCGACTTAGGTAAAACTCGAGCGAGAAGGAGTTTTAATTCCCTAAAAGTAGCGTTGGCAAGAAAAGGGGCCAGTGCGCATGCGCTTGGAGATAGTTTCCACATGGAAAAAACACCATTTCGGGCAGGGAGGGTGGGGGCTCCGCCCCCACCTCCTCCGAAATGTGCCCTATAAGGGTCCCCAGAAAACATCGTGATTTCTCTCATATTTGAGTAGGTAGAAACCACGAAGTCACTGCAAGACGTATAGGAAGACATACCGGGCAAGCGACATTGTTAGCACCGCTGGGGAGGGCCTACCTGCGTAAATATTAATGATTTTCTATCGCCTCGTGCTCCAGAAGCATTCCCGCCCAATGTCTGCCAGGCGCGAGAGGTTAACGTCACATAAACACACTGAAATTCGCACACCACGCACTGACCGACACGCATACTAGCGAGAGGACGACAGTTACCGCTTACGATGTCAAGATTTAACAGTTGTAGAGCGAGAAAACACTTAAATATCACCGAAATAACACGAAAATAGCACGAGACACATCGTAAACAAACCAGCGCCATGTTCCGTGACGTCAGAGACAGCCTTCCTCTCGCTGCCAGCCATCATTTGGTCACCGAACAAATGAGCATCTGTGACAATCTCTGTGCCTCTTGGTAGCTACGTAGCCTTTGTTTATATTCGATGTCTTTTTTGATTTTTCAGCTTCTTTACATGTGGTAGGATTGTTAATATGTTCATTTAAAGGTTTTCGAAGCGATATATAAGAATTAAATGCTCATATAGTGCATTTTGAAGCTGTTTTAATGTATTGGAACGTCTTTCGAGGTTTGTAGACGGCTTTTTAAGCTATTTCAGTTTCCAGCACAGTTTCTCAGCTTGCTTTTAAGCTACGTATTCTTTCTTTACAGCAACTTACAAGGCTTTGAAGATATTTTAAGCTTCTTCTAAAGTATTTTAAGGTTATATAGGTGTTTTGGGACGAGATTTAAACTATTTTATGTTAATTTACAGATTTGCGGAACGGTTTTATATGACTTACTGCTTCTTTAGAGATGTTTGAATCGTTGCTTAAGTATTTTACGCTTGTTCAGAGTATATTGCAGCTGATTTGAAGGAATATGTGTTTACCTAGAGCTCTTGGAAGCATTTTTATGGCATTATTTGTTTGTATAGAGGTTTTTGCTTGGTTTTATAAGTAACTTAAGCTTTCTCGGAGGATTGTAAAATATTGTTGAAGCGTTTTAAGGTTACTTGGAATTTATCGAAGCGGTTTTATACAATTTGCTACTTGATTAGAGGTTTGTGGATCGTATTTAAAGTGTTTTAAACGTCCCCAGAGGATTGTGGAGGATTGTAGAAGTGTTTTAAAGGTTAATTAGCCTTTCTAGGAGCGGTTATATAGCAAGTTTTGTTTCTGAAGAGGTTGTTGGTTCGTTTATAAACTATATTAAGCATCGTAACAGTATTGTGTAGCGTTGTTGATGTATTTTAAGGTTAATTAGAGTTTCTGGGAGCGGTTATATAGTATGCTTTGTTTCTTGAGGAGTTGCTGGATCGTTTCAAATATATTTTAATGTTAATTACAGTTTCTCGGAGCGGTTATATAGCAAGTTTTGTTTCTTAAGGAGTTGCTGGTTCGTTTCTAATGTATTTTAATGTCAATTACAGCTTCTCGGAGCGGTTATATAGCAAGTTTTGTTTCTTAAGGAGTTGCTGGTTCGTTTCTAATGTATTTTTATGTCAATTACAGCTTCTCGGAGCGGTTATATAGCAAGTTTTGTTTCTTAAGGAGTTGCTGGTTCGTTTCTAATGTATTTTAATGTCAATTACAGCTCCTCGGAGCGGTTATATAGCAAGTTTTGTTTCTTAAGGAGTTGCTGGTTCGTTTATAATATATTTTAAGGTTAATTAGAGCTTCTCGGAGCGGTTATATAGTACATTATGTTTGTTAAGGAGTTGCTGGTTCGTTTATAATATATTTTAAGGTTAATTACAGCTTCTCGGAGCGGTTATATAGTACATTTTGTTTGTTAAGGAGTTGCTGGTTCGTTTCTAATGTAGTTTAATGTCAATTACAGCTTCTCGGAGCGGTTATATAGCAAGTTTTGTTTCTTAAGGAGTTGCTGGTTCGTTTCAAATATATTTTAATGTTAATTACAGTTTCTCGGAGCGGTTATATAGCAAGTTTTGTTTCTTAAGGAGTTGCTGGTTCGTTTCTAATGTATTTTAATGTTAATTACAGCTTCTCGGAGCGGATATATAGCAAGTTTTGTTTCTTAAGGAGCTGCTGGTTCGTTTCTAATGTATTTTAATGTTAATTACAGCTTCTCGGAGCGGTTATATAGTACATTTTGTTTGTTAAGGAGTTGCTGGTTCGTTTATTATATATTTTAAGGTTAATTAGAGCTTCTCGGAGCGGTTATATAGTACATTTTGTTTGTTAGAGAGTTGCTGGTTCGTTTCTAATGTATTTTAATGTTAATTACAGCTTCTCGGAGCGGTTATATAGCAAGTTTTGTTTGTTAAGGAGTTGCTGGTTCGTTTATAATATATTTTAAGGTTATTTAGAGCTTCTCGGAGCGGTTATATAGTACATTTTGTTTGTTAAGGAGTTGCTGGTTCGTTTCTAATGTATTTTAAGGTTAATTACAGCTTCTCGGAGCGGTTCTATAGCAAGTTTTGTTTCTTAAGGAGTTGCTGGTTCGTTTCTACTGTATTTTAATGTTAATTACAGCTTCTCGGAGCGGTTATATAGCAAGTTTTGTTTCTTAAGGAGTTGCTGGTTCGTTTATAATATATTTTAAGGTTAATTAGAGCTTCTCGGAGCGGTTATATAGCAAGTTTTGTTTGTTAAGGAGTTGCTGGTTCCTTTATAATATATTTTAAGGTTAATTAGAGCTTCTCGGAGCGGATATATAGTACATTTTGTTTGTGAAGGAGTTGCTGGTTCGTTTATAATATATTTTAAAGTTAATTAGAGCTTCTCGGAGCGGTTATATAGTACATTTTGTTTGTTAAGGAGTTGCTGGTTCGTCTATAATATATTTTAAGGTTAATTAGAGCTTCTCGGAGCGGTTATATAGTACATTTTGTTTGTTAAGGAGTTGCTGGTTCCTTTATAATATATTTTAAGGTTAATTAGAGCTTCTCGGAGCGGTTATATAGTACATTTTGTTTGTTAAGGATTTGCTGGTTCGTCTATAATATATTTTAAGGTTAATTAGAGCTTCTCGGAGCGGTTATATAGTACATTTTGTTTGTTAAGGAGTTGCTGGTTCGTCTATAATATATTTTAAGGTTAATTAGAGCTTCTCGGAGCGGTTATATAGTACATTTTGTTTGTTAAGGAGTTGCTGGTTCGTTTATAATATATTTTAAGGTTAATTAGAGCTTCTCGGAGCGGTTATATAGTACATTTTGTTTGTTAAGGAGTTGTTAAGTATTATATATGTTATTATAGTTATATCAGTATTATATGTTATTATAGTTATAGTAGTATTATATGTTATTATAGTTATAGTAGTATTATATGTTATTATAGTTATATCAGTATTATATGTTATTATAGTTATATCAGTATTATATGTTATTATAGTTATAGTAGTATTATATGTTATTATAGTTATAGTAGTATTATATGTTATTATAGTTATATCAGTATTATATGTTATTATAGTTATATCAGTATTATATGTTATTATAGTTATATCAGTATTATATGTTATTATAGTTATAGTAGTATTATATGTTATTATAGTTATATCAGTATTATATGTTATTATAGTTATATCAGTATTATATGTTATTATAGTTATAGTAGTATTATATGTTATTATAGTTATAGTAGTATTATATGTTATTATAGTTATATCAGTATTATATGTTATTATAGTTATATCGGTATTATATGTTATTATAGTTATATCAGTATTATATGTTATTATAGTTATATCAGTATTATATGTTATTATAGTTATATCAGTATTATAACTTCTCGGAGCGGTTGTATAGCAGCTTTTGTTTCCCGCATGTCAGAAGTACGTAAGATAATGAACGATGGAGCCGTAAGATCCGTGGATCGATGGGGATTCGGATCCGGTACACGCAGCCTAGGCAGACGACGCGGGCGGGGCGACTTAGGTAAAACTCGAGCGAGAAGGAGTTTTAATTCCCTAAAAGTAGCGTTGGCAAGAAAAGGGGCCAGTGCGCATGCGCTTGGAGATAGTTTCCACATGGAAAAAACACCATTTCGGGCAGGGAGGGTGGGGGCTCCGCCCCCACCTCCTCCGAAATGTGCCCTATAAGGGTCCCCAGAAAACATCGTGATTTCTCTCATATTTGAGTAGGTAGAAACCACGAAGTCACTGCAAGACGTATAGGAAGACATACCGGGCAAGCGACATTGTTAGCACCGCTGGGGAGGGCCTACCTGCGTAAATATTAATGATTTTCTATCGCCTCGTGCTCCAGAAGCATTCCCGCCCAATGTCTGCCAGGCGCGAGAGGTTAACGTCACATAAACACACTGAAATTCGCACACCACGCACTGACCGACACGCATACTAGCGAGAGGACGACAGTTACCGCTTACGATGTCAAGATTTAACAGTTGTAGAGCGAGAAAACACTTAAATATCACCGAAATAACACGAAAATAGCACGAGACACATCGTAAACAAACCAGCGCCATGTTCCGTGACGTCAGAGACAGCCTTCCTCTCGCTGCCAGCCATCATTTGGTCACCGAACAAATGAGCATCTGTGACAATCTCTGTGCCTCTTGGTAGCTACGTAGCCTTTGTTTATATTCGATGTCTTTTTTGATTTTTCAGCTTCTTTACATGTGGTAGGATTGTTAATATGTTCATTTAAAGGTTTTCGAAGCGATATATAAGAATTAAATGCTCATATAGTGCATTTTGAAGCTGTTTTAATGTATTGGAACGTCTTTCGAGGTTTGTAGACGGCTTTTTAAGCTATTTCAGTTTCCAGCACAGTTTCTCAGCTTGCTTTTAAGCTACGTATTCTTTCTTTACAGCAACTTACAAGGCTTTGAAGATATTTTAAGCTTCTTCTAAAGTATTTTAAGGTTATATAGGTGTTTTGGGACGAGATTTAAACTATTTTATGTTAATTTACAGATTTGCGGAACGGTTTTATATGACTTACTGCTTCTTTAGAGATGTTTGAATCGTTGCTTAAGTATTTTACGCTTGTTCAGAGTATATTGCAGCTGATTTGAAGGAATATGTGTTTACCTAGAGCTCTTGGAAGCATTTTTATGGCATTATTTGTTTGTATAGAGGTTTTTGCTTGGTTTTATAAGTAACTTAAGCTTTCTCGGAGGATTGTAAAATATTGTTGAAGCGTTTTAAGGTTACTTGGAATTTATCGAAGCGGTTTTATACAATTTGCTACTTGATTAGAGGTTTGTGGATCGTATTTAAAGTGTTTTAAACGTCCCCAGAGGATTGTGGAGGATTGTAGAAGTGTTTTAAAGGTTAATTAGCCTTTCTAGGAGCGGTTATATAGCAAGTTTTGTTTCTGAAGAGGTTGTTGGTTCGTTTATAAACTATATTAAGCATCGTAACAGTATTGTGTAGCGTTGTTGATGTATTTTAAGGTTAATTAGAGTTTCTGGGAGCGGTTATATAGTATGCTTTGTTTCTTGAGGAGTTGCTGGATCGTTTCAAATATATTTTAATGTTAATTACAGTTTCTCGGAGCGGTTATATAGCAAGTTTTGTTTCTTAAGGAGTTGCTGGTTCGTTTCTAATGTATTTTAATGTCAATTACAGCTTCTCGGAGCGGTTATATAGCAAGTTTTGTTTCTTAAGGAGTTGCTGGTTCGTTTCTAATGTATTTTTATGTCAATTACAGCTTCTCGGAGCGGTTATATAGCAAGTTTTGTTTCTTAAGGAGTTGCTGGTTCGTTTCTAATGTATTTTAATGTCAATTACAGCTCCTCGGAGCGGTTATATAGCAAGTTTTGTTTCTTAAGGAGTTGCTGGTTCGTTTATAATATATTTTAAGGTTAATTAGAGCTTCTCGGAGCGGTTATATAGTACATTATGTTTGTTAAGGAGTTGCTGGTTCGTTTATAATATATTTTAAGGTTAATTACAGCTTCTCGGAGCGGTTATATAGTACATTTTGTTTGTTAAGGAGTTGCTGGTTCGTTTCTAATGTAGTTTAATGTCAATTACAGCTTCTCGGAGCGGTTATATAGCAAGTTTTGTTTCTTAAGGAGTTGCTGGTTCGTTTCAAATATATTTTAATGTTAATTACAGTTTCTCGGAGCGGTTATATAGCAAGTTTTGTTTCTTAAGGAGTTGCTGGTTCGTTTCTAATGTATTTTAATGTTAATTACAGCTTCTCGGAGCGGATATATAGCAAGTTTTGTTTCTTAAGGAGCTGCTGGTTCGTTTCTAATGTATTTTAATGTTAATTACAGCTTCTCGGAGCGGTTATATAGTACATTTTGTTTGTTAAGGAGTTGCTGGTTCGTTTATTATATATTTTAAGGTTAATTAGAGCTTCTCGGAGCGGTTATATAGTACATTTTGTTTGTTAGAGAGTTGCTGGTTCGTTTCTAATGTATTTTAATGTTAATTACAGCTTCTCGGAGCGGTTATATAGCAAGTTTTGTTTGTTAAGGAGTTGCTGGTTCGTTTATAATATATTTTAAGGTTATTTAGAGCTTCTCGGAGCGGTTATATAGTACATTTTGTTTGTTAAGGAGTTGCTGGTTCGTTTCTAATGTATTTTAAGGTTAATTACAGCTTCTCGGAGCGGTTCTATAGCAAGTTTTGTTTCTTAAGGAGTTGCTGGTTCGTTTCTACTGTATTTTAATGTTAATTACAGCTTCTCGGAGCGGTTATATAGCAAGTTTTGTTTCTTAAGGAGTTGCTGGTTCGTTTATAATATATTTTAAGGTTAATTAGAGCTTCTCGGAGCGGTTATATAGCAAGTTTTGTTTGTTAAGGAGTTGCTGGTTCCTTTATAATATATTTTAAGGTTAATTAGAGCTTCTCGGAGCGGATATATAGTACATTTTGTTTGTGAAGGAGTTGCTGGTTCGTTTATAATATATTTTAAAGTTAATTAGAGCTTCTCGGAGCGGTTATATAGTACATTTTGTTTGTTAAGGAGTTGCTGGTTCGTCTATAATATATTTTAAGGTTAATTAGAGCTTCTCGGAGCGGTTATATAGTACATTTTGTTTGTTAAGGAGTTGCTGGTTCCTTTATAATATATTTTAAGGTTAATTAGAGCTTCTCGGAGCGGTTATATAGTACATTTTGTTTGTTAAGGATTTGCTGGTTCGTCTATAATATATTTTAAGGTTAATTAGAGCTTCTCGGAGCGGTTATATAGTACATTTTGTTTGTTAAGGAGTTGCTGGTTCGTCTATAATATATTTTAAGGTTAATTAGAGCTTCTCGGAGCGGTTATATAGTACATTTTGTTTGTTAAGGAGTTGCTGGTTCGTTTATAATATATTTTAAGGTTAATTAGAGCTTCTCGGAGCGGTTATATAGTACATTTTGTTTGTTAAGGAGTTGTTAAGTATTATATATGTTATTATAGTTATATCAGTATTATATGTTATTATAGTTATAGTAGTATTATATGTTATTATAGTTATAGTAGTATTATATGTTATTATAGTTATATCAGTATTATATGTTATTATAGTTATATCAGTATTATATGTTATTATAGTTATAGTAGTATTATATGTTATTATAGTTATATCAGTATTATATGTTATTATAGTTATATCAGTATTATATGTTATTATAGTTATAGTAGTATTATATGTTATTATAGTTATAGTAGTATTATATGTTATTATAGTTATATCAGTATTATATGTTATTATAGTTATATCAGTATTATATGTTATTATAGTTATATCAGTATTATATGTTATTATAGTTATATCAGTATTATATGTTATTATAGTTATATCAGTATTATATGTTATTATAGTTATAGTAGTATTATATGTTATTATAGTTATATCAGTATTATATGTTATTATAGTTATATCAGTATTATATGTTATTATAGTTATAGTAGTATTATATGTTATTATAGTTATAGTAGTATTATATGTTATTATAGTTATATCAGTATTATATGTTATTATAGTTATATCGGTATTATATGTTATTATAGTTATATCAGTATTATATGTTATTATAGTTATATCAGTATTATATGTTATTATAGTTATATCAGTATTATAACTTCTCGGAGCGGTTGTATAGCAGCTTTTGTTTCCCGCATGTCAGAAGTACGTAAGATAATGAACGATGGAGCCGTAAGATCCGTGGATCGATGGGGATTCGGATCCGGTACACGCAGCCTAGGCAGACGACGCGGGCGGGGCGACTTAGGTAAAACTCGAGCGAGAAGGAGTTTTAATTCCCTAAAAGTAGCGTTGGCAAGAAAAGGGGCCAGTGCGCATGCGCTTGGAGATAGTTTCCACATGGAAAAAACACCATTTCGGGCAGGGAGGGTGGGGGCTCCGCCCCCACCTCCTCCGAAATGTGCCCTATAAGGGTCCCCAGAAAACATCGTGATTTCTCTCATATTTGAGTAGGTAGAAACCACGAAGTCACTGCAAGACGTATAGGAAGACATACCGGGCAAGCGACATTGTTAGCACCGCTGGGGAGGGCCTACCTGCGTAAATATTAATGATTTTCTATCGCCTCGTGCTCCAGAAGCATTCCCGCCCAATGTCTGCCAGGCGCGAGAGGTTAACGTCACATAAACACACTGAAATTCGCACACCACGCACTGACCGACACGCATACTAGCGAGAGGACGACAGTTACCGCTTACGATGTCAAGATTTAACAGTTGTAGAGCGAGAAAACACTTAAATATCACCGAAATAACACGAAAATAGCACGAGACACATCGTAAACAAACCAGCGCCATGTTCCGTGACGTCAGAGACAGCCTTCCTCTCGCTGCCAGCCATCATTTGGTCACCGAACAAATGAGCATCTGTGACAATCTCTGTGCCTCTTGGTAGCTACGTAGCCTTTGTTTATATTCGATGTCTTTTTTGATTTTTCAGCTTCTTTACATGTGGTAGGATTGTTAATATGTTCATTTAAAGGTTTTCGAAGCGATATATAAGAATTAAATGCTCATATAGTGCATTTTGAAGCTGTTTTAATGTATTGGAACGTCTTTCGAGGTTTGTAGACGGCTTTTTAAGCTATTTCAGTTTCCAGCACAGTTTCTCAGCTTGCTTTTAAGCTACGTATTCTTTCTTTACAGCAACTTACAAGGCTTTGAAGATATTTTAAGCTTCTTCTAAAGTATTTTAAGGTTATATAGGTGTTTTGGGACGAGATTTAAACTATTTTATGTTAATTTACAGATTTGCGGAACGGTTTTATATGACTTACTGCTTCTTTAGAGATGTTTGAATCGTTGCTTAAGTATTTTACGCTTGTTCAGAGTATATTGCAGCTGATTTGAAGGAATATGTGTTTACCTAGAGCTCTTGGAAGCATTTTTATGGCATTATTTGTTTGTATAGAGGTTTTTGCTTGGTTTTATAAGTAACTTAAGCTTTCTCGGAGGATTGTAAAATATTGTTGAAGCGTTTTAAGGTTACTTGGAATTTATCGAAGCGGTTTTATACAATTTGCTACTTGATTAGAGGTTTGTGGATCGTATTTAAAGTGTTTTAAACGTCCCCAGAGGATTGTGGAGGATTGTAGAAGTGTTTTAAAGGTTAATTAGCCTTTCTAGGAGCGGTTATATAGCAAGTTTTGTTTCTGAAGAGGTTGTTGGTTCGTTTATAAACTATATTAAGCATCGTAACAGTATTGTGTAGCGTTGTTGATGTATTTTAAGGTTAATTAGAGTTTCTGGGAGCGGTTATATAGTATGCTTTGTTTCTTGAGGAGTTGCTGGATCGTTTCAAATATATTTTAATGTTAATTACAGTTTCTCGGAGCGGTTATATAGCAAGTTTTGTTTCTTAAGGAGTTGCTGGTTCGTTTCTAATGTATTTTAATGTCAATTACAGCTTCTCGGAGCGGTTATATAGCAAGTTTTGTTTCTTAAGGAGTTGCTGGTTCGTTTCTAATGTATTTTTATGTCAATTACAGCTTCTCGGAGCGGTTATATAGCAAGTTTTGTTTCTTAAGGAGTTGCTGGTTCGTTTCTAATGTATTTTAATGTCAATTACAGCTCCTCGGAGCGGTTATATAGCAAGTTTTGTTTCTTAAGGAGTTGCTGGTTCGTTTATAATATATTTTAAGGTTAATTAGAGCTTCTCGGAGCGGTTATATAGTACATTATGTTTGTTAAGGAGTTGCTGGTTCGTTTATAATATATTTTAAGGTTAATTACAGCTTCTCGGAGCGGTTATATAGTACATTTTGTTTGTTAAGGAGTTGCTGGTTCGTTTCTAATGTAGTTTAATGTCAATTACAGCTTCTCGGAGCGGTTATATAGCAAGTTTTGTTTCTTAAGGAGTTGCTGGTTCGTTTCAAATATATTTTAATGTTAATTACAGTTTCTCGGAGCGGTTATATAGCAAGTTTTGTTTCTTAAGGAGTTGCTGGTTCGTTTCTAATGTATTTTAATGTTAATTACAGCTTCTCGGAGCGGATATATAGCAAGTTTTGTTTCTTAAGGAGCTGCTGGTTCGTTTCTAATGTATTTTAATGTTAATTACAGCTTCTCGGAGCGGTTATATAGTACATTTTGTTTGTTAAGGAGTTGCTGGTTCGTTTATTATATATTTTAAGGTTAATTAGAGCTTCTCGGAGCGGTTATATAGTACATTTTGTTTGTTAGAGAGTTGCTGGTTCGTTTCTAATGTATTTTAATGTTAATTACAGCTTCTCGGAGCGGTTATATAGCAAGTTTTGTTTGTTAAGGAGTTGCTGGTTCGTTTATAATATATTTTAAGGTTATTTAGAGCTTCTCGGAGCGGTTATATAGTACATTTTGTTTGTTAAGGAGTTGCTGGTTCGTTTCTAATGTATTTTAAGGTTAATTACAGCTTCTCGGAGCGGTTCTATAGCAAGTTTTGTTTCTTAAGGAGTTGCTGGTTCGTTTCTACTGTATTTTAATGTTAATTACAGCTTCTCGGAGCGGTTATATAGCAAGTTTTGTTTCTTAAGGAGTTGCTGGTTCGTTTATAATATATTTTAAGGTTAATTAGAGCTTCTCGGAGCGGTTATATAGCAAGTTTTGTTTGTTAAGGAGTTGCTGGTTCCTTTATAATATATTTTAAGGTTAATTAGAGCTTCTCGGAGCGGATATATAGTACATTTTGTTTGTGAAGGAGTTGCTGGTTCGTTTATAATATATTTTAAAGTTAATTAGAGCTTCTCGGAGCGGTTATATAGTACATTTTGTTTGTTAAGGAGTTGCTGGTTCGTCTATAATATATTTTAAGGTTAATTAGAGCTTCTCGGAGCGGTTATATAGTACATTTTGTTTGTTAAGGAGTTGCTGGTTCCTTTATAATATATTTTAAGGTTAATTAGAGCTTCTCGGAGCGGTTATATAGTACATTTTGTTTGTTAAGGATTTGCTGGTTCGTCTATAATATATTTTAAGGTTAATTAGAGCTTCTCGGAGCGGTTATATAGTACATTTTGTTTGTTAAGGAGTTGCTGGTTCGTCTATAATATATTTTAAGGTTAATTAGAGCTTCTCGGAGCGGTTATATAGTACATTTTGTTTGTTAAGGAGTTGCTGGTTCGTTTATAATATATTTTAAGGTTAATTAGAGCTTCTCGGAGCGGTTATATAGTACATTTTGTTTGTTAAGGAGTTGTTAAGTATTATATATGTTATTATAGTTATATCAGTATTATATGTTATTATAGTTATAGTAGTATTATATGTTATTATAGTTATAGTAGTATTATATGTTATTATAGTTATATCAGTATTATATGTTATTATAGTTATATCAGTATTATATGTTATTATAGTTATAGTAGTATTATATGTTATTATAGTTATAGTAGTATTATATGTTATTATAGTTATATCAGTATTATATGTTATTATAGTTATATCAGTATTATATGTTATTATAGTTATATCAGTATTATATGTTATTATAGTTATATCAGTATTATATGTTATTATAGTTATATCAGTATTATATGTTATTATAGTTATAGTAGTATTATATGTTATTATAGTTATATCAGTATTATATGTTATTATAGTTATATCAGTATTATATGTTATTATAGTTATAGTAGTATTATATGTTATTATAGTTATAGTAGTATTATATGTTATTATAGTTATATCAGTATTATATGTTATTATAGTTATATCGGTATTATATGTTATTATAGTTATATCAGTATTATATGTTATTATAGTTATATCAGTATTATATGTTATTATAGTTATATCAGTATTATAACTTCTCGGAGCGGTTGTATAGCAGCTTTTGTTTCCCGCATGTCAGAAGTACGTAAGATAATGAACGATGGAGCCGTAAGATCCGTGGATCGATGGGGATTCGGATCCGGTACACGCAGCCTAGGCAGACGACGCGGGCGGGGCGACTTAGGTAAAACTCGAGCGAGAAGGAGTTTTAATTCCCTAAAAGTAGCGTTGGCAAGAAAAGGGGCCAGTGCGCATGCGCTTGGAGATAGTTTCCACATGGAAAAAACACCATTTCGGGCAGGGAGGGTGGGGGCTCCGCCCCCACCTCCTCCGAAATGTGCCCTATAAGGGTCCCCAGAAAACATCGTGATTTCTCTCATATTTGAGTAGGTAGAAACCACGAAGTCACTGCAAGACGTATAGGAAGACATACCGGGCAAGCGACATTGTTAGCACCGCTGGGGAGGGCCTACCTGCGTAAATATTAATGATTTTCTATCGCCTCGTGCTCCAGAAGCATTCCCGCCCAATGTCTGCCAGGCGCGAGAGGTTAACGTCACATAAACACACTGAAATTCGCACACCACGCACTGACCGACACGCATACTAGCGAGAGGACGACAGTTACCGCTTACGATGTCAAGATTTAACAGTTGTAGAGCGAGAAAACACTTAAATATCACCGAAATAACACGAAAATAGCACGAGACACATCGTAAACAAACCAGCGCCATGTTCCGTGACGTCAGAGACAGCCTTCCTCTCGCTGCCAGCCATCATTTGGTCACCGAACAAATGAGCATCTGTGACAATCTCTGTGCCTCTTGGTAGCTACGTAGCCTTTGTTTATATTCGATGTCTTTTTTGATTTTTCAGCTTCTTTACATGTGGTAGGATTGTTAATATGTTCATTTAAAGGTTTTCGAAGCGATATATAAGAATTAAATGCTCATATAGTGCATTTTGAAGCTGTTTTAATGTATTGGAACGTCTTTCGAGGTTTGTAGACGGCTTTTTAAGCTATTTCAGTTTCCAGCACAGTTTCTCAGCTTGCTTTTAAGCTACGTATTCTTTCTTTACAGCAACTTACAAGGCTTTGAAGATATTTTAAGCTTCTTCTAAAGTATTTTAAGGTTATATAGGTGTTTTGGGACGAGATTTAAACTATTTTATGTTAATTTACAGATTTGCGGAACGGTTTTATATGACTTACTGCTTCTTTAGAGATGTTTGAATCGTTGCTTAAGTATTTTACGCTTGTTCAGAGTATATTGCAGCTGATTTGAAGGAATATGTGTTTACCTAGAGCTCTTGGAAGCATTTTTATGGCATTATTTGTTTGTATAGAGGTTTTTGCTTGGTTTTATAAGTAACTTAAGCTTTCTCGGAGGATTGTAAAATATTGTTGAAGCGTTTTAAGGTTACTTGGAATTTATCGAAGCGGTTTTATACAATTTGCTACTTGATTAGAGGTTTGTGGATCGTATTTAAAGTGTTTTAAACGTCCCCAGAGGATTGTGGAGGATTGTAGAAGTGTTTTAAAGGTTAATTAGCCTTTCTAGGAGCGGTTATATAGCAAGTTTTGTTTCTGAAGAGGTTGTTGGTTCGTTTATAAACTATATTAAGCATCGTAACAGTATTGTGTAGCGTTGTTGATGTATTTTAAGGTTAATTAGAGTTTCTGGGAGCGGTTATATAGTATGCTTTGTTTCTTGAGGAGTTGCTGGATCGTTTCAAATATATTTTAATGTTAATTACAGTTTCTCGGAGCGGTTATATAGCAAGTTTTGTTTCTTAAGGAGTTGCTGGTTCGTTTC
Source organism: Mantis religiosa (assembly GCA_030765055.1). Classification (NCBI taxonomy): domain Eukaryota; kingdom Metazoa; phylum Arthropoda; class Insecta; order Mantodea; family Mantidae; genus Mantis; species Mantis religiosa. The sequence continues at coordinate 176,939,360 of CM060955.1, read as the reverse complement.
TAATGTATTTTAATGTCAATTACAGCTTCTCGGAGCGGTTATATAGCAAGTTTTGTTTCTTAAGGAGTTGCTGGTTCGTTTCTAATGTATTTTTATGTCAATTACAGCTTCTCGGAGCGGTTATATAGCAAGTTTTGTTTCTTAAGGAGTTGCTGGTTCGTTTCTAATGTATTTTAATGTCAATTACAGCTCCTCGGAGCGGTTATATAGCAAGTTTTGTTTCTTAAGGAGTTGCTGGTTCGTTTATAATATATTTTAAGGTTAATTAGAGCTTCTCGGAGCGGTTATATAGTACATTATGTTTGTTAAGGAGTTGCTGGTTCGTTTATAATATATTTTAAGGTTAATTACAGCTTCTCGGAGCGGTTATATAGTACATTTTGTTTGTTAAGGAGTTGCTGGTTCGTTTCTAATGTAGTTTAATGTCAATTACAGCTTCTCGGAGCGGTTATATAGCAAGTTTTGTTTCTTAAGGAGTTGCTGGTTCGTTTCAAATATATTTTAATGTTAATTACAGTTTCTCGGAGCGGTTATATAGCAAGTTTTGTTTCTTAAGGAGTTGCTGGTTCGTTTCTAATGTATTTTAATGTTAATTACAGCTTCTCGGAGCGGATATATAGCAAGTTTTGTTTCTTAAGGAGCTGCTGGTTCGTTTCTAATGTATTTTAATGTTAATTACAGCTTCTCGGAGCGGTTATATAGTACATTTTGTTTGTTAAGGAGTTGCTGGTTCGTTTATTATATATTTTAAGGTTAATTAGAGCTTCTCGGAGCGGTTATATAGTACATTTTGTTTGTTAGAGAGTTGCTGGTTCGTTTCTAATGTATTTTAATGTTAATTACAGCTTCTCGGAGCGGTTATATAGCAAGTTTTGTTTGTTAAGGAGTTGCTGGTTCGTTTATAATATATTTTAAGGTTATTTAGAGCTTCTCGGAGCGGTTATATAGTACATTTTGTTTGTTAAGGAGTTGCTGGTTCGTTTCTAATGTATTTTAAGGTTAATTACAGCTTCTCGGAGCGGTTCTATAGCAAGTTTTGTTTCTTAAGGAGTTGCTGGTTCGTTTCTACTGTATTTTAATGTTAATTACAGCTTCTCGGAGCGGTTATATAGCAAGTTTTGTTTCTTAAGGAGTTGCTGGTTCGTTTATAATATATTTTAAGGTTAATTAGAGCTTCTCGGAGCGGTTATATAGCAAGTTTTGTTTGTTAAGGAGTTGCTGGTTCCTTTATAATATATTTTAAGGTTAATTAGAGCTTCTCGGAGCGGATATATAGTACATTTTGTTTGTGAAGGAGTTGCTGGTTCGTTTATAATATATTTTAAAGTTAATTAGAGCTTCTCGGAGCGGTTATATAGTACATTTTGTTTGTTAAGGAGTTGCTGGTTCGTCTATAATATATTTTAAGGTTAATTAGAGCTTCTCGGAGCGGTTATATAGTACATTTTGTTTGTTAAGGAGTTGCTGGTTCCTTTATAATATATTTTAAGGTTAATTAGAGCTTCTCGGAGCGGTTATATAGTACATTTTGTTTGTTAAGGATTTGCTGGTTCGTCTATAATATATTTTAAGGTTAATTAGAGCTTCTCGGAGCGGTTATATAGTACATTTTGTTTGTTAAGGAGTTGCTGGTTCGTCTATAATATATTTTAAGGTTAATTAGAGCTTCTCGGAGCGGTTATATAGTACATTTTGTTTGTTAAGGAGTTGCTGGTTCGTTTATAATATATTTTAAGGTTAATTAGAGCTTCTCGGAGCGGTTATATAGTACATTTTGTTTGTTAAGGAGTTGTTAAGTATTATATATGTTATTATAGTTATATCAGTATTATATGTTATTATAGTTATAGTAGTATTATATGTTATTATAGTTATAGTAGTATTATATGTTATTATAGTTATATCAGTATTATATGTTATTATAGTTATATCAGTATTATATGTTATTATAGTTATAGTAGTATTATATGTTATTATAGTTATAGTAGTATTATATGTTATTATAGTTATATCAGTATTATATGTTATTATAGTTATATCAGTATTATATGTTATTATAGTTATATCAGTATTATATGTTATTATAGTTATATCAGTATTATATGTTATTATAGTTATATCAGTATTATATGTTATTATAGTTATAGTAGTATTATATGTTATTATAGTTATATCAGTATTATATGTTATTATAGTTATATCAGTATTATATGTTATTATAGTTATAGTAGTATTATATGTTATTATAGTTATAGTAGTATTATATGTTATTATAGTTATATCAGTATTATATGTTATTATAGTTATATCGGTATTATATGTTATTATAGTTATATCAGTATTATATGTTATTATAGTTATATCAGTATTATATGTTATTATAGTTATATCAGTATTATAACTTCTCGGAGCGGTTGTATAGCAGCTTTTGTTTCCCGCATGTCAGAAGTACGTAAGATAATGAACGATGGAGCCGTAAGATCCGTGGATCGATGGGGATTCGGATCCGGTACACGCAGCCTAGGCAGACGACGCGGGCGGGGCGACTTAGGTAAAACTCGAGCGAGAAGGAGTTTTAATTCCCTAAAAGTAGCGTTGGCAAGAAAAGGGGCCAGTGCGCATGCGCTTGGAGATAGTTTCCACATGGAAAAAACACCATTTCGGGCAGGGAGGGTGGGGGCTCCGCCCCCACCTCCTCCGAAATGTGCCCTATAAGGGTCCCCAGAAAACATCGTGATTTCTCTCATATTTGAGTAGGTAGAAACCACGAAGTCACTGCAAGACGTATAGGAAGACATACCGGGCAAGCGACATTGTTAGCACCGCTGGGGAGGGCCTACCTGCGTAAATATTAATGATTTTCTATCGCCTCGTGCTCCAGAAGCATTCCCGCCCAATGTCTGCCAGGCGCGAGAGGTTAACGTCACATAAACACACTGAAATTCGCACACCACGCACTGACCGACACGCATACTAGCGAGAGGACGACAGTTACCGCTTACGATGTCAAGATTTAACAGTTGTAGAGCGAGAAAACACTTAAATATCACCGAAATAACACGAAAATAGCACGAGACACATCGTAAACAAACCAGCGCCATGTTCCGTGACGTCAGAGACAGCCTTCCTCTCGCTGCCAGCCATCATTTGGTCACCGAACAAATGAGCATCTGTGACAATCTCTGTGCCTCTTGGTAGCTACGTAGCCTTTGTTTATATTCGATGTCTTTTTTGATTTTTCAGCTTCTTTACATGTGGTAGGATTGTTAATATGTTCATTTAAAGGTTTTCGAAGCGATATATAAGAATTAAATGCTCATATAGTGCATTTTGAAGCTGTTTTAATGTATTGGAACGTCTTTCGAGGTTTGTAGACGGCTTTTTAAGCTATTTCAGTTTCCAGCACAGTTTCTCAGCTTGCTTTTAAGCTACGTATTCTTTCTTTACAGCAACTTACAAGGCTTTGAAGATATTTTAAGCTTCTTCTAAAGTATTTTAAGGTTATATAGGTGTTTTGGGACGAGATTTAAACTATTTTATGTTAATTTACAGATTTGCGGAACGGTTTTATATGACTTACTGCTTCTTTAGAGATGTTTGAATCGTTGCTTAAGTATTTTACGCTTGTTCAGAGTATATTGCAGCTGATTTGAAGGAATATGTGTTTACCTAGAGCTCTTGGAAGCATTTTTATGGCATTATTTGTTTGTATAGAGGTTTTTGCTTGGTTTTATAAGTAACTTAAGCTTTCTCGGAGGATTGTAAAATATTGTTGAAGCGTTTTAAGGTTACTTGGAATTTATCGAAGCGGTTTTATACAATTTGCTACTTGATTAGAGGTTTGTGGATCGTATTTAAAGTGTTTTAAACGTCCCCAGAGGATTGTGGAGGATTGTAGAAGTGTTTTAAAGGTTAATTAGCCTTTCTAGGAGCGGTTATATAGCAAGTTTTGTTTCTGAAGAGGTTGTTGGTTCGTTTATAAACTATATTAAGCATCGTAACAGTATTGTGTAGCGTTGTTGATGTATTTTAAGGTTAATTAGAGTTTCTGGGAGCGGTTATATAGTATGCTTTGTTTCTTGAGGAGTTGCTGGATCGTTTCAAATATATTTTAATGTTAATTACAGTTTCTCGGAGCGGTTATATAGCAAGTTTTGTTTCTTAAGGAGTTGCTGGTTCGTTTCTAATGTATTTTAATGTCAATTACAGCTTCTCGGAGCGGTTATATAGCAAGTTTTGTTTCTTAAGGAGTTGCTGGTTCGTTTCTAATGTATTTTTATGTCAATTACAGCTTCTCGGAGCGGTTATATAGCAAGTTTTGTTTCTTAAGGAGTTGCTGGTTCGTTTCTAATGTATTTTAATGTCAATTACAGCTCCTCGGAGCGGTTATATAGCAAGTTTTGTTTCTTAAGGAGTTGCTGGTTCGTTTATAATATATTTTAAGGTTAATTAGAGCTTCTCGGAGCGGTTATATAGTACATTATGTTTGTTAAGGAGTTGCTGGTTCGTTTATAATATATTTTAAGGTTAATTACAGCTTCTCGGAGCGGTTATATAGTACATTTTGTTTGTTAAGGAGTTGCTGGTTCGTTTCTAATGTAGTTTAATGTCAATTACAGCTTCTCGGAGCGGTTATATAGCAAGTTTTGTTTCTTAAGGAGTTGCTGGTTCGTTTCAAATATATTTTAATGTTAATTACAGTTTCTCGGAGCGGTTATATAGCAAGTTTTGTTTCTTAAGGAGTTGCTGGTTCGTTTCTAATGTATTTTAATGTTAATTACAGCTTCTCGGAGCGGATATATAGCAAGTTTTGTTTCTTAAGGAGCTGCTGGTTCGTTTCTAATGTATTTTAATGTTAATTACAGCTTCTCGGAGCGGTTATATAGTACATTTTGTTTGTTAAGGAGTTGCTGGTTCGTTTATTATATATTTTAAGGTTAATTAGAGCTTCTCGGAGCGGTTATATAGTACATTTTGTTTGTTAGAGAGTTGCTGGTTCGTTTCTAATGTATTTTAATGTTAATTACAGCTTCTCGGAGCGGTTATATAGCAAGTTTTGTTTGTTAAGGAGTTGCTGGTTCGTTTATAATATATTTTAAGGTTATTTAGAGCTTCTCGGAGCGGTTATATAGTACATTTTGTTTGTTAAGGAGTTGCTGGTTCGTTTCTAATGTATTTTAAGGTTAATTACAGCTTCTCGGAGCGGTTCTATAGCAAGTTTTGTTTCTTAAGGAGTTGCTGGTTCGTTTCTACTGTATTTTAATGTTAATTACAGCTTCTCGGAGCGGTTATATAGCAAGTTTTGTTTCTTAAGGAGTTGCTGGTTCGTTTATAATATATTTTAAGGTTAATTAGAGCTTCTCGGAGCGGTTATATAGCAAGTTTTGTTTGTTAAGGAGTTGCTGGTTCCTTTATAATATATTTTAAGGTTAATTAGAGCTTCTCGGAGCGGATATATAGTACATTTTGTTTGTGAAGGAGTTGCTGGTTCGTTTATAATATATTTTAAAGTTAATTAGAGCTTCTCGGAGCGGTTATATAGTACATTTTGTTTGTTAAGGAGTTGCTGGTTCGTCTATAATATATTTTAAGGTTAATTAGAGCTTCTCGGAGCGGTTATATAGTACATTTTGTTTGTTAAGGAGTTGCTGGTTCCTTTATAATATATTTTAAGGTTAATTAGAGCTTCTCGGAGCGGTTATATAGTACATTTTGTTTGTTAAGGATTTGCTGGTTCGTCTATAATATATTTTAAGGTTAATTAGAGCTTCTCGGAGCGGTTATATAGTACATTTTGTTTGTTAAGGAGTTGCTGGTTCGTCTATAATATATTTTAAGGTTAATTAGAGCTTCTCGGAGCGGTTATATAGTACATTTTGTTTGTTAAGGAGTTGCTGGTTCGTTTATAATATATTTTAAGGTTAATTAGAGCTTCTCGGAGCGGTTATATAGTACATTTTGTTTGTTAAGGAGTTGTTAAGTATTATATATGTTATTATAGTTATATCAGTATTATATGTTATTATAGTTATAGTAGTATTATATGTTATTATAGTTATAGTAGTATTATATGTTATTATAGTTATATCAGTATTATATGTTATTATAGTTATATCAGTATTATATGTTATTATAGTTATAGTAGTATTATATGTTATTATAGTTATAGTAGTATTATATGTTATTATAGTTATATCAGTATTATATGTTATTATAGTTATATCAGTATTATATGTTATTATAGTTATATCAGTATTATATGTTATTATAGTTATATCAGTATTATATGTTATTATAGTTATATCAGTATTATATGTTATTATAGTTATAGTAGTATTATATGTTATTATAGTTATATCAGTACCGCCCCCACCCTCCCTGCCCGAAATGGTGTTTTTTCCATGTGGAAACTATCTCCAAGCGCATGCGCACTGGCCCCTTTTCTTGCCAACGCTACTTTTAGGGAATTAAAACTCCTTCTCGCTCGAGTTTTACCTAAGTCGCCCCGCCCGCGTCGTCTGCCTAGGCTGCGTGTACCGGATCCGAATCCCCATCGATCCACGGATCTTACGGCTCCATCGTTCATTATCTTACGTACTTCTGACATGCGGGAAACAAAAGCTGCTATACAACCGCTCCGAGAAGTTATAATACTGATATAACTATAATAACATATAATACTGATATAACTATAATAACATATAATACTGATATAACTATAATAACATATAATACCGATATAACTATAATAACATATAATACTGATATAACTATAATAACATATAATACTACTATAACTATAATAACATATAATACTACTATAACTATAATAACATATAATACTGATATAACTATAATTATCAGTATTATATGTTATTATAGTTATAGTAGTATTATATGTTATTATAGTTATAGTAGTATTATATGTTATTATAGTTATATCAGTATTATATGTTATTATAGTTATATCGGTATTATATGTTATTATAGTTATATCAGTATTATATGTTATTATAGTTATATCAGTATTATATGTTATTATAGTTATATCAGTATTATAACTTCTCGGAGCGGTTGTATAGCAGCTTTTGTTTCCCGCATGTCAGAAGTACGTAAGATAATGAACGATGGAGCCGTAAGATCCGTGGATCGATGGGGATTCGGATCCGGTACACGCAGCCTAGGCAGACGACGCGGGCGGGGCGACTTAAAATGTGCCCTATAAGGGTCCCCAGAAAACATCGTGATTTCTCTCATATTTGAGTAGGTAGAAACCACGAAGTCACTGCAAGACGTATAGGAAGACATACCGGGCAAGCGACATTGTTAGCACCGCTGGGGAGGGCCTACCTGCGTAAATATTAATGATTTTCTATCGCCTCGTGCTCCAGAAGCATTCCCGCCCAATGTCTGCCAGGCGCGAGAGGTTAACGTCACATAAACACACTGAAATTCGCACACCACGCACTGACCGACACGCATACTAGCGAGAGGACGACAGTTACCGCTTACGATGTCAAGATTTAACAGTTGTAGAGCGAGAAAACACTTAAATATCACCGAAATAACACGAAAATAGCACGAGACACATCGTAAACAAACCAGCGCCATGTTCCGTGACGTCAGAGACAGCCTTCCTCTCGCTGCCAGCCATCATTTGGTCACCGAACAAATGAGCATCTGTGACAATCTCTGTGCCTCTTGGTAGCTACGTAGCCTTTGTTTATATTCGATGTCTTTTTTGATTTTTCAGCTTCTTTACATGTGGTAGGATTGTTAATATGTTCATTTAAAGGTTTTCGAAGCGATATATAAGAATTAAATGCTCATATAGTGCATTTTGAAGCTGTTTTAATGTATTGGAACGTCTTTCGAGGTTTGTAGACGGCTTTTTAAGCTATTTCAGTTTCCAGCACAGTTTCTCAGCTTGCTTTTAAGCTACGTATTCTTTCTTTACAGCAACTTACAAGGCTTTGAAGATATTTTAAGCTTCTTCTAAAGTATTTTAAGGTTATATAGGTGTTTTGGGACGAGATTTAAACTATTTTATGTTAATTTACAGATTTGCGGAACGGTTTTATATGACTTACTGCTTCTTTAGAGATGTTTGAATCGTTGCTTAAGTATTTTACGCTTGTTCAGAGTATATTGCAGCTGATTTGAAGGAATATGTGTTTACCTAGAGCTCTTGGAAGCATTTTTATGGCATTATTTGTTTGTATAGAGGTTTTTGCTTGGTTTTATAAGTAACTTAAGCTTTCTCGGAGGATTGTAAAATATTGTTGAAGCGTTTTAAGGTTACTTGGAATTTATCGAAGCGGTTTTATACAATTTGCTACTTGATTAGAGGTTTGTGGATCGTATTTAAAGTGTTTTAAACGTCCCCAGAGGATTGTGGAGGATTGTAGAAGTGTTTTAAAGGTTAATTAGCCTTTCTAGGAGCGGTTATATAGCAAGTTTTGTTTCTGAAGAGGTTGTTGGTTCGTTTATAAACTATATTAAGCATCGTAACAGTATTGTGTAGCGTTGTTGATGTATTTTAAGGTTAATTAGAGTTTCTGGGAGCGGTTATATAGTATGCTTTGTTTCTTGAGGAGTTGCTGGATCGTTTCAAATATATTTTAATGTTAATTACAGTTTCTCGGAGCGGTTATATAGCAAGTTTTGTTTCTTAAGGAGTTGCTGGTTCGTTTCTAATGTATTTTAATGTCAATTACAGCTTCTCGGAGCGGTTATATAGCAAGTTTTGTTTCTTAAGGAGTTGCTGGTTCGTTTCTAATGTATTTTTATGTCAATTACAGCTTCTCGGAGCGGTTATATAGCAAGTTTTGTTTCTTAAGGAGTTGCTGGTTCGTTTCTAATGTATTTTAATGTCAATTACAGCTCCTCGGAGCGGTTATATAGCAAGTTTTGTTTCTTAAGGAGTTGCTGGTTCGTTTATAATATATTTTAAGGTTAATTAGAGCTTCTCGGAGCGGTTATATAGCAAGTTTTGTTTGTTAAGGAGTTGCTGGTTCCTTTATAATATATTTTAAGGTTAATTAGAGCTTCTCGGAGCGGATATATAGTACATTTTGTTTGTGAAGGAGTTGCTGGTTCGTTTATAATATATTTTAAAGTTAATTAGAGCTTCTCGGAGCGGTTATATAGTACATTTTGTTTGTTAAGGAGTTGCTGGTTCGTCTATAATATATTTTAAGGTTAATTAGAGCTTCTCGGAGCGGTTATATAGTACATTTTGTTTGTTAAGGAGTTGCTGGTTCCTTTATAATATATTTTAAGGTTAATTAGAGCTTCTCGGAGCGGTTATATAGTACATTTTGTTTGTTAAGGATTTGCTGGTTCGTCTATAATATATTTTAAGGTTAATTAGAGCTTCTCGGAGCGGTTATATAGTACATTTTGTTTGTTAAGGAGTTGCTGGTTCGTCTATAATATATTTTAAGGTTAATTAGAGCTTCTCGGAGCGGTTATATAGTACATTTTGTTTGTTAAGGAGTTGCTGGTTCGTCTATAATATATTTTAAGGTTAATTAGAGCTTCTCGGAGCGGTTATATAGTACATTTTGTTTGTTAAGGAGTTGCTGGTTCCTTTATAATATATTTTAAGGTTAATTAGAGCTTCTCGGAGCGGTTATATAGTACATTTTGTTTGTTAAGGATTTGCTGGTTCGTCTATAATATATTTTAAGGTTAATTAGAGCTTCTCGGAGCGGTTATATAGTACATTTTGTTTGTTAAGGAGTTGCTGGTTCGTCTATAATATATTTTAAGGTTAATTAGAGCTTCTCGGAGCGGTTATATAGTACATTTTGTTTGTTAAGGAGTTGCTGGTTCGTTTATAATATATTTTAAGGTTAATTAGAGCTTCTCGGAGCGGTTATATAGTACATTTTGTTTGTTAAGGAGTTGTTAAGTATTATATATGTTATTATAGTTATATCAGTATTATATGTTATTATAGTTATAGTAGTATTATATGTTATTATAGTTATATCAGTATTATATGTTATTATAGTTATAGTAGTATTATATGTTATTATAGTTATATCAGTATTATATGTTATTATAGTTATATCAGTATTATATGTTATTATAGTTATATCAGTATTATATGTTATTATAGTTATATCAGTATTATATGTTATTATAGTTATATCAGTATTATATGTTATTATAGTTATATCAGTATTATATGTTATTATAGTTATATCAGTATTATATGTTATTATAGTTATATCAGTATTATATGTTATTATAGTTATATCAGTATTATATGTTATTATAGTTATATCAGTATTATATGTTATTATAGTTATATCAGTATTATATGTTATTATAGTTATATCAGTATTATATGTTATTATAGTTATATCAGTATTATATGTTATTATAGTTATATCAGTATTATATGTTATTATAGTTATATCAGTATTATATGTTATTATAGTTATATCAGTATTATATGTTATTATAGTTATATCAGTGTTATATGTTATTATAGTTATATCAGTATTATATGTTATTATAGTTATATCAGTATTATATGTTATTATAGTTATAGTAGTATTATATGTTATTATAGTTATAGTAGTATTATATGTTATTATAGTTATAGTAGTATTATATGTTATTATAGTTATATCAGTATTATATGTTATTATAGTTATATCAGTATTATATGTTATTATAGTTATATCAGTATTATATGTTATTATAGTTATAGTAGTATTATATGTTATTATAGTTATATCAGTATTATATGTTATTATAGTTATATCAGTATTATATGTTATTATAGTTATAGTAGTATTATATGTTATTATAGTTATAGTAGTATTATATGTTATTATAGTTATATCAGTATTATATGTTATTATAGTTATATCAGTATTATATGTTATTATAGTTATATCAGTATTATATGTTATTATAGTTATATCAGTATTATATGTTATTATAGTTATATCAGTATTATATGTTATTATAGTTATAGTAGTATTATATGTTATTATAGTTATATCAGTATTATATGTTATTATAGTTATATCAGTATTATATGTTATTATAGTTATATCAGTATTATATGTTATTATAGTTATATCAGTATTATATGTTATTATAGTTATATCAGTATTATATGTTATTATAGTTATATCAGTATTATATGTTATTATAGTTATATCAGTATTATATGTTATTATAGTTATATCAGTATTATATGTTATTATAGTTATATCAGTATTATATGTTATTATAGTTATATCAGTATTATATGTTATTATAGTTATATCAGTATTATATGTTATTATAGTTATATCAGTATTATATGTTATTATAGTTATAGTAGTGTTATATGTTATTATAGTTATATCAGTATTATATGTTATTATAGTTATAGTAGTATTATATGTTATTATAGTTATAGTAGTATTATATGTTATTATAGTTATATCAGTATTATATGTTATAAGCAGCTTTTGTTTCCCGCATGTCAGAAGTACGTAAGATAATGAACGATGGAGCCGTAAGATCCGTGGATCGATAGGGATTCGGATCCGGTACACGCAGCCTAGGCAGACGACGCGGGCGGGGCGACTTGGGTAAAACTCGAGCGAGAAGGGCTTTGAATTCCCTAAAAGTAGCGTTGGCAAGAAAAGGGGCCAGTGCGCATGCGCTTGGAGATAGTTTCCACATGGAAAAAACACCATTTCGGGCAGGGAGGGTGGGGGCTCTGCCCCCACCTCCTCCGAAATGTGCCCTATAAGGGTCCCCAGAAAACATCGTGATTTCTCTCATATTTGAGTAGGTAGAAACCACGAAGTCACTGCAAGACGTATAGGAAGACATACCGGGCAAGCGACATTGTTAGCACCGCTGGGGAGGGCCTACCTGCGTAAATATTAATGTATTTCTGTCGCCTCGTGCTGCAGAAGCATTCCCGCCCAATGTCTGCCAGTGTGGAGAGGTTAAAGTCACATAAACACGGCGAAATTCGCACACCACGCACTGACCGACACGCATACTAGCGAGAGGACGACAGTTACCGCTTACGATGTCAAGATTTAACAGTTGTAGAGCGAGAAAACACTTAAATATCACCGAAATAACACGAAAATAGCACGAGACACATCGTAAACAAACCAGCGCCATGTTCCGTGACGTCAGAGACAGCCTTCCTCTCGCTGCCAGCCATCATTTGGTCACCGAACAAATGAGCATCTGTGACAATCTCTGTGCCTCTTGGTAGCTACGTAGCCTTTGTTTATATTCGATGTCTTTTTTGATTTTTCAGCTTCTTTACATGTGGTAGGATTGTTAATATGTTCATTTAAAGGTTTTCGAAGCGATATATAAGAATTAAATGCTCATATAGTGCATTTTGAAGCTGTTTTAATGTATTGGAACGTCTTTCGAGGTTTGTAGACGGCTTTTTAAGCTATTTCAGTTTCCAGCACAGTTTCTCAGCTTGCTTTTAAGCTACGTATTCTTTCTTTACAGCAACTTACAAGGCTTTGAAGATATTTTAAGCTTCTTCTAAAGTATTTTAAGGTTATATAGGTGTTTTGGGACGAGATTTAAACTATTTTATGTTAATTTACAGATTTGCGGAACGGTTTTATATGACTTACTGCTTCTTTAGAGATGTTTGAATCGTTGCTTAAGTATTTTACGCTTGTTCAGAGTATATTGCAGCTGATTTGAAGGAATATGTGTTTACCTAGAGCTCTTGGAAGCATTTTTATGGCATTATTTGTTTGTATAGAGGTTTTTGCTTGGTTTTATAAGTAACTTAAGCTTTCTCGGAGGATTGTAAAATATTGTTGAAGCGTTTTAAGGTTACTTGGAATTTATCGAAGCGGTTTTATACAATTTGCTACTTGATTAGAGGTTTGTGGATCGTATTTAAAGTGTTTTAAACGTCCCCAGAGGATTGTGGAGGATTGTAGAAGTGTTTTAAAGGTTAATTAGCCTTTCTAGGAGCGGTTATATAGCAAGTTTTGTTTCTGAAGAGGTTGTTGGTTCGTTTATAAACTATATTAAGCATCGTAACAGTATTGTGTAGCGTTGTTGATGTATTTTAAGGTTAATTAGAGTTTCTGGGAGCGGTTATATAGTATGCTTTGTTTCTTGAGGAGTTGCTGGATCGTTTCAAATATATTTTAATGTTAATTACAGTTTCTCGGAGCGGTTATATAGCAAGTTTTGTTTCTTAAGGAGTTGCTGGTTCGTTTCTAATGTATTTTAATGTCAATTACAGCTTCTCGGAGCGGTTATATAGCAAGTTTTGTTTCTTAAGGAGTTGCTGGTTCGTTTCTAATGTATTTTTATGTCAATTACAGCTTCTCGGAGCGGTTATATAGCAAGTTTTGTTTCTTAAGGAGTTGCTGGTTCGTTTCTAATGTATTTTAATGTCAATTACAGCTCCTCGGAGCGGTTATATAGCAAGTTTTGTTTCTTAAGGAGTTGCTGGTTCGTTTATAATATATTTTAAGGTTAATTAGAGCTTCTCGGAGCGGTTATATAGCAAGTTTTGTTTGTTAAGGAGTTGCTGGTTCCTTTATAATATATTTTAAGGTTAATTAGAGCTTCTCGGAGCGGATATATAGTACATTTTGTTTGTGAAGGAGTTGCTGGTTCGTTTATAATATATTTTAAAGTTAATTAGAGCTTCTCGGAGCGGTTATATAGTACATTTTGTTTGTTAAGGAGTTGCTGGTTCGTCTATAATATATTTTAAGGTTAATTAGAGCTTCTCGGAGCGGTTATATAGTACATTTTGTTTGTTAAGGAGTTGCTGGTTCCTTTATAATATATTTTAAGGTTAATTAGAGCTTCTCGGAGCGGTTATATAGTACATTTTGTTTGTTAAGGATTTGCTGGTTCGTCTATAATATATTTTAAGGTTAATTAGAGCTTCTCGGAGCGGTTATATAGTACATTTTGTTTGTTAAGGAGTTGCTGGTTCGTCTATAATATATTTTAAGGTTAATTAGAGCTTCTCGGAGCGGTTATATAGTACATTTTGTTTGTTAAGGAGTTGCTGGTTCGTTTATAATATATTTTAAGGTTAATTAGAGCTTCTCGGAGCGGTTATATAGTACATTTTGTTTGTTAAGGAGTTGTTAAGTATTATATATGTTATTATAGTTATATCAGTATTATATGTTATTATAGTTATAGTAGTATTATATGTTATTATAGTTATATCAGTATTATATGTTATTATAGTTATATCAGTGTTATATGTTATTATAGTTATATCAGTATTATATGTTATTATAGTTATATCAGTATTATATGTTATTATAGTTATATCAGTATTATATGTTATTATAGTTATATCAGTATTATATGTTATTATAGTTATATCAGTATTATATGTTATTATAGTTATAGTAGTATTATATGTTATTATAGTTATATCAGTATTATATGTTATTATAGTTATAGTAGTATTATATGTTATTATAGTTATATCAGTATTATATGTTATTATAGTTATAGTAGTATTATATGTTATTATAGTTATAGTAGTATTATATGTTACTATAGTTATATCAGTATTATATGTTATTATAGTTATATCAGTATTATATGTTATTATAGTTATATCAGTATTATATGTTATTATAGTTATATCAGTATTATATGTTATTATAGTTATAGTAGTATTATATGTTATTATAGTTATAGTAGTATTATATGTTATTATAGTTATATCAGTATTATATGTTATTATAGTTATATCAGTATTATATGTTATTATAGTTATAGTAGTATTATATGTTATTATAGTTATATCAGTATTATATGTTATTATAGTTATAGTAGTATTATATGTTATTATAGTTATATCAGTATTATATGTTATTATAGTTATAGTAGTATTATATGTTATTATAGTTATAGTAGTATTATATGTTATTATAGTTATATCAGTATTATATGTTATTATAGTTATAGTAGTATTATATGTTATTATAGTTATAGTAGTATTATATGTTATTATAGTTATAGTAGTATTATATGTTATTATAGTTATATCAGTGTTATATGTTATTATAGTTATATCAGTATTATATGTTATTATAGTTATATCAGTATTATATGTTATTATAGTTATATCAGTATTATATGTTATTATAGTTATATCAGTGTTATATGTTATTATAGTTATATCAGTGTTATATGTTATTATAGTTATATCAGTATTATATGTTATTATAGTTATATCAGTATTATATGTTATTATAGTTATATCAGTATTATATGTTATTATAGTTATATCAGTATTATATGTTATTATAGTTATAGTAGTATTATATGTTATTATAGTTATATCGGTATTATATGTTATTATAGTTATATCAGTATTATATGTTATTATAGTTATATCAGTATTATATGTTATTATAGTTATATCGGTATTATATGTTATTATAGTTATAGTAGTATTATATGTTATTATAGTTATATCAGTATTATATGTTATTATAGTTATATCGGTATTATATGTTATTATAGTTATATCAGTGTTATATGTTATTATAGTTATAGTAGTATTATATGTTATTATAGTTATATCGGTATTATATGTTATTATAGTTATATCAGTATTATATGTTATTATAGTTATATCAGTATTATATGTTATTATAGTTATATCAGTATTATATGTTATTATAGTTATATCAGTATTATAACTTCTCGGAGCGGTTGTATAGCAGCTTTTGTTTCCCGCATGTCAGAAGTACGGAAGATAATGAACGATGGAGCCGTAAGATCCGTGGATCGATGGGGATTCGGATCCGGTACACGCAGCCTAGGCAGACGACGCGGGCGGGGCGACTTAGGTAAAACTCGAGCGAGAAGGAGTTTTAATTCCCTAAAAGTAGCGTTGGCAAGAAAAGGGGCCAGTGCGCATGCGCTTGGAGATAGTTTCCACATGGAAAAAACACCATTTCGGGCAGGGAGGGTGGGGGCTCTGCCCCCACCTCCTCCGAAATGTGCCCTATAAGGGTCCCCAGAAAAATCGCGATTTCTCTCATATTTGAGTTGGTAGAAACCACGAAGTCACTGCAAGACGTATAGGAAGACATTCCGGGCAAGCGACATTGTTAGCACCGCTGGGGAGGGCCTACCTGCGTAAATATTAATGAATTTCTGTCGCCTCGTGCTCCAGAAGCATTCCCGCCCAATGTCTGCCAGTGTGGAGAGGTTAAAGTCACATATACACACCGAAATACGCACACGACGCACTGACCGACACGCATTCTAGCGAGAGGACGACTGTTACCGCTTACGATGTCAAGATTTAACAGTTGTAGAGCGAGAAAACACTTAAATATCGCCGAAATAACACGAAAATAGCACGAGACACATCGTAAACAAACCAGCGCCATGTTCCGTGACGTCAGAGACAGCCTTCCTCTCGCTGCCAGCCATCATTTGGTCACCGAACAAATGAGCATCTGTGACAATCTCTGTGCCTCTTGGTAGCTACGTAGCCTTTGTTTATATTCGATGTCTTTATTGATTTTTCAGCTTCTTTACATGTGGTAGGATTGTTAATATGTTCATTTAAAGGTTTTCGAAGCGATATATAAGAATTAAATGCTCATATAGTGCATTTTGAAGCTGTTTTAATGTATTGGAACGTCTTTCGAGGTTTGTAGACGGCTTTTTAAGCTATTTCAGTTTCCAGCACAGTTTCTCAGCTTGCTTTTAAGCTACGTATTCCTTCTTTACAGCAACTTACAAGGGTTTGAAGACATCTTAAGCTTCTTCTAAAGTATTTTAAGGTTATATAGGTGTTTTGGGACGGGATTTAAACTATTTTATGTTAATTTACAGATTTGCGGAACGGTTTTATATGACTTACTGCTTCTTTAGAGATGTTTGAATCGTTGTTTAAGTATTTTACGCTTGTTCAGAGTATATTGCAGCTGATTTGAAGGAATATGTGTTTACCTAGAGCTCTTGGAAGCGTTTTTATGGCATTAGTTGTTTGTATACAGGTTTTTGCTTGGTTTTATAAGTAACTTAAGCTTTCTCGGAGGATTGTAAAATATTGTTGAAGCGTTTTAAGGTTACTTGGAATTTATCGAAGCGGTTTTATACAATTTGCTACTTGATTAGAGGTTTGTGGATCGTATTTAAAGTGTTTTAAACGTCCCCAGAGGATTGTAGAGGATTGTAGAAGTGTTTTAAAGGTTAATTAGCCTTTCTAGGAGCGGTTATATAGCAAGTTTTGTTTCTGAAGATGTTGTTGGTTCGTTTATAAACTATATTAAGCATCGTAACAGTATTGTGTAGCGTTGTTGATGTATTTTAAGGTTAATTAGAGTTTCTGGGAGCGGTTATATAGTATGCTTTGTTTCTTGAGGAGTTGCTGGATCGTTTCAAATATATTTTAATGTTAATTACAGTTTCTCGGAGCGGTTATATAGCAAGTTTTGTTTCTTAAGGAGTTGCTGGTTCGTTTCTAATGTATTTTAATGTTAATTAGAGCTTCTCGGAGCGGTTCTATAGCAAGTTTTGTTTGTTAAGGAGTTGCTGGTTCGTTTATAATATATTTTAAGGTTAATTAGAGCTTCTCGGAGCGGTTATATAGTACATTTTGTTTGTTAAGGAGTTGCTGGTTCCTTTATAATATATTTTAAGGTATTGCTGTATTACAGGTTTCCCTTTCTTAGCTCTAGTGATCGCGGCTACCAATTCTGCCGGATAGATTGCCAGTAAATGGGATGCAGGCTGTAGCGGTAGACTTATCTGACGCTTGCTGTTTTACAGGTTTCCCTTTCTTAGCTCTAGTGATCGTGGCTACCAATTCTGCCGGATAGATTGCCAGTAAATGGGATGCAGGCTGTAGCAGTAGGCTTATCTGACGCTTGCTGTATTACAGGTTTCCCTTTCTTAGCTCTAGTGATCGCGGCTACCAATTCTGCCGGATAGATTGCCAGTAAATGGGATGTAGGCTGTAGCGGTAGGCTTATCTGACGCTTGCTGTTTTACATGTTTCGCTTTCTTAGCTCTGGTGATCGAGGCTACTGATTCTACCGGATAGCTTGCCAGTAAATGGGATGCAGGCCGTAGCGGTAGGCTTATCTGACGCTTGCTGTATTACAGGTTTCCCTTTCTTAGCTCTAGTGATCGCGGCTACCAATTCTGCCGGATAGATTGCCAGTAAATGGGATGCAGGCTGTAGCGGTAAACTTATCTGACGCTTGCTGTATTACAGGTTTCCCTTTCTTAGCTCTAGTGATCGCGGCTACCAATTCTGCCGGATAGATTGCCAGTAAATGGGATGTAGGCTGTAGCGGTAGGCTTATCTGACGCTTGCTGTTTTACAGGTTTCGCTTTCTTAGCTCTGGTGATCGAGGCTATTGATTCTACCGGATAGCTTGCCAGTAAATGGGATGCAGGCCGTAGCGGTAGGCTTATCTGACGCTTGCTGTATTACAGGTTTCCCTTTCTTAGCTCTAGTGATCGCGGCTACCAATTCTGCCGGATAGATTGCCAGTAAATGGGATGCAGGCTGTAGCGGTAGACTTATCTGACGCTTGCTGTTTTACAGGTTTCCCTTTCTTAGCTCTAGTGATCGTGGCTACCAATTCTGCCGGATAGATTGCCAGTAAATGGGATGCAGGCTGTAGCAGTAGGCTTATCTGACGCTTGCTGTATTACAGGTTTCCCTTTCTTAGCTCTAGTGATCGCGGCTACCAATTCTGCCGGATAGATTGCCAGTAAATGGGATGTAGGCTGTAGCGGTAGGCTTATCTGACGCTTGCTGTTTTACATGTTTCGCTTTCTTAGCTCTGGTGATCGAGGCTACTGATTCTACCGGATAGCTTGCCAGTAAATGGGATGCAGGCCGTAGCGGTAGGCTTATCTGACGCTTGCTGTATTACAGGTTTCCCTTTCTTAGCTCTAGTGATCGCGGCTACCAATTCTGCCGGATAGATTGCCAGTAAATGGGATGCAGGCTGTAGCGGTAAACTTATCTGACGCTTGCTGTATTACAGGTTTCCCTTTCTTAGCTCTACTGATCGCGGCTACCAATTCTGCCGGATAGATTGCCAGTAAATGGGATGTAGGCTGTAGCGGTAGGCTTATCTGACGCTTGCTGTTTTACAGGTTTCGCTTTCTTAGCTCTGGTGATCGAGGCTATTGATTCTACCGGATAGCTTGCCAGTAAATGGGATGCAGGCCGTAGCGGTAGGCTTATCTGACGCTTGCTGTATACAGGTTTCCCTTTCTTAGCTCTAGTGATCGCGGCTACCAATTCTGCCGGATAGATTGCCAGTAAATGGGATGCAGGCTGTAGCGGTAGACTTATCTGACGCTTGCTGTTTTACAGGTTTCCCTTTCTTAGCTCTAGTGATCGCGGCTACCAATTCTGCCGGATAGATTGCCAGTAAATGGGATGCAGGCTGTAGCAGTAGGCTTATCTGACGCTTGCTGTATTACAGGTTTCCCTTTCTTAGCTCTAGTGATCGCGGCTACCAATTCTGCCGGATAGATTGCCAGTAAATGGGATGTAGGCTGTAGCGGTAGGCTTATCTGACGCTTGCTGTTTTACAGGTTTCGCTTTCTTAGCTCTGGTGATCGAGGCTACTGATTCTGCCGGATAGATTGCCAGTAAACGGGATGCAGGCTGTAGCGGTAGGCTTATCTGACGCTTGCTGTATTACAGGTTTCCCATTCTTAGCTCTGGTGATCGAGGCTACTAATTCTGCCAGATATATTGCCGGTAAATCGGATGCAGCATGTAGCGGTATGCTTATCTGACGATTGCTGTATTACAGTTTTCACTTTCTTAGCTCTGGTGATCGAGGCTACTGATTCTGCCGGATAGATTGCCAGTAAATGGGATGCAGCATGTAGCGGTAGGCTGATCTGACGCTTGCTGTATTACAGGTTTCCCTTTCTTAGTTCTGGTGATCGAGGCAACTGATTCTGCTGATAGAATGCTAGTAAATGAGATGCAGGCTGTAGCGTTAGGCTTATCTGACGCTTGCTGTATTACAGGTTTCCCTTTCTTAGGTCAGGTGATTGAGGCTAATGATTCTGCCGGATAGATTGCCAGTAAACGGGATGCAGCCTGTAGCGGTAGGCTTATCTGACGCTTGCTGTACTACAGGTTTCCCTTTCTTAGATCTGGTGATCCAGGCTACTGATTTTTCCGGATAGATTGCTAGTAAATGGGATACAGGCTGTAGCGGTAGGCTTATCTGACGCCTGCTGTACTACAGGTTTCCCTTTCTTAGCTCTGGTGATCGAGGCTACTAATTCTGCCAGATATATTGCCAGTAAATGGGATGCAGCATGTAGCGGTATGCTTATCTGACGCTTGCTGTATTACAGTTTTCACTTTCTTAGCTCTGGTGATCGAGGCTACTGATTCTGCCGGATAGATTGCCAGTAAATGGGATGCAGCATGTAGCGGTAGGCTGATCTGACGCTTGCTGTATTACAGGTTTCCCTTTCTTAGCTCTGGTGATCGAGGCAACTGATTCTGCTGACAGAATGCTAGTAAATGAGATGCAGGCTGTAGCGTTAGGCTTATCTGACGCTTGCTGTATTACAGGTTTCCCTTTCTTAGGTCAGGTGATCGAGGCTAATGATTCTGCCGGATAGATTGCCAGTAAACGGGATGCAGCCTGTAGCGGTAGGCTTATCTGACGCTTGCTGTACTACAGGTTTCCCTTTCTTAGATCTGGTGATCCAGGCTACTGATTTTTCCGGATAGATTGCTAGTAAATGGGATACAGGCTGTCGCGGTAGGCTTATCTGACGCTTGCTGTACTACAGGTTTCCCTTTCTTAGCTCTGGTGATCGAGGCTACTGATTCGATAGGGTAGATTGCCAGTAAACAGGATGCAGGCTGTAGCTGTAGGCTTATCTGACGCTTGCTGTATTACAGGTTTCCCTTTCTTAGCGCAGGTGATCAAGGCTACTGATTCTGCCGGATAGGTTAACAGTAAATGGGATGCAGGCTGTAGCGGTAGGCTTATCTGACGCTTGCTGTATTACAGGTTTCCCTTTCTCAGCTCTGGTGATCGAGGTACTGATTCTGCCGGATAGGTTGTCGGTAAACGGGATGTAGGCTGTAGCAGTAGGCTTATCTGACGCTTGCTGTATTACAGGTTTCCCTTTCTCAGCTCTGGTGATCGAGGCTACTGTTTCTGCCGGAGAGGTTGTCGGTAAACGGGATGTAGCCTGTAGCGGTAAGCTTATCTGACGCTTGCTGTATTACAGGTTTACCTTTTTAAGCTCTAGTGATCGAGGCTACTAATTCTGCCGAATAGATTCACAGTAAATGGGATGCAGGATGTAGCGGTAGGCTTGTCTCACGCATGCTGTATTACAGGTTTCCCTTTCTTAGCTCTGGTGATCGAGGCTACTGATTCTGCAGGATAGGTTGTCAGTAAACGGGATGTAGGCTGTAGAGGTTGGCTTATGTGTTGCTTGCTGTATTACAGGTTTCCCTTTCTTAGCTCTAGTGATGGAGGCTACCAATTCTGCCTGATAGTTGGCCAGTAAATGGGATGCAGGCTGTAGCGGTAGGCTTGTCTCACGCTTGCTATATTACAGGTTTCCCTTTCTTAGCTCTGGTGATCGAAGCTACTGATTCTGCCTGATAGTTGGCCAGTAAATGGGATGCAGGCTGTAGCGGTAGCTTTATCTGACGCTTGCTGTAACACAGTTTTCACTTTCTTAGCTCTGGTGACCGAGGCTACTGACTCTGCCAGATAGATTGCCAGTAAATGGGATGCAGGCTGTAGCGGTAGGCTTCTCTGAAGATGCTGTATTTACATGTTTCCCTTTCCTAGCTTTGGTGATCGAGACTACTGATTCTGCCGGATAGATTGCCAGTAAATGGGATGCAAGCTGTAGCGGTATGCTTATCTGACGCTTGCTGTATTACAGTTTTCACTTTCATAGCTCTGGTGATCGAGGCTACTGATTCTGCCGGATAGATTGCCAGTAAATGGGATGCAGGCTGTAGCGGTAGTCTTATCTGACATTTGCTGCATTACAGGTTTCCCTTTCTTAGCTCTGGTAATCGAGGCTACTGATTCTGCAGGATAGGTTGTCAGTAAACGGGATGTAGGCTGTAGAGGTTGGCTTATGTGTTGCTTGCTGTAT
This sequence comes from Mantis religiosa, assembly GCA_030765055.1. Lineage (NCBI taxonomy): Eukaryota > Metazoa > Arthropoda > Insecta > Mantodea > Mantidae > Mantis > Mantis religiosa. The sequence goes on along the minus strand of CM060955.1, from coordinate 176,917,205 downwards.
TACAGGTTTCCCTTTCTTAGCTCTAGTGATCGAGGCTACCAATTCTGCCGGATAGTTGGCCAGTAAATGGGATGCAGGCTGTAGCGGTAGGCTTGTCTCACGCTTGCTATATTACAGGTTTCCCTTTCTTAGCTCTGGTGATCGAAGCTACTGATTCTGCCTGATAGTTGGCCAGTAAATGGGATGCAGGCTGTAGCGGTAGCTTTATCTGACGCTTGCTGTATTATAGTTTTCCATTTTTAAGCTCTGGTGATCGAGGCTACTGATTCTGCCTGATAGATTGCCAGTAAATGGGATACAGTATGTAGCGGTATGCTTATGTGACGCTTGCTGTATTATAGGTTTCCCTTTCTTAGCTCTGGTGATCGAGGCTACTGATTCTGCCAGATATATTGCCAGTAAATGGGATGCAGCATGTAGCGGTATGCTTATCTGACGCTTGCTGTAACACAGTTTTCACTTTCTTAGCTCTGGTGACCGAGGCTACTGACTCTGCCTGATAGATTGCCAGTAAATGGGATGCAGGCTGTAGCGGTAGGCTTCTCTGAAAATGCTGTATTTACATGCTTCCCTTTCCTAGCTTTGGTGATCGAGACTACTGATTCTGCCGGATAGATTGCCAGTAAATGGGATGCAGGCTGTAGCGGTAGGCTTATCTGACGCTTGCTGTATTACAGTTTTCCCTTTCCTAGCTCTAGTGACCGAGGCTACTGATTCTGCCGGATAGGTTGTCGCTAAACGGGATGCAGGCTGTAGCGGTAGGCTTATCTGACGCTTCCTGTATTACAGTTTTCCCTTTCCTATCTCTGGTGATCGAGGTTTCTGATTCTACCGGATAGATTGCCAGTAAACGGGATGCAGGCTGTAGTGGTAGACTTGTCTCACGCTTGCTGTATTACAGGTTTCCCTTTCTTAGCTCTGGTGATCGAGGCTGCTGATTCTGCCTGATAGATTGCCAGTAAATGGGATGCATGCTGTAGCGGTAGGCTTATCTGACGCTTGCTGTATTACAGGTTTTCTTTTCTTAGCTTTGGTGATCGAGGCTACTGATTCTGCCTGATAGATTGCCAGTAAATGGGATGCAGGCTGTAGCGGTAGGCTTATCTGACGCTTGCTGTATTACAGGTTTCCCTTTCTTAGCTCTGGTGATCGAGGCTACTGATTCTGCCGGATAGATTGCCAGTAAATGGGATGCAGGCTGTAGCGGTAGGCTTATCTGACGCTTGCTGTATTACAGTTTTCCCTTTCCTAGCTCTAGTGACCGAGGCTACTGATTCTGCCGGATAGGTTGTCGCTAAACGGGATGCAGGCTGTAGCGGTAGGCTTATCTGACGCTTGCTGTATTACAGTTTTCCCTTTCCTAGCTCTGGTGATCGAGGCTACTGATTCTGCCGGATAGGTTGTCGGTAAACGGGATGCAGGCTGTAGTGGTAGGCTTATCTGACGCTTGCTGTAATACAGGTTTCCCTTTCTTAATTTTGGTGACCGAGGCTTCAACGGAGTAGCCGTGTTGACCGAAAGTGAGTCTCAGGTGCTGTAATTCTTGTTTTAAGTGACTGGGATCAGAGATAGACGAAGCTCTGTTGGCCAGTGTATTGAGAACTCCCAGTCATCTGCCTGGCTGCCCGAGAAGAAAGTAAATGATTTGGATTGTTCGGATGGGATTCGACAGTTCAAACAGACTGGTATATTGTAGCTGTGTCACAAGCGGGGCATCTCCGGGAGGGAGGATGAGGTGGGAGAGACAGAGGGCGACCGACCGCAAGGATTCACTACGGTATAGAGGGTGACTTTTTTGTAATTTACGCTTTCCAACGTAAAGTCATATCGGACGATGAATGGAATGATGCTCAAATGAGCCCGGGGTACATAGAGCTTAGAGTTACCCGACGTTAGTCTTTCAGGATAAGAGAAAACCCGGAAATGAACCTTATCCAGGCAACTCACCCTGAACTAAATTCGAACTCGGGACCTCTTAAACGTGAGGCAGACACGCTACCACCACGGTACCGAGGCGGGCGTGCAGAGGTACATACACTTTACCAGATACTCATTGGTTCGGCGATGTGAAGCCGCTCTTCCAGAGAGAAGGAGCACTTCGAGGCTGCAACATATGTTCATCCTCTACATGATGTATTAGAAAGACACTTTGTAAGTAGATATTTGGAGAAGAACATGGGAATTACAGAGCTATCACAAGTTTAGACAGTGTAGGAGAAGCTGTTTAATGGTATTTCAAATACCATTCCATAATGAGAGTTGTGAGGTTATGTTAGCAAAAGTAAATATTGCTACTTGCACGAGTCTACAGGAAAGTTTAAGCGTTAATCAGCATTTCGAGTATCTGATAATAGAACAAAGAACTGTCGAAATGACGCGTGAAGGAACTCCAGATATGATAAGCTACAAGAGATATCGTCAATATATTGAACTAAGAAAAGAGGAACACTACGGGACGCCTTTCCAAAAATATGCAACATTAGCCACAATTTACAGCGATAATGGAGAGGTTAAATATGAAACTGTTTCAAAATAAAACTTGAAAATTAATATTAGTAGTTTCAGAACAACTCCGATTCAAAATATTGTATAAAAATTAATGTAGGTAAACAACAGTTCATTTCTTTGTTTTAACTCTGGTGAAATGACGGTGGAGGAAACCGGAGGTCCCGGAGAAAACCCGCCCTAGTGTCATCTCAGCCATCACAAACCTCACTTCGATAGCCAGGATTTCAACCACGGATCTTCTGATCTTCGTCCAGCCGCTCTAACCATTGAGCCACTATGGCCAACGTGGCAACATGATATTATATTCTCCACCTGACTCATGTTTTTCCCGGTAAACCACTAGGAGTTCTCATAAACACATGAGACAACTACCTTAATGACGACTTACTATGCTGTAGGTACTTTAAGGCCCGGGCTTTATAGTAAACCACTAGGAGTTCTCATAAACACATGAGACAACTACCTTAATGACGACTTGCTATGCTGTAGGTACTTTAAGGCCCGGGCTTTATAGTAAACCACTAGGAGTTCTCATAAACACATGAGACAACTACCTTAATGACGACTTACTATGCTGTAAGTACTTTAAGGCCCGGGCTTTATAGTAAACCACTAGGAGTTCTCATAAACACATGAGACAACTACCTTAATGACGACTTACTATGCTGTAAGTACTTTAAGGTCCGGGCTTTATAGTAAACCACTAGGAGTGCTCATATACACAAGAGACAACTACCTTAATGACGACTTACTATGCTGTAGGTACTTTAAGGTCCGGGCTTTATAGTAAACCACTAGGAGTTCTCATAAACACATGAGACAACTACCTTAATGACGACTTGCTATGCTGTAGGTACTTTAAGGCCCGGGCTTTATAGTAAACCACTAGGAGTTCTCATAAACACATGAGACAACTACCTTAATGACGACTTACTATGCTGTAGGTACTTTAAGGTCCGGGCTTTATAGTAAACCACTAGGAGTTCTCATAAACACATGAGACAACTACCTTAATGACGACTTACTATGCTGTAGGTACTTTAAGGCCCGGGCTTTATAGTAAACCACTAGGAGTTCTCATAAACACATGAGACAACTACCTTAATGACGACTTGCTATGCTGTAGGTACTTTAAGGCCCGGGCTTTATAGTAAACCACTAGGAGTTCTCATAAACACATGAGACAACTACCTTAATGACGACTTACTATGCTGTAGGTACTTTAAGGTCCGGGCTTTATAGTAAACCACTAGGAGTTCTCATAAACACATGAGACAACTACCTTAATGACGACTTACTATGCTGTAGGTACTTTAAGGTCCGGGCTTTATAGTAAACCACTAGGAGTTCTCATAAACACATGAGACAACTACCTTAATGACGACTTACTATGCTGTAAGTACTTTAAGGTCCGGGCTTTATAGTAAACCACTAGGAGTGCTCATATACACAAGAGACAACTACCTTAATGACGACTTACTATGCTGTAGGTACTTTAAGGCCCGGGCTTTATAGTAAACCACTAGGAGTTCTCATAAACACATGAGACAACTACCTTAATGACGACTTACTATGCTGTAAGTACTTTAAGGTCCGGGCTTTATAGTAAACCACTAGGAGTTCTCATAAACACATGAGACAACTACCTTAATGACGACTTACTATGCTGTAGGTACCTTAAGGCCCGGGCTTTATAGTAAACCACTAGGAGTTCTCATAAACACATGAGACAACTACCTTAATGACGACTTACTATGCTGTAAGTGCTTTAAGGTCCGGGCTTTATAGTAAACCACTAGGAGTTCTCATATACACAAGAGACAACTACCTTAATGACGACTTACTATGCTGTAGGTACTTTAAGGCCCGGGCTTTATAGTAAACCACTAGGAGTTCTCATAAACACATGAGACAACTACCTTAATGACGACTTACTATGCTGTAAGTACTTTAAGGAACGGGCTTTATAGTAATCCACTAGGAGTTCTCATAAACACATGAGACAACTACCTTAATGACGACTTACTATGCTGTAGGTACCTTAAGGCCCGGGCTTTATAGTAAACCACTAGGAGTTCTCATAAACACATGAGACAACTACCTTAATGACGACTTACTATACTGTAGGTACTTTAAGGCCCGGGCTTTATAGTAAACCACTAGGAGTTCTCATAAACACATGAGACAACTACCTTAATGACGACTTACTATGCTGTAAGTACTTTAAGGTCCGGACTTTATAGTAAACCACTAGGAGTTCTCATAAACACATGAGACAACTACCTTAATGACGACTTACTATACTGTAGGTACTTTAAGGTCCGGACTTTATAGTAAACCACTAGGAGTTCTCATAAACACATGAGACAACTACCTTAATGACGACTTACTATGCTGTAGGTACTTTAAGGCCCGGACTTTATAGTAAACCACTAGGAGTTCTCATAAACACATGAGACAACTACCTTAATGACGACTTACTATGCTGTAGGTACTTTAAGGTCCGGGCTTTATAGTAAACCACTAGGAGTTATCATAAACACATGACACAACTACCTTAATGACGACTTACTGTACTGTAAGTACTTTAAGGCCCGGACTCTATAGTTCGGACCACTATTAGGTCAATTAATGGAAATTAATTGTTCTTTCACACTATCAGTGTGTAGGACGCACTATGAAAGGGTAGAGCCAGACTGAAAGATTCAATGCCATAGCCGGGATTTCAACCACGGATCTTCTGGTCTCCGTCCAGCCGCTCTACAGCCGCTCACCTGAATTTTTGTCGGTGGGTATCTCCTTTGTATTATGTGATTTCAAAAGGTGTTGAACACTAAATTTGTTCTGTGGGGCCAAAGTAATATTGTGCTCTTTGAAAACTTTTTGGAAAAGGTGTGTAGCTCTGTGATGATATCTAAATTTTCTGTATGAAGTTTCATTGCTGATGGGGGGAAAGAGAAGTTACTTGTTTGCATCTTTGTTGTCTTTTGAATTTATCGATGTTCTTTTCCACCAATTCAGCACTGAATCCATTGTATTCTGCAATGTGAATGATATTATTGTACTCTTTGATATATTCCATCTTGTTTAAAGGTGCATTAACCAGCCTGTAAGTTTAACTGTTCTTAACAGCATGCTGTTATCAACAATCAGGTGTGTACCGGATAAACTGCAAAGACTGTTACAACTTTTACATTGGAAAAACAAAAAGGAACTTGAACATTAGGTTTAAAGAGCATTTTAGGAACATCAGGAACAAAGAAATAGATAAATCGGCGGTAGTGTTCCATTTTTGGAAGGTGAATCATGATATAGAATGAGAAATCCTCATATTAAAAAGTGTCCAAGGTACAGCTGTATTAACCACGTGGGAAAAGGTCTTCATAAAGAAATATGAAAAAAGTTGTTTAATTTCAACACTACCTTTGAAGAAAACCCAAACTTCAAGTTCATCAAAATACCGACAGACGCACCTATCACCTCCAGTGAGTTCAACAAACCAACATCCATTAGTCGACAACAGCTGATGATGTTAGGAAGATCCTAACGAAACATGTTCTAGGTAAATACTAGCAATAAATGGAGCATTGAGTATTAGTTCGACTCAAAATTATATTAATTAAGTGCTTCATTGTATCATAGTCCTTACACATTGGAATTTGAGTAACTGCTGTAACTACTCAATCAGCTTTTACTGTACAAAAGAAAAATATATTACACCTTTGTATATAATCTTAACCTAAAAGTGCCGCAGCCCAAGCTACTCAAAACATCGGAAACGGCAAAGCAAAACTGTCAAAACAATTGCGATTAATTTGAGCGTAATTTTGCATGAGAATGTGTTATTGTCATCATTTCGTATTGGTATGACTATTTCTGTGGAATTCAGATATCATTGTTTGGAAATGTCCCGCAATTATTCTGTGTTCACAAACATCAGTAAAGGTAATAAATATGATCATTCACATCTGAAATAATATGTTACAATTGTCCAACAGCATTCCAGTCATTGTTGCAGTCTGCACTAGCTGCATTGTTGTTTAACATCGTCGTAACTCTTATATGAAACTGGATTAAAAAGGAAAGGTCTATTCGTTTTTGAAACAGAAACTAACTCCAAAAGTACTACGAATTCGCAAAGTTGCTAACACGGTGGTTGGTCTCTAAAACGAGCCATTTTGAAAATATATGGCATTAGAGGATAGACGTTAAACTACTTTCGATTTGAACACCAACTATTTTACCACAAATTTTAATAAGCCACGAAATAGGCCCATAATATAACAAATAACAGCATAACAATGCATGGTCGTGTACAACAAAACTCCCGTAGGGAGGGGATCTGTCACCTTCAGCTGCCGTGGTGCGGGCGCTGCGGACATGAAGAGAGAGAGAGAGGAGCTTGAACTGTTTATCTGCTCTGTTAGTAGATCTGTTTACTACGAAATGAGTGTATGAGAGTACATATGAGTTACCCATGCTGCCAGATCTAATGCTCGTTTCAGTAGCTGCAGTGATAGATATTATGTACTGTCTACTCACCACAAGAAGACAAGCGGGGTCTGAAGAGGGAGAGGAGTTTCAACTGTTTATCTGCTCTGTTAGTGGATCTGTTTACTACGAAATGAGTGTATGAGAGTACATATGAGTTACCCATACTATCAGACCTAATGCTCGTTTGAGTAACTGCAGTGATAGGTATTATGTACTGTCTATCCACCACAAGAAGACAAGCGGGGCATGAAGAGGAAGAGGACCTTGAACTATTTATCTGCTCTGTTAGTAGATCTGTTTACTACGAAATGAGTGAATGAGAGTACATATGAGTTACCCATACTGTCAGATCTAATGCTCGTTTCAGTAACTGTAGTGATAGGTATTATGTACTGTCTACCCACCACAAGAAGACAAGCGGGGCATGAAGAGGGAGAGGGGCTTGAACTGTTTATCTACTCTGTTAGTAGATCTGTTTACTACGAAATGAGTGTATGAGAGTACATATGAGTTACCCATACTGTCAGATCTAATGCTCGTTTCAGTAACTGTAGTGACAGGTATTATGTACTGTCTACCCACCACAAGAAGACAAGCGGGGCCTGAAGAGGGAGAGAGAGGAACTTGAACTGTTTATCTGCTCTGTTAGTGGATCTGTTTACTACGAAATGAGTGTATGAGAGTACATATGAGTTACCCATACTATCAGACCTAATGCTCGTTTGAGTAACTACAGTGATAGATATTATGTACTGTCTACCCACCACAAGAAGACAAGCGGGGCCAGAAGAGGGAGAGGGGCTTGAACTGTTTATCTGTTCTGTTAGTGGATCAGTTTACTGCGAAATGAGTGTATGAGAGTACATATGAGTCACTCATACTGTCAGATCTAATGCTCGTTTCAGTAACTGCAGTGATAGGTATTATGTACTGTCTACCCACCACAAGAAGACAAGCGGGGCATGAAGAGGGAGAGGGGCTTGAACTGTTTATCTGCTCTGTTAGTAGATCTGTTTACTACGAAATGAGTGTATCAGAGTACATATGAGTCACTCATACTGTCAGATCTAATCCTCGTTTCAGTAACTGCAGTGATAGATATTACGTGCTGTCTACCCACCACAAGAAGACAAGCGGGGCATGAAGAGGGAGAGGGGCTTGAACTGTTTATCTGCTCTGTTAGTAGATCTGTTTACTAGGAAATGAGTGTATGAGAGTACATATGAGTCACTCATACTGTCAGATCTAATGCTCGTTTCAGTAGCTGCAGTGATAGATATTACGTGCTGTCTACCCACCACAAGAAGACAAGCGGGGCATGAAGAGGGAGAGGGGCTTGAACTGTTTATCTGCTCTGTTAGTAGATCTGCTTACTACGAAATGAGTGTATCAGAGTACATATGAGTCACGCATACTGTCAGATCTAATGCTCGTTTCAGTAGCTGCAGTGATAGATATTACGTGCTGTTTACCCACCACAAGAAGACAAGCGGGGCATGAAGAGGGAGAGGGGCTTTAACTGTTTATCTGCTCTGTTAGTAGATCTGTTTACTAGGAAATGAGTGTATGAGAGTACATATGAGTCACTCATACTGTCAGATCTAATGCTCGTTTCAGTAGCTGCAGTGATAGATATTACGTGCTGTCTACCCACCACAAGAAGACAAGCGGGGCATGAAGAGGGAGAGGGGCTTGAACTGTTTATCTGCTCTGTTAGTAGATCTGTTTACTACGAAATGAGTGTATGACAGTACATATGAGTCACCCATACTGCCAGATCTAATGCTCGTTTCAGTAGCTGCAGTGATTGATATTACGTGCTGTCTACCCACCACAAGAAGACAAGCGGGGCTGAAGAGGGAGAGAGAGGAGCTTGAACTGTTTATCTGCTCTGTTAGTAGATCTGTTTACTACGAAATGAGTGTATGAGAGTACATATGAGTCACCCATACTGTCAGATCTAATCCTCGTTTCAGTAACTTCAGTGATAGGTATTATGTACTGTCTACCCACCACAAGAAGACAAGCGGGGCATGAAGAGGGGGAGGGGCTTGAACTGTTTATCTGCTCTGTTAGTAGATCTGTTTACTACGAAATGAGTGTATGATAGTACATATGAGTCACTCATACTGTCAGATCTAATGCTCGTCTCAGTAACTGCAGTGATAAGTATTATGTATGAGTGAGTCATGTGACGAAACTACGTATTTTAGATGTACCTAGCGTATTTATCACATCCGGTAGGCGAGCATAAACAGAGCAAAGGTGATTACGTTACACTTTCCTCTGCGTTACCTTCTTCTGGCTGGCAGACAGTATAGTTTGGTCTTTCCACGTCATTTTGGCGTCTATCCAACGGGATTGGCATTTAATGGCCTCACCAGCTAGACTTACTGGTGGTACTTCATCCAGTGATATCTAGCTAAAGTTATGGCTTAGCTCTTTAAGGGGTCAACGATTGAACCAGATTGTACTGAATGGAAACATAATTTAAAATACAGTATTAGTTGCTGATCATCAATTGATAATATCCCACTCAGAAGATGACATGCAAAGAGCAGTATATAGTTTAAACAACATAGCGGAAATATATAACCTTTCAATCTCAGAACACAAAACTAAAGTAATGGCTTTTAGAGGAAAGAACAACATAAGAGCAAAAATAGTTATAAACAATAAAATAATAGAACAGGTTAATAGTTTTAACTATTTAGGCTACACAGTAGCATTAGCAAATAACAACAAGGATATGTATGTATGTATGTATGTATGTATGTATGTATGTATGTATGTATGTATGTATGTATGTATGTATGTATGTATGTATGTATGTATGTATGTATGTATGTATGTATGTATGTATGTATGTATGTATTGACTGCAATTGGGTACTACCCGGTGGCAGAGTTAAGAATACAGATCAAATTACAATTACTAGATTTACAACAATAACACAATAAACAATACAAACATGATATTATTTTACTTTAGTCACTTAAAGCATATCTAATTACTTCTCTATTTACATATTTTATACCATCTAGAATTTTTTAAATTTCTTCAGCGACAGGGGACAGCCCTGAAAGACTGCTACAGGAAATTCATTCCATGCCTCAATGGTTCTATTAACAAAAAAAAATTTTCCTACGTCGGTTCTGTATCTTCTACCCTTAATTTTATACCTATGATCGTTTCGTCCATAATAATCCGGATTATCTAACCTTACACTAACGTCCACCCATGCCTTTACACCAGCATTAGCTTTGAATAATGCTACCAACCTATGTTTTTTACGCCTAATTCTTAATTCCTCCCATTTAGTCTCATCTCCTTTTATAGGCCCAAAATACTTGCCTCTTTTTATGAATTTTATTGCCCTCTTCTGTATTTTTTCTAATGGATCGATTTGGTTAGCTCTATACGGGTGCCAGCATGCTACTCCATATTCCATAACCGGCCGCACTAAGGCCTTGTAGGCAATTTCCCTGGACCTAGCGCTCCCCTTTTTCAATATTCTCATTACGAAATGTAATGCCTTCCACGCATTCCTAGATGTGGAATTTACTTGTTCGTCCCATCCAGCATTACTTGCCAGGTACACTCCCAAGTATTTGCAGCTGTCCACCTGTGGAATTTGCACCCCTCCCATGTGATAGTTAACAATAATTTTGCCCTTAGTTCTACTAAAAACAATGGACTTACTTTTCTTGGCATTAATTGACATTTTGTTAGCCGCAGCCCAATTACAGATTTCATTTAAATCATCCTGAAGAGCGGTTTCATGCACTGTATTCCGAATTTTATTATAAATGATACAATCGTCTGCAAACAACCTTATCTGGCAGTTAATATTAACAGGATGGAGGTGAAATTAAATAAATTCAATCAAATGCGTGGGACTACAATAAGAACGCTGAACAGGAAAACACGAAAGGAAACACAGATGACATTTTATAAGATAATGGCAGTCCCAACGTTAACATACGGTTCCGAAATATGGACACTGGCAAAGAACCAACGCAAACAGCTAGAATCGGCAGAGATGAGATTTTTGAGAAGTGTGGCAAGTTATAAAAGAATAGACCACGTAAGAAACGAAAAAAATAAGGGAAGAGCTTGGGATTTTTAATTTAAACAGTAAAATAATAAAGAACAAAAATGAATGGAAAAATCATATTTTAAGAATGGTCGCGGAACGACTTCCAAGGAGAGTTTTAGATTATATGCCGAAGGGAAAGAGAGATGTGTGACGCCCAGTTCTACGCTGGAAGGATCAGTAGGCTTTTGAAGGATCGGAACGGGTCACAGGGCCCATTCCTTGAACTTGATGATGATGACGATTGAACCAGATGGTGACGAGATAGGCATAGTGCTGGATCTTGCGAGCACTAGTACGATGTTGGGATGACGTGGAGGCGACAGCCATGTCATCAGCAAGCAGGTAGACCGAGCAGCGAAGTAGTAAAGGAAGGGCGTTGTTTTAGAGAAAAAAGAATATGGGTCTTAGAACACTTCCTTATCGAACACCTACTCTAATAGGACAGGGTTTGGAATAGTTCAAAGGTTCTACTGGTGAGGTAGGGATGGATAGGATGGATTCAGTGAGAATGGATATGATAGTTTACAAACGGGAGATCAGGCCTTCATGCTACACATTGTTGAAGGCTCTTGTAATGTGTTCAGCATTAAAAAAACATAATTTTTTTAAAAAAATTACAACATTAGTTTATTTATTAAACGTTTAGCATAAGATACATAGCAGACATAAATAAATATAGTTGAACAGGTGCACCGGTTAGTTGATTCTCATCAGATATCATCTTCCACACAATTACAAATCGTCTCGCTTGCTGATTTTGAGCCAGATGCCACCTATTGGTGTAGGAAAGAACTGCTTAGGGTCGAACGTTAACTTCGACGCGGTTTTTTCACAGACGCTGAACTGATACTTTGAGAGTAATGCAGCGACACCTACTTGTGTCTGGAGTAGACCAAATCTCAGGCCTGAAAAAATAAAACGATTACTTTAAGCCCTGAGACATAAATACCTGTCACAGTGCAACCTTGAGTATTACCCACTTACCTATACAGTTTCTGGGTCCATCTCCAAAAGGCAGGTAGGTATAGTTGGATCTCTTTGCTTTGTTTTCGTCGTTAAACCGCTCCGGGTCGAACACCTCAGGGTTTGGGTAATATTGTGGGTCGTGGTGAAGACCGGCTACAGATATAAACACAGGGATACCCTCCTCAATGTGCAACGATGTGTCGGGAATATCATAAGCCACTGTGGTCTTTCGTATCAGCATCGGTACTACCGTGTACTTCCTCAGGGTCTCTGTAACAAAACACACAAATATGAGGTCCGAACACCCTCCAGATGACAAGTGTCCTACCGCTGCAATGGAGGTAACACGCGAGGAACAATGTGAGGCTTTGAAATTCTGCTTTCGTCTGAACAAATCTTCAGTTGAGGCCTATAAAATGTTACAGGAGGTCTATGGAGAGTCTATTCTTCCCTACAGCACAGCTCGAAGGTGGTTTAAAATGTTTAAAGAGGGAAGACAATCAATTTCAAAGGAAGGTGGTCCCCGTGCTCCAGTTACTGCTCTTACGGAAGAAAACATCAACACTGCTGCTGCCATTGTGTGAGAGAATCGACGAATTACTTTAAGATCACTTTTTGAAATACTGAACATTTCATTGGGTGCCCTCCGTACGTTGGTGACAGAAACATTACACATGAGACGTGTTTGTATGCGATGGGTTCCAAGACTGTTGATTCCCGAACAAAAGGACATTCGCATGCAGGTCTGCATGTAGTTAAAGTTGATGTTAGAGGAAGATCCGGAGTTTGTTTCAAACGTAATCACTGCTGATGAAACTTGGCTACATCATTTTGATCCTGAGAGCAAACAGCAAAGGCCAGTGTGGAAATCTCCTTCATCACCAACCCCCAAAAAGGCAAAAGTGGTTGCTTCTGCTGGGAAAGTTATGGTTATCTATTTCTTTGATATTCATGGAATGGTTTATGAGCATGTTGTACCTGTACACACATCAGTAACTGGATAATACTACAGGGATGTCCTGAAAACATTGCAAGTCCATATCAGGCACAAAAGACCACATTTCCGTGAAGCAAACTGGATGCTGCATCACGATAATGCACGGCCGCATATTGCCAATGTTGCTAAATATCTTGGAAAAATCAACGTGCAGTACATCCCTCACCCTCCCTATAGTCCGGATTTAGGCCCATATGACTTTTTTCTATTCCCTAACTTGAAGAAACGTCTTCGTGGGAGACATTATCCATCATCAGAAGCAGTGGTGAAGGCTGCGGAGACGATTTTGAAGAATCTCTCAAAAAATTGTTTCCAGCATGTCTTGGAAGACTGACAGAAAAGCTGGGATAAGTGCATCGGATTTAGGGAAGACTATTTTGAGAAGGAACATCAAAATTATGACGATGAGTAAAGGTACGGCGTCAAAAAAATTGTGATTATTCTTTATTGAACAGCCCTCGTATATGCACATTGTAAACCTGTCACATAAAATACAAATATTTCAATTTGATCTCAAATCTTTTCTATCACCCACAGTTTCCTCACAATATAACTTCACTATAAACCAGAAAATTAGCAGAACATATTCTAGGAATGAAAAATAAATTAGTGTTACAATATGTACAAAGGTTTTATCCAAGTCAAAACAACAAAATATTTCTAGTACATCGTTTTATGTGTCCATTTTTGTATATTCCCTTTCTCTCTTCCCCTTAAACATTGTCTGTGTTACGAGAAGGTATGCTTAAGGCCTTTCTGTCATAACATTATTCATTGCTTCTGGATTAGAACCAGTCACTTTATAGCGTCCAGTGTCTTTCTTTTTGCAAGTAACTGATCCTGTATCTTGGATGTGTGTAGTGTTTAACGCCCGCTTTTACTACATACGGCACCGCAGGCGGTGACACTGATGATACATGAGATGAAGATGGAGCACCGGTGGAATGAGATGGCGGGGGAAACCGGAGGTCCCCGAGAAAACCCGCCCCAGCGCCGTGTTATCCACCACAAATCTTACTTTGCGGTCGCCTGGGATCGAACCCGGGCCACCTTGGTGAGAGCCAAGCGGTCTAACAACTGAGCCATGGCGCGGCCCTGTATCTTGGAAGTGTTTGATGCACCTTTTGGTTTTCATAGACATAAGGATACCAACATTAATCGACCTTTTAATTACGCGGGAGAATTACAAAACATTTATATGGTATACTGATAAAACGTAAGACATTTATGTTACAAACAAAAGTATGTCAATTTGACGTTACCTGGACACTTATGACAACATTACGCTCCGAGGAACTTGTCTGAATGCTGTATAGTGTTGTATAAATTCATTTATGCAGCGGTTTAAATTATGTTTATATGTCGCTGGAATTTTAATGACGCGGTGGTCTGTGTTTATATCCAGGGAAAGCTGGTCCTCACGTTCAAGAGGTCCCGAGTTCGAATCTCGGTTAAGGTGAGTTACCTGGATAAGGTTTTTCCGGAGTTTTCCCTTATCCTGATAGAAGAATGTCGGGTAACTCTAAGCTCCATGGATCCCGGACGCATTTGAGTATCATTTCACCCATTTCATTCATCGTCCGATGTGACTTAACGTTGGAGAACGTAAATTACAGAAGGAAAGAAAGAAAGAAAGAATAAAGGAAGGAAGGAAGGAAGGAAGGAAGGAAGAAAGAAAGGGAAGGGAAGGAAGGGCGGAAGGACGGAACGAAGGAAGGAAGAAAGAAAGAAAGAAAGAAAGAAAGAAAGAGAAAGAGAGAAAGAAAGAAACAAAGAAAGAAAGAAGGAAGGGAAGGAAGGACGGAAGGACGGAACGAAGGAAGAAAGAAAGAGAGAGAGAGAAAGAAGCAAACAAACAAACAAAGAAAGAAGGAAGGAAGAAAGAAAGAAAGAAAGAAAGAAAGAAAGAAAGAAAGAAAGAAAGAAAGAAAGAAAGAGAGAGAAAGAAACAAACAAAGAAAGAAAGAAGGAAGGAAGGGAAGGAAGGACGAAGGACGGAACGAAGGAAGAAAGAAAGAGAGAGACAGAAAGAAAGAGAAAGAAAGAGAGAGAGAAAGAAAGAGAGAAAGAAAGAAAGAGAGAAAGAAAGAAAGAGAGAAATAAATAAATAAATAAATAAATAAATAAATAAATAAATAAATAAATAAATAAATAAATAAATAAATAAATAAATAAATAAATAAATAAATAAATAAATAAATAAATAAATAAATAAATAAATAAATAAATAAATAAATAAATAAATAAATAAATAAATAAATAAATAAATAAATAAATAAATAAATAAATAAATAAATAAATAAATAAATAAATAAATAAATAAATAAATAAATAAATAAATAAATAAATAAATAAATAAATAAATAAATAAATAAATAAATAAATAAATAAATAAATAAATAAATAAATAAATAAATAAATAAATAAATAAATAAATAAATAAATAAATAAATAAATAAATAAATAAATAAATAAATAAATAAATAAATAAATAAATAAATAAATAAATAAATAAATAAATAAATAAATAAATAAATAAATAAATAAATAAATAAATAAATAAATAAATAAATAAATAAATAAATAAATAAATAAATAAATAAATAAATAAATAAATAAATAAATAAATAAATAAATAAATAAATAAATAAATAAATAAATAAATAAATAAATAAATAAATAAATAAATAAATAAATAAATAAATTACCGCTTCTTCTCCGTAGAGGGCACTATGATTTCAAGATAGACTCACTAGTCAACTATGACGTCATTCTTGCTCAATCGGAGGTCGGGAAATAGAGGTTGATCATGCATTGCTACTTACCATCTATTACTTGTCTGAGATAGGTCATTCCTTGGATACATTCGTAAGTGAAGCTGCCATGTTTCTCTAGAGCTGAGTCGATTTCCTTACTGAGCTTCGTCTGGATCTCAGGGTTCTTTGCCAGCTCATACAAACAGAAGCTGATGGTAGTGGAGGAGGTCTCAAACCCAGCGAAGAAGAATATGAATGCTTGGGCCGCCAGTAAACCATCTGTGAACTCTGTTTAACAAACAAATAGTATAACTTCACTTGCTAACGTAAGACAACAGCCTACCCATCATTTTATACATTCATTTTTTACAAATATTGCATAGAATTAGAGCAATTTTGTGTTGTACCTCGGTTTACTCGAGCGTTTGCACTTTATGTACCACGTACATAGTACAGCAAAACATTTCTAAAACAGAACACGATCGTTCCGGCATTTGTTTTCCGTTTACACAGGTTTCCGTCTTACAGAGAGTCGTGTTTGAGTACAAAGAAATTACGAAATAGTCGTACAGGTTTATAGAGAAGGAATAATGTAGAATTAAGTGTAAATAATAATAGACTGATATGTATTATGAACTATATTTACAACTTACATACAATAATTGTAGTTTATCGTCTAGTTTCTCTGTTTTCAATCTTCAACTGTCTGTATATCAACTTCATTTGTTTCACCACACACAGCATTCAAAACAATGTTATGTCGATGTTTGAAACTCTCGAGTCATCCATTGCAAGTTCTGAAATTGTCTTTGTCCAATTTGCTTGTTGTCTCTAAAACTTGAGTCTGTAGTAATGGTCCAGAAATGGGAATTACTAACAAACCACTCGAACACAGCGCGATTTAGCTCGTCATACTCTGTAGATTTTGTGATGTGTTCACGTGCCCCGCTGTTCTCTTTATCCACTCGTCTTTAATTTTTTTTTTTTTTTTTTCAAAATCTCTTAATCTGATTTTTCCCCACTTTAAACAACACAGTTAATTCTTTAGCTGTACGTTTCCTCTTTTCGTGTTCTTCAATAACCTTATTTTTTCTCCAGTGATAATATCTTACCTTTAGAACACATTTTACAGCATTTGTGTACACACAAACTACGCTTTTAAGAAACCCCAAAATTCACAGTTTTCTTTCACTCGTACTTGATCACTTGTAACAATGAAACTGAGAATGAACACACTACAAAACAATTGTACCCTTAACATGTGTGTCGGAAGATATACTGCGATCCGATAAACCTGAACCAATGTAATAGGACCAATAATAGGACACAGTACAACTCTGGGAGAATATAATACACAATTGGGAGATTACATTACGCTATTTACATCTCAGAGAAAATGTTGGAAGTGTCCTCCACCAGCATCTATACATGTTTGTACTCGTCTCACCATATTCTCTGAAGTTTTACGGAGAGCATCCTCGCCAATGTTACTTATTTCGGTTCGAATGGATTCCTTGAGATCATCAATTGTCCATGGCCTATTCTTGTACACTCTATTTTTATATATCCCCACAAGAAAAAATCCGGTGAGGTTAGGTCAGGGGATCTGGGGAGCTACAGACTTTTGAGATTATTCGATTATCAAAGAAACTGGTTACAAGTTCCATGGTGTTATTAGATGCATGATACGCTGCTCCATCTTGCTGGAAATAACCTTCTCTCAATTCGATATCATCCACCAACTCCACAAATGTCTTGAAGATACCCATATACACGATATTTCAGTGTTAATAATGTTTTAAGTTACCCAAAATCCAAAAACTATAAATAATTTTTATAAATACGAGGGCTGTTCGATAAAAATAATGATTTTTTTTGACAACGTACCTTTACTCATCCTCATAATTTGATGGCTATTCTCAAAATAGTCTGCCCTGAATGCGATGCAAGTTGTCCCAGCGTTTCTGCGAGTCTTCAAAGACATGCTGGAAACCATTTTTGAGAGATCCTTCAAAATCGTCTCCGCAGCCTTCACCACTGCTTCTGATGATGGATGTCTCCCACGAAGGTTTTCTTCAAGTTAGGGAATAGAAAAAAGTCACATGGGGCTAAATCCGGTCTATAGGGAGGGTGAGGGATGTACTTCACGTTGATTTTTGCAAGATATTCAGCAACAACATTGGCAATATGCGGCCACGCATTATCGTGGTACAGCATCCAGCCTGTTTCACGAAAATGTGGTCTTTTGCGCCTGATGTGGACTTGCAATGTTTTCAGTACATTCCTGTAGTATTGTACAGTTACTGATGTGTGTGCAGGTACAACATGCTGATAAACCATTCCATGAATATCAAAGAATGAGATGACCATAACTTTCCCAGCAGAAGCAACCACTTTTGCTTTTTTGGAGGTTGGTGATGAAGGTGATTTCCACACTGAGCTTTGCTGTTTGCTCTCAGGATCAAAATGATGTAGCCAAGTTTCATCAGCAGTGATTACGTTTGAAAGGAACTCCGGGTCTTGGAACCCATCGCGCACAAATACGTCTCATGTGTAATGTTTCTTTCAGCAACGTGTGGGTAGCACCCAATGAAGTGTTCAGTATTTCAGAAAGTGATATTAAGATAATTCGTCGATCCTCTCTCACAATGGCAGCAGCAGGGTTGATGTTGTCTTCCGTAAGAGCAGTAACTGGAGCATCGGGTCTACCTTCGAGCTGTGCTGTAGTGAAGAACAGACTCTCCAAAGGCCTCCTGTAACATGGTATAGGCCTCAACTGAAGATTTGTTGAGACGAAAGCAGAATTTCAAAGCCGCTTATTGTTCCTCGGGTGTTACCTCCATTGCAGCTGTAGGCGATACTGAATATATCTGAAATTTTCTGGTTCTCACAGGTGGGAACCAGGAGTACCAACAATAAAACTACTACGCATGTTTCACATTAAGCTAATAGAATATAATAAGATTGAATTTTAGTGCGAAAAATTATTATCATTCTTTATTGAACAGCCCTCGTAGATGTTCGTATGTGCGTGTTGTGTACATCACATAAAGGCAAGAGTAGAGAAAGTCATATGAGTGCAGCACCCTGATGTTGTGAGAGTGTCATTTACCCCAGTAAGGATACTGGAGGACTTACCAATACTTTCTCCTTTCCATGCAAACTTGTGGTCTTCCTCGCCGTCGTCCTGCACTTTGCCTTGATTCTTGAGTTGCATCAACAGGTGCACGAAGTCGTTCCTAGTGACGTCATTCTCTTCCCTGTACTTCATAGTGTCCCTGATGGCATTAATAAAGAATGTCTCCGTTTCTCTTTCCACAACTTTGAGACGCAGAAGGGACATTACTGAAGGTGCTAAGTTGCTTATCAGTCCCTTGATCGCCATCCACCAGGAGCCCTTGAACAGCTTCCGGCCCATTTCCCTGAACTGCGAGTTGGGGTCCTTGAGCGAGTTGAACTGCAAGCCAAAGGCACAAGACCCGATCACATCCGTCGTGTAGTTCGCTGCCATGTCTTTCACTTCCAGGACGTCGCCCTTCTCTGCAGGGATCTTCAGCTGGTTTTCTAGCTCTTGGGCACATTCAAGCATGAGGTTGAACATGAACTTCATCTTGCCCGAAGTGAAGGTGGGCGATAGCTTTGCTCTCAGGTTGCGCCATTTTGTGCCTGCAAGACTGAACAGATGTTGGCCCAGAGGTTCGAGCTCCTCGTCCACGGTGATACCACGATCCTGTGAAAGGAAACATTATTTCTGTTTAATATGAAACCCCGTGTGACGCATCTATCTCAACCGATTACAGAGAAAGGCATTATTACATCATGCATTGTTACTGAAAATGAAAATAGAGAATGAACATATACATATTTATATGCATTTATGTATGAGTTATAAAATATGTATATCGACTTATAGATGCGTTTAGTGTTAGAGGTAGGATGGGTTGGCTAGTAACTGGTTACCAGTTACTCTGCTTGTTTTTGGGGCTACGTCACTGGTTAGAGGATACACAGAATCATAAACATGAACCAGTCTTTACTTACTATGTAACTCTCATATAATTAGTGTGGAATAAACACAGTTTTATGAGTTTGCGAAATTAAGGGCATAGATGACATACTACATGACGCATGCACAATGTGGATTTACAGGAAAAGAAAATATCCTGTGTCACATTGACATGACTTAATGAAATGAAATGAAATGTGTAGTGTTTAACGCCCGCTTTTACTACATACGGCACCGCAGGCGGTGACACTGATGATACATGAGACGAAGATGGAGCACCGGTGGAATGAGATGGCGGGGGAAACCGGAGGTACCGGAGAAAACCCGCCCCAACGCCGTGTTGTCCACCACAAATCTCAGTTTGCGGTCGCCTGGGATCGAACCCGGGCCGCCTTGGTGAGAGCCAAGCGGTCTAACCACTGAGCCACGGCGTGGCCGACATGACTTAGATTCGTTCCTATACAAACTATTGTTACTCAAAATGTATTCATTTATCTAATTATGTCAGTCATGCTAAGCATATACAGGGTGGGCCACGGAAACCTGAGGAGTTTTAAAATAAAATACGAAGTATAAAATTAAAATTTTAATTCTGTAACACTGCAATAGGTGTTGAATGCCATTTGAGGACTTGAACTTATTTTCTAAATAGGAACCTCTCCCCATCGCTTAGTATACCAGGTACGTTCAAGTTATAACACTTAATACTTTTTTCTCACAAAGTAATCACAACAAAAATGTGAAACTAGAGTCACTTCTCAACGTAGTCTCCCTCTAGCTGTACACATTTTTACAACGTCGACGTCATGATTCCATGGCCGCTGTGAACACTTCTTTAGGAGTGTGTTTTGATCACTGGAACATCACTGAGGCAATAGCAGCACGACTAGTGAATCTGCGACCACGGAGAGAGTCTTTTATCGTGGCAAACAGCCAGGTCAGGTGAGTAGGGAGCATGAGCAATCACTTCAAAGTTGTTGTCTCGTCGCGTTCGCCCAATGCGCTGGTGCGTTGTCATATGAAAGAGCACACGTCCAACCTTTTCCGCCTGTTTTTCACGCAATGCTCGGAGGAGTTTATTCTTCAAAACATTTTGATAGGATGCAGCTGCCACCGTAGTGCCCTTTGGAACACAATGAGTAAAAATTACACCAGTGCTGTCCCAGAAAATGGCCACCATCATTTTATTAGAACTGACGCTCACCCTCGGTAAGTCTGTGTGCTTCCATTGAGCTGACTGGCGCTTCGTTTCAGGGTTGAAAAAGGGCAACCATTGT
This sequence comes from Mantis religiosa, assembly GCA_030765055.1. Lineage (NCBI taxonomy): Eukaryota > Metazoa > Arthropoda > Insecta > Mantodea > Mantidae > Mantis > Mantis religiosa. The sequence continues at coordinate 176,896,102 of CM060955.1, read as the reverse complement.
CACAAACGATTGCTTTAACCATTGCAATGGAGACGCTGGCAGTATGGGCTGTAACCGCAACTTGTTGACACCAGATGGTGTTGAGATCGATTCCACAATAATTGTCTGAAACATTTCAGTGGTTCGTTCTTCACCGCAGGAGCCTTTACTCTGATACTTTGTATCATAACTTGATGTTGCTCCTGCTAGGAACATTGATTTGGTTTGTAATTTGCGTCCTCCAACGTTGTCATATCCGGCAACGAATGAGTGAATGAATGAATGAATGAATGAATGAATGAATGAATGAATGAATGAATGAATGAATGAATGAATGAATGAATGAATGGGTGAACTGATGCTCAAATGAGTCCGGGGTCCATGGAGCTTAGAGATACCCAACCATTTTAACAACCGTTTCCACAACAAAAGCATGATGTTCAGAATCCCAATGCGCCAATTTTAAAACAATGGCAAACATTGGTCTTGCTCGTGACATCTCGCGCATTCATTTGTCATATTTATCAACTTATTTCAACTTTAAGATCGTTAAGTTTCCATGGCCCACCCTGTATAAAAATGTTTTCATTGCTCACTTTGTTATAGCCACAATGAAAATAAAAGAATAGAATTGCCTCAACTGATACTAACCATATATGTGACAGTTTTAAAATGCCATTCTCTTTGTTATTTTGGCACACAACTTCAGGAATTTCGAAGAAAGTGACACAAAACACCCTTTACATTGAATAAATGTAACTCTCCAAAATGACTCTTCATTACTTTTATTAAACTATCATATGCCTAAGTTATTATCGTGACTAATGACATTTATATAATGAATTTTCTTGGAATATCCTTTTCATTCTGGATGACTTTACATAACCAACTGATGAACTTTAAGTGATAGGCAAAACGTTAAGAATAAAAAGTGTAGCTGTTGTTAAAAGACGCAATTTATAACAAAAACATTTTTCGTGGGCATATCCATTTCCTAGATATTCAATGTTATTGAATCGTACATGTTCTTAAATGTCCCGCGATGCAAAGAGAATGGGATGTCCCTTACCTTAAAGTAGATTGAAAAATTACTTTTTTAAAGAATAGTTTATTCTGGAACAAAAATAAGTTAATAATAATAATAATAATAATAATAATAATAATAATAATAATAATAATAATAATAATAATAATAATAATAATAATAATAATAATAATAATAATAATAATAATAATAATAATAATAATAATAATAATAATAATAATAATAATAATAATAATAATAATAATAATAATAATAATAATAATAATAATAATAATAATAATAATAATAATAATAATAATAATAATAATAATAATAATAATAATAATAATAATAATAATAATAATAATAATAATAATAATAATAATAATAATAATAATAATAATAATAATAATAATAATAATAATAATAATAATAATAATAATAATAATAATAATAATAATAATAATAATAATAATAATAATAATAATAATAATAATAATAATAATAATAATAATAATAATAATAATAATAACGTGAGTGTTTACATAAAATGTGTTTGAATAATTTGGAACATGAAAGCTTTCAAAATGTTTCAAAATCTCATTATGTTTCAATAGAAATGCGTATATATAAGAATGACAATTTAAAACACACAGCACCTTTACATCCAGTCTAGTGACAGACATAACTTACATGAAAGTGTGTGAAGTCCTTGACCAGAATGTGTTTGATAATCTCTGGATCTCTGGCTAACAGGAAAGGCTTCCAAAACTGGTATAATCCTATGTACGGATGTCCTGCAGCATCCTCGTACAGTTTCTTGAAGCCTTCGTACTGTGAGATACGCATGAGTGTGATGTCCTTGAAGTTGCCGAAAGGAAACTCTGGCTCCACAAATGGTATTCCTCTATCCTTCCAGTAATTGTATTTGGATTTAAAAATGTAGTAGATAAGTGTAAACAGCCCCAGGAGAACTGTCACACCTTCAAGTAGAGTGGATTCTAAGATCAGGCCCATCCTGCGGAATAATAACAGTCAACTCAACTTCAGGGAAAACCTTCACCACATACTACCCTTTCATACAAACACTTTCGAACATTTTGATGTACTAAAAATTAATGCTAATGATTTTCATTAAGCTATTTTCATGTAACATAAGTTTTATGTCTTGAGTTTCTGAAACAGCCTGTACGATGTTTGAAACTTTAAACATATCTTAGAACCGGATGAAAAAGAAAGCGACACATATTTTGTTTTAAATTACTTAAATAAAAGACTTAACTATTTCAATGTACCATATTTTTAAAGGGGATCAAAAATAAAATAGGTTTTTCTGGATCCACAGAGAATGTGCTGAAAATCTGTGATTCTGACACTTTAACAGCTATGAAAAGATATTTAAGATTTAAAACCAGAAAATAAGTTATCTTCTCATTAACATCATATCAAATAGATAAGAACTACCATTACGAGAGTCGGCTGATAAGTCAGCCACCTCATTTAGAGATGGTACCACTCGGCCTGTTTGACGGATAGCATCATATAGTTTAATTCCATTTTAAACAAGAGAACTGTAGGGGTTTGACGTAAATCGATAACTTGGAAAAAGGAGCAGTGATTAAATACTTCCATTTGAAAGTTTTAACGCCTAAATAAATCAAGGAGGAAATGGACAGTACATTGAAAGACTCTGTCCCTTCATATACAATAATTAAAAGGTTGGTTGTAGAGTTTAAAATGTGACGTACGAGTACTAGTGATGAGCCTCGCTCTGTCCCTTCATACACAATAATTAAAAGGTTGGTTGTATAGTTTAAAATGGGACGTACGAGTACTAGTGATGAGCCTCGCTCTGTCCCTTCATATACAATAATTAAAAGGTTGGTTGTAGAGTTTAAAATGTGACGTACGAGTACTAGTGATGAGCCACGCTCTGTCCCTTCATATACAATAATTAAAAGGTTGGTTGTAGAGTTTAAAATGGGACGTACGAGTAATAGTGATGAGCCTCGCTCTGTCCCTTCATATACAATAATTAAAAGGTTGGTTGTAGAGTTTAAAATGCGACGTACGAGTAATAGTGATGAGCCTCGCTCTGTCCCTTCATATACAATAATTAAAAGGTTGGTTGTAGAGTTTAAAATGGGACGTACGAGTACTAGTGATGAGTCTCGCTCTTTCCCTTCATATACAATAATTAAAAGGTTGGTTGTAGAGCTTAAAATGGGACGTACCAGTACTAGTGATGAGCCTCGCTCTGTCCCTTCATATAAAATAATTAAAAGGTTGGTTGTAGAGTTTAAAATTGGACGTACGATTACTAGTGATGAGCCTCGCTCTGTCCCTTCATATAAAATAATTAAAAGATTGGTTGTAGAGTTTAAAATGGGACGTACGAGTACTAGTGATGAGCCTTGCTCTGTCCCTTCATATACAATAATTAAAACGTTGGTTGTAGAGTTTAAAATGGGACGTACGAGTACTAGTGATGAGCCTCGCTCTGTCCCTTCATATAAAATAATTAAAACGTTGGTTGTAGAGTTTAAAATTGGACGTACGATTACTAGTGATGAGCCTTGCTCTGTCCCTTCATATACAATAATTAAAACGTTGGTTGTAGAGTTTAAAATGGGACGTACGAGTACTAGTGATGAGCCTTGCTCTGTCCCTTCATATACAATAATTAAAACGTTGGTTGTAGAGTTTAAAATTGGACGTACGATTACTAGTGATGAGCCTCGCTCTGTCCCTTCATATAAAATAATTAAAAGGTTGGTTGTAGAGTTTAAAATGTGACGTACGAGTACTAGTGGTGAGCCTCGCTCTGTCCCTTCATATAAAATAATTAAAAGGTTGGTTGTAGAGTTTAAAATGGGACGTACGAGTACTAGTGATGAGCCTCGCTCTGTCCCTTCATATACAATAATTAAAAGGTTGGTTGTAGAGTTTAAAATGGGACGTACGAGTACTAGTGGTGAGCCTCGCTCTGTCCCTTCATATACAATAATTAAAAGGTTGGTTGTAGAGTTTAAAATGTAACGTACGAGCCCTAGTGGTGAGCCTCGCTCTGTCCCTTCATATACAATAATTAAAAGGTTGGTTGTAGAGTTTAAAATGTGACGTACGAGTTCTAGTGGTGAGCCTCGCTCTGTCCCTTCATATACAATAATTAAAAGGTTGGTTGTAGAGTTTAAAATAGGACGTACGAGTACTAGTGATGAGCCTCGCTCTGTCCCTTCATATACAATAATTAAAAGGTTGGTTGTAGAGTTTAAAATGTGACGTACGGGTACTAGTGATGAGCCTCGCTCTGTCCCTTCATATACAATAATTAAAAGGTTGGTTGTAGAGTTTAAAATTGGACGTACGATCAAGAAAAATAATTATAGTTATTATTTGGAGCTTTCCTCCCTTTGAAAGTCATTCCTCGCCACTGGCTAATTATATTTGGAACTGTACTTTTCTTCGTTTTCAACAGTTGTGTAGCTGCTTTGCTCTAAAATGGCAGTCTTAGTTCTATGCCTGATACGTATAACTCTAATGTTTGTTTTGCTTAGGTGTATAGTTTAGAAGTTTATACCCGTTCTACTTACGTCCAGTGCGCATGTGAAAGGTACAAATTGACGTGTTCCAGTATTTATTTTAACTACTGTTATATTAATAACCGAATATACACTTTATACAATAATATAGAACTATTTTATGTCCTTTTATAGAAAGTAATGGCAAACGAAATTATGATTTTCTGTTTCAGTTATATGGCTATAATAGTAGGGATGCTATTAGGTTTACCAATATCTCCCCCCGCCCCTTGTGGTAATTCTTCCTCGAGAGAAGTAACAAACAAAAAACTGCTGACTAAATGTAATGGATGTGTTCAAGGTGAAGGTCACGGACTTTTACTGACCTTGGCAAATGAGTGGACGCTGTATCCGGCAGATAAACAAGCATGACCTTGGTTGCTCTGTGTCCAAGTATTACATTACAGCCGAACATTGGAAAGGTTCACGTAACTGGAAGTATGTTGTTTGACCTTCTACTTGTCAGAAAAGGAAGCACCGTTAAATAGTGAAATGTTGGTAGGACGTGGCGCAAAGATAGTTTTATAAATATATAAACACTCCAACCTCCAACCTCACTTTGTGTGGAAAAAATCCCAGAATTTTGATTTTCCTAAAACTTTCTCTAACTTTTTACTAAAGAATGTAATGTTCAAGGTATTTTATGACAAATGAAACGTGTATTGTTGAACTTGTATTCAAAAGCGATAAGATGAGCAGCCGAATTGCGAAGTGTGAAAGTCGTAACGAGTCAAATTTCATCAGAACTATACATCTCAGTACCTAATTATTAGGTCAGAGGCAAGACTGCGAGGAACTATTATGTGTAGTGCCTTAAATGACCACGTAGTGACGTCAGAGTCGCTGCTAGTCAAACGTGGTGTGTGTGTGCAGAACACTGTCCAGAGAGAGAGAGAGAGGGGGGAAGAGAGAGAGAGAGAGAGAGAGAGTAAACTATTATTCCCCCCTCTTGGCGGGTCTTTAAAAGTCACGTTCCGCATTACGTCATTCACACGTTTATGCGAACAAAAACAAACAAACGAATGTACCCAAGGCGGTGCTGGTATATTTGGACAAGACAGGAATTTCCGTCTTGTGAAACTCATACATCTGTTCCATTTTAAACTAGAATCTATTAGAGTTGTACTTTCATTAGAAATTTGTGAATAAAAATCATATGTAGATACTGTCGAATAAGTAATTCCTTTTTAAAAAACTAAAACAGTTATTTGAAATGTGTTCTGACAAGCAATTAACTAATTTTCAAAGTATAGACAATATATTTTATTGTCTTGAGTGATCGTACAGCGAGGTTTATTATCTCACGATGGTACCAGTCTCTGGTTTTGATGTGAAGAATTCAGTGACATCCACTTGTACTGCTTCAATGTTGTCAAAGTTTCTTCCTTGTACAAAATGAGTCATGGATCGATAAAGATACGAGATCAGGGCTGTATGCTGGGTGTGGTAGCGTTAGATTCCTCCCAATTCCTGAATATGTTCCTGTTGTTGGTGTAGTATGAGATGTTACATTGTCCTGTTTTAATAGGACTCTATTTAAGTTAACTAATGCTGGGTATCTCCGTCTCAGAATTTCATGAACTCGTCCCAGTTGTTGAGAGTAAAGATCCGCATTGATGCAGTCCCTGTCACTAAGAACACTGAGACGACATATAACCTGATATCAGAAACACATTGACACAGACGAATAAATATAAATAAATGACGTATACCAGAATTGACATATGCCATAAAGCTAGCATATACTCCGGAGACCGCGACAGTTACAAGGCCATTCTACGAAGGTCAGTAAACTCCCTTTGCAATCCCTGTAAACAAACAACCCTACTCTATTGTCTGTTTTGCCCTCAAGGAAACTTTGGCGCCTTCCAGTCGGAAACCAACCCATGCGTACTTCTGGCAACAGGCTCTAAGATTTTGACCGACTCGCAGAGCACATGCCTTAGCATACATTTTTGCACGCGGGCCGTTAGAGAAAGCGTCTCTGATGTTAGGTCCGAAACTGGAAATTACGAACACTGATCTCAATTGGAGAGCCAATAGAAAATTGATATTTATTCATGTGATTTGCAAACTCCGAAAAATGCCTAGAGTGGGGGTAATTCAAAGTGATGGTGGAAATTAGGTTTTGCTAGTAAGACACTTCGGTCCTGAGTTCTACGTGAGACGGACGCGTATTCGGCGCCACCTAAGAAGTATACTTCCGCGCCATGCATAGAGACAAAGGGCAATATTTAAAAATCTCTCCAGTGAGAACACAACGAGTGGACATAAATATATCCAATTCGACTACGCAGTGCTACTGCCTCCGTGCTTCACATCACAATATTGACAGTGACGCACCACACCGACGACGACTTAACGGTGGCGAGCGTAGGAGCCTAAGGACTACAATAAACTTGTGTCTATCAGATCCGAGGTGTCATCATTAACCCACAACCAGTCAGGACGTACCCACTCCTGAAGTACAGATGAGAGTTCTCACCCGGGAGCTACAAGTCACCTGAAACCGATTACAATCTCCCTTTCCTTAACCTCCTCACGTCACCGATCCTTAATTGTGAGGCGTTGAGCACAAGGGAGAGCTTGACGTGCTTCGGTACGGGCCGGACCGCCTCAGTATCAATCACCCGTCCGTTTGGAACAAACTCTCAGTGAATCACAACTTCAGACACACAACATTACTTTGGGACCGAACTGATGAGGATCAAGTCACTGTTTCGGTAATATACCCATTTTACATCACAAGTGACAAATCTATCATCCATGGGATTACGGATAAGCTGACTCTACGTTCAGTCTGTTGAGCTACAGATCTACAGCTTCTGTATCATTTTCCAAATGTCTTAATGTGGCGATGTATGTATCTTTTGATGTAACAAGTTCTTCTGAAAGTCTACTGGTACTTCTTTGCGGATTTTCTCACAAAACTTGTCGTGTATCCTGAATATTCCATACTTTATGTCTTCCAGAACGTGGTAAATCTTTAGTGTTTTCGTCTCCATTGTTGAAACGTTGTAACCATTGTTGTGTCACACGCTCACTAATGACATCTTCTCCTTCCACTTCACATATTCTTCGAGCTGCGACAGCGACTTTATAATCTTGTTTCTAGTAGTGTTTTAGAAGTACTCTAAGTTCAAACTTTGTGATCTCAATTTTGTGATTGTTTATTAACAACTGAAGACTGATAGATGCTCGCAATGTACGCAACACTGACCATGTCATCCTGTAAATAGCATTGACAAACCAAGGAAACAATATATTTTCCAAAACGGTAAAATCAAAAAGATAAAATCGTGTTTGCCGAGCCGGAGATGGAGATAGATAACGCATAACTACCCTTTTTTCTACAAATTCCTCTGTATTAATGTACTTCTTTTATACAAAAGCCTGCCATAACAACTAACTATTGCTATTGAAGCTGCTTCTATCAGCAAAAAGTATCTCATTTACATGGCCAACTCTATCACATATTTACATATTTATGTACATGTTTCATTAACAGTTGCAGAACGTTTATATAAAAATTTTCTTGCTCTATTTACAAGGGCACAAAGCGATGCTCAAATATTTCATAGCAGATCGCATTTTGTTTCTGGATACCATCAGGAAGTAATAACTACACTAGAATAGATATTTATCTGACTGTAACAAACAATACGTTAATTTTTAGGGGTGTTACACTGAAACATGTCCTGTTAATAGCACTGCCAAACCGACGAAGCATATTAAATTTGTCAAAACACCAGAATAAAAAAAAAAAAAAAAAAAAAAAAAAAAAGATTTCTACCACCTAATATTACAATTAAAACTTGAAGTCAGATTACAGATATGTATAACTTCAATAATAGTTCTCTATATATCTATGCAACCACAAATCACAAATTGACCTTAAACCAGAGTCACAGGATTATATATGCTTTAAAAATTACTCTTAATGGTTTTTGAATCTATAACTGTTACTATTTGCGCCAATGTTTCTGTAAAATAAAATACAAATTACTTCCTTATGGTTAGTATTTAAGTATTGCCAACTTTTTGGAAATAGGCTCTGAAGCCTTCGTCATTCTGGCTTTGCATAACTGCAAAGAAATGTAGAATTCAATTTAACTCAAATTAGTTTTTCGGTACATTAACTATTTGCAACTTATTCTGAATTCTTTTGTTTCAATTTTCCACTAGGTTACTAACACATTATTGATTTACTTAGATATAGGTTATCTATTTGCATACTTACGTATAAGTTACTGAGAACAAAGTCACGTGATAATTTGCTAAACAAACCTGACAGCACTGAACTAATGTAACGACTGAATGCTGCACTGCAACAGCCACACTATAAGAACGATCATCACGTGGGCAGATCTGCGCGTGCGTAGCCACACAGATAACCAACTTTCCTGTGGTCACAACGAACCAGAACTTGTCCTTCCTGCGCGGTAAAAAAAGTCCCTGTCCTCAGCGAAACAGCATCTAACCACATCCATGTGGAACGAAATGTGATATGCTACACTCACGTGACTTTCTCTACTCTTGTACAAAAACTTATTTCTCTATCTACTTCAAGATAAACATTATCTTATTGTACTTACAAGGGAATACAGTAGACTTTAAGTGATAGTCAAATGTTTTGGTCGTTATGTGATGTATACATGACTTTCTCTACTCTTGTACAAATACTTATTGCTCTATCTACTTCAAGATAAACATTATCTTATTGTAGTTACAAGGGAATACAGTAGACTTTAAGTGATAGTCAAATGTTTTGGTTGTTATGTGATGTATACATGACTTTGTCTACTCTTGTACAAACACTTATTGCGCTATCTACTTCAAGATAAACATTATCTTATTGTAGTTACAAGGGAATACAGTAGACTTTAAGTGATAGTCAAATGTTTTGGTTGTTCTGTGATGTATACATGACTTTCCCTACTCTTGTACAAATACTTATTGCTCTATCTACTTCAAGATAAACATTATCTTATTGTAGTTACAAGGGAATACAGTAGACTTTAAGTGATAGTCAAATGTTTTGGTTGTTATGTGATGTATACATGACTTTGTCTACTCTTGTACAAACACTTATTGCGCTATCTACTTCAAGATAAACATTATCTTATTGTAGTTACAAGGGAATACAGTAGACTTTAAGTGATAGTCAAATGTTTTGGTTGTTATGTGATGTATACATGACTTTCCCTACTCTTGTACAAATACTTATTGCTCTATCTACTTCAAGATAAACATTATCTTATTGTAGTTACAAGGGAATACAGTAGACTTTAAGTGATAGTCAAATGTTTTGGTCGTTATGTGATGTATACATGACTTTCTCTACTCTTGTACAAATACTTATTGCTCTATCTACTTCAAGATAAACATTATCTTATTGTAGTTACAAGGGAATACAGTAGACTTTAAGTGATAGTCAAATGTTTTGGTTGTTATGTGATGTATACATGACTTTCCCTACTCTTGTACAAATACTTATTGCTCTATCTACTTCAAGATAAACATTATCTTATTGTAGTTACAAGGGAATACAGTAGACTTTAAGTGATAGTCAAATGTTTTGGTTGTTATGTGATGTATACATGACTTTCCCTACTCTTGTACAAATACTTATTGCTCTATCTACTTCAAGATAAACATTATCTTATTGTAGTTACAAGGGAATACAGTAGACTTTAAGTGATAGTCAAATGTTTTGGTTGTTATGTGATGTATACATGACTTTCCCTACTCTTGTACAAATACTTATTGCTCTATCTACTTCAAGATAAACATTATCTTATTGTAGTTACAAGGGAATACAGTAGACTTTAAGTAATAGTCAAATGTTTTGGTTGTTATGTGATGTATACATGGCTTTCCCTACTCTTGTACAAATACTTATTGCTCTATCTACTTCAAGATAAACATTATCTTATTGTAGTTACAAGGGAATACAGTAGACTTTAAGTGATAGTCAAATGTTTTGGTTGTTATGTGATGTATACATGACTTTCCCTACTCTTGTACAAATACTTATTGCTCTATCTACTTCAAGATAAACATTATCTTATTGTAGTTACAGGGGAATACAGTAGACTTTAAGTGACAGTGAAATGTTTTGGTCGTTATGTGATGTATACATGACTTTCCCTACTCTTGTACAAATACTTATTGCTCTATCTACTTCAAGATAAACATTATCTTATTGTAGTTACAAGGGAATACAGTAGACTTTAAGTGATAGTCAAATGTTTTGGTCGTTATGTGATGTATACATGACTTTCCCTACTCTTGTACAAACACTTATTGCTCTATCTACTTCAAGATAAACATTATCTTATTGCAGTTACAAGGGAATACAGTAGACTTTAAGTGATAGTCAAATGTTTTGGTCGTTATGTGATGTATACATGACTTTCTCTACTCTTGTACAAACACTTATTGCTCTATCTACTTCAAGATAAACATTATCTTATTGTAGTTACAAGGGAATACAGTAGAGTTCAAGTGATAGTCAAATGTTTTGGTTGTTATGTGATGTATACATGACTTTCCCTACTCTTGTACAAATACTTATTGCTCTATCTACTTCAAGATAAACATTATCTTATTGTAGTTACAATGGAATACAGTAGACTAAGTGATAGTCAAATGTTTTGGTCGTTATGTGATGTATACATGACTTTCCCTACTCTTGTACAAATACTTATTGCTCTATCTACTTCAAGATAAACATTATCTTATTGTAGTTACAATGGAATACAGTAGACTAAGTGATAGTCAAATATTTTGGTCGTTATGTGATGTATACATGACTTTCCCTACTCTTGTACAAACACTTATTGCTCTATCTACTTCAAGATAAACATTATCTTATTGTAGTTACTAGGGAATTCAGAAGACTTTAAGTGATAGTCAAATGTTTTGGTCGTTATGTGATGTATACATGACTTTCTCTACTCTTGTACAAACACTTATTGCTCTATCTACTTCAAGATAAAACGTTATGTTATTGTAGTTACAAGGGAATACAGTAGACTTTAAGTGATAATCAAATGTTTTGGTCGTTATGTGATTTAATTGAAATTACATAGAATTCAAGATGTACATTTGTTTTGTAGTAATGTTTGGTCGATCTCCTACAGTTTTTCAGTAATTAAAAAGTTTGTTGGAATGATAAGAACTTCTGAGCAGATTCACAAATTATAACTATTTCTAGAAAAATTATTCGGAAAGCTTTATCCATTTTCCAGGCGACTTAATGGTAGTACTGTGTATACAGCTTTGCCAAATTTCTATTTTCACTTGTATTGTTAGATCAGTATTGTACAACAAGCATCATATAAAATTGTCCTATCCGCTTTTGTAATGTTTAGTTTGAACAATATTTAGATTGTCTAAAAATTGTCCCTATTCTTGTGTTTGTGTAAGGTAGATCTCCATATCTGGTTTCAGCTCTGGAAGTGGTACTCGAACTGAGCAAGAAAGGAGAAAGTGAAATCACATCCTTCCATCCACTTGTAACCGGAGTACCAGGCAGCGATTAGGAAGCGGCGAATTAATCGAAATCAGGTAATAAAAAAGAAGATAAATTATTAAAAATGCTTTTCTAAACTAATATAAAAATCTTGTTATAATAATATGAAATTATAATGGATAGAGTAATGATTAAAATTAATTAAACTTGACTTAAAGAATAAGAAGGAAAGAATATAATTTAATATGAGATATATACTAGCATCCAGGCAAGGAAGAGAGAATATTCTTGTAAAAGTCTGTACACTTTGGAGAGACAGGAAGGGAGGTCCGTTACCTTCTTTGTGCTAGTAGAGGTTCAATGTCTAAGAACTATAGAATACTTCCAGCCAGGAAGCTGTTGGGACAAAGGGGCTTTCACAATGCAGTTCAGCATGAACGCTTAAGGGATTTACTTCACTGATTTGATAACGATGTATACCGTTACAGAGAGCCCAGGGTAGGCGTTCCCAACTCAGGGTGGGCTGAGCGTCAATGAGTTAGATGAATTTTGCAAACCAATGCGAAAATTCGAAATAAATGAGAAACCAATAATAATGTAACATTTGAGAAGGGTGAGCTAGTTTGGTCATGTGATAAAGTTAGAGAGGGGACCAGAATAAGGTTCGAACTGAACGGTGAAGTAAGAAAAACTTACTTAAAAGGTTATACTACGAAAGGAAGGACGTGTTCATGCGCATTAAGAAGAGAAGCGAAGATTTATAAGTCCGAAATGTAGGGAAGTTAAGAATAGCGCCACCAGCGTAAGTGGAAGCAGCATTAGAAGTTTATTAGAGCATTAGAAGTTTATTAGTATAAAGAAGAAATTGAAACCGTATGGAAGTAGCTTTAAACAACTAATCCAGGGTTTCCAGTAAATTGAATATATGTTAGGAATTTTACTAACAAGTGGTCACCGATCCAAGTCGATAAGCAAACTTAGTAAGAATTAAACCAAATAATTCTACAACAAACAAAGTGTTATTAATACAACTGAGTAGCCAACAACCACCAAAATCCATTTCCCACAACCATACACCTGAGCATAAGAGAACTCATATCTCCAATTAGAACCCAATCAATTTAACTCTGGTATGCCGGTTTGCCGCACACTGCGATAGAATGCATGGTTACTGAGTTCCACTGACGCCACTACGGTGTCATTCTTACGTACAGGATATATTTCTGCTGTTGCAGCTTTTTTAGTCAATGTGACTAAAGGTGACCCTCATCTTACTTTACAAACATCTTCACATCTGACCCCACCAAGAACGTTGTTGACGAGTCGCCAGTGTGTATACGGGAAGCGATCACGTGCTCTTGGCTTTGCGCTTCCTAGAGTTCTGCAGGTCATACCACAACGGGCGTTAAGATTGGGGTACAGTATAAGTGGTTAGCTATCCGACCGCTGAGTGTATCTTCGGACATTCATTTATAGTACACTGGCCTAAGAAAATGATAACTGTACAAATATCTACCTTATCTTACTAATTTGGACAAATAAGCCTTCCAGTACAAGAGTAGAGAAAGTTATGTGAGTGCAGTACATCGAATTCTTCTGTTTTTCAGTTATCAGTTGTCCTTAGTGTAAAATATCCTCACATAGTTGCATGTATACTGCTCTTATCTACTTTATCAGTGTTTCGCTATGTATTTTAACTTTTGGAGTACCTCTTTTGAAGTCTTTTCGTTAAGCCGGATCTTAATTACTATCACTTATCTTTAGAGAGAATGCCGTTGACTCACAATTAACAGATAAATGTTGATAATACTACTTGACGCGTTTGCTTAGACAATACGTTATTCATATCTTCAAATATTCACTTACGTTGCCAGTTAATAAACTCTTGCAAGTCAGCATTATTTACAAGAATATCAAGATCATAGAATTTAAACAAAATAAAAGGATAACCAAATAATCATAATATTGAAAGAAACACGAACGGAAGCAGCCTTCAGTTACAGGCCCCATTCTTTAGAATACATACTTGAATAGGGAAGCTTAGAAAAGCCAGAGAAAACGTACGGCACACGTAACACTACGTATTTTGTCGATATTCCGTGTTTTTATGTATTCTTAGTCCTTCCACCTTCAATAGAGGTCCTTTCCTTAACAACATTCATTTGTTTACGAACTTTAGGAACTTATGTTCCCGGTTCGTAGAACTTGAGAAAACATACATGAAGTTCGAAACTTTATGGATGTGATAGATGATTGTCCTTCAAAGGTAAACAACTCCCTACCTTTATCATTATTCCTTATACCTTTCTCAGTTAGGTCATTCTTCGCATTTTTTAATCTTAGGCGTCAAACAGAATGTAATTTCAAAGACATCACATAACGACCAAAACATTTGAGTATCACTTAAAGTCTACTGTATTCCCTTGTAACTACAATAAGATAATGTTTATCTAGAAGTAGATAGAGCAATAAGTGTTTGTACAAGAGTAGAGAAAGTCATGTATACATCACATAACGACCAAAACATTTGACTATCACTTAAAGTCTACTGTATTCCCTTGTAACTACAATAAGATAATGTTTATCTAGAAGTAGATGAGCAATAAGTGTTTGTACAAGAGTAGAGAAAGTCATGTATACATCACATAACGACCAAAACATTTGACTATCGCTTAAAGTCTACTGTATTCCCTTGTAACTACAATAAGATAATGTTTATCTAGAAGTAGATGACCAATAAGTGTTTGTACAAGAGTAGAGAAAGTCATGTATACATCACATAACGACCAAAACATTTGACTATCGCTTAAAGTCTACTGTATTCCCTTGTAACTACAATAAGATAGTGTTTATCTAGAAGTAGATGAGCAATAAGTGTTTGTACAAGAGTAGAGAAAGTCATGTATACATAGCATAACGACCAAAACATTTGATTATCACTTAAAGTCTACTGTATTCCTTTGTAACTACAATAAGATAATGTTTATCTTGAAGTAGATAGAGCACTGTTTGTACAAGAGTAGAGAAAGTCATGTATACATCACATAACGACCAAAACATTTGATTATCACTTAAAGTATACTGTATTCCCTTGTAACTACAATAAGATAATGTTTATCTTGAAGTAGATAGAGCAATAAGTGTTTGTACAAGAGTAGAGAAAGTCATGTATACATAACATAACGACCAAAACATTTGATTATCACTTAAAGTCTACTGTATTCCTTTGTAACTACAATAAGATAATGTTTATCTTGAAGTAGATAGAGCACTGTTTGTACAAGAGTAGAGAAAGTCATGTATACATCACATAACGACCAAAACATTTGATTATCACTTAAAGTCTACTGTATTCCCTTGTAACTACAATAAGATAATGTTTATCTTGAAGTAGATAGAGCAATAAGTATTTGTACAAGAGTAGAGAAAGTCATGTATACATCACATAACGACCAAAACATTTGATTATCACTTAAAGTCTACTGTATTCCCTTGTAACTACAATAAGATAATGTTTATCTTGAAGTAGATAGAGCAATAAGTATTTGTACAAGAGTAGAGAAAGTCATGTATACATCACATAACGACCAAAACATTTGATTATCACTTAAAGTCTACTGTATTCCCCTGTAACTACAATAAGATAATGTTTTTCTTGAAGTAGATAGAGCAATAAGTGTTTGTACAAGAGTAGAGAAAGTCATGTATACATCACATAACGACCAAAACATTTGACTATCACTTAAAGTCTACTGTATTCCCTTGTAACTACAATAAGATAATGTTTTTCTTGAAGTAGATAGAGCAATAAGTGTTTGTACAAGAGTAGAGAAAGTCATGTATACATCACATAACGACCAAAACATTTGACTATCACTTAAAGTCTACTGTATTCCCTTGTAACTACAATAAGATAATGTTTTTCTTGAAGTAGATGAGCAATAAGTGTTTGTACAAGAGTAGAGAAAGTCATGTATACATCACATAGCGAATAAAACATTTGACTATCACTTAAAGTCTACTGTGTTCCGTTGTACGTGTAAATATTTGATAAAACTACTTGTGGTATTCCTTATTTCCATTAGTATGTTGAAAAATGGATGGAGAAGTTCATGTAAGTGTAAGACACATATATTTCCTCTCCTTTGCCATTTCGGCTAAGGACCTGTGTGGCTAAGGACAGCTAAGGACGCGTGCAGTTTGTTATCAGGGACCAAACTACAGGCTTTGTGTTTTATTCTTGGAACTGCTTATAATTAGTTAGGTACGGAAGCATTATATGTAGTTTCTTACAAGGTCACAAAAGGAATGTCTGCATTATTTTCTCATATCGCGTTTTACGATAACGCCCATTACACTGTATCTGTGTTTGCCAACAACAAAATTCTGCAAGTATCTTATCAACTCAAGTGAGAATTTGCATTTTGTCAGTTTTGTTATGAAATGTTGGATGTGGAAAACATTTAACAAAATGTTATTAAACATAGATATGTTTAGACCCTAATGTCCTTGCAGTTTCACTTTACTGATATTTTTCTGTACATGTTTATTCACTGTGTTGTTGTATACATGTTCCATATGTGTCTCTCCCAGGGCCTACTGCGGCAGGTACGGGAATTGTCGATCTCGGGATCCCGAGCCGTCCTCACACCCTCGATGTGGGTTCGTCTTAGTGGTGAGGGGTCAGACAAAACACCCACCCACGTGTAGGCCGTGCGTGGAGACCCGTGTCGGTGGAAAGGTTTGTCCTGGTAGTTGACGGATGCGCATCTGAGCTCGTTCCAGTGTTCTTCTGAATTCAGGGAGGGTGCGCATTTCCAATACACAACTTTGGTTTCTGCTTCGCCTAAACGGGAGGTTAGGGAGTAATCCACCCCTAATCAGTCGACCAGGACTAGGTACTGTACCAAACTCCAGGGTGAGTGGGACGGCGTGCTCGCGATATCCCCTTGTTGGGCTGCGTGGTGGGTAGGGAGCACTGGGGGATGAAACTTATTCAATTTCTTATGGCAAACCTTAAAATTAAACGTGGTAAAGAAATAGCTGAGTCTTGTGGTCCTCGCTATCTAGTTATTTTTAGAACTGAAGAAGGTCGAAAGTTTCCTACCCTGAACCCGTTCGTTATTCAGAAGGGTTTATATAATATTGCTAGTCCTGTGAAGTCATGTACTCGATCTCACAATGGCACGTTCCTGGTCGAAGCACTTTCTCCGACGCAGGCTGCGAACATTTTGAAAATCAAAATACTTGCGAGCTATCCGGTGCTCGTGGAAATTGCATAGGACTCTGAACTCCTCGCGTGGTGTTGTAAATACCAGCGCATTAGACGTATGTCCAATGTGGAGATTCAGGAAAACTTGGCGGAACAAGGTGTGACTAATGTATATCGAGTACACCGCAAACAACGAGGTGAACTAGTGCCCACTCGTACCCTGTTTCTTACCTTTGATCTGGTACATCTCCCACAAAGGATTAAGGTATGAAGCTATTGAAGTGAGGCAGTATAAATCCAATCCACTGAGGTGTTATAAATGCCAGCACTTTAGCCACACGAGTGATTCATGTAATGGAGTTGCTACTTGCGCTGACTGCGGGGAAGTCAAACATCATAATGCTTGTACTTCACCCGCAACGTGTGTTAACTGCAGTGCTAATCATTCATCTAGCTTCAAACAATGTCGCCGTTTTATGGAGGAAAAGGCGATCCAAGAGATCCGGGTAAGAGAGAAGGTGTCCGTCTTGGAAGCCCGGGAACTCTTGCGTATTCGTCAGCCTTTTGTACCTAGGACCGTTACCTATAGTGCAGTTGCACCTAAGCCGGTATCTAGTCGTGAAATCGCAACACAAACTAGCGACATAAACTGGGCAGTAATATCCGAAAGATCAATTACACCAAGATCACAGTCAAAGCAACAAACACCAGCACGAACAACAGTGAGCGCGCCGAGCAAGTCTAGTTCTAAGAGGAAGGATTGAGCCAAGTCATCGCCGAAAGTATCTACTTCAGGAACATGTGAACCGGTAATATATAATGTATCACCAAGGCAATTTAAGACCTCATATGACAAAACTGACTTCCTCAAGGAAAATAGTAAGACCAGTGAAAGGAAAGCCAGCCAGCACAAAAGGCCGCGAATATCTCCGTCAACGTCTGAGGAGTCATCTGGAGAGGACGCCGATCGGCGACTTTCAACTTCGCCGGTTGCAGTTTCCGTTCGTTTCGAGAAACTTGATTCGAAGTTACCAGTGCGGAAAGCGTCCTCCTCCACTGAGGATGTGGAGCGGGTAGATTCTGTCCTTACTGCCCAAACGGCAGTGAGGAAAAGGCAGGGAAAACCTGCTGAAAGTGCTAGCCCTGCCCCAAAGAAAAGGAACAAATTGGTTCGACCACCACTGGGCAGGTAGCTTTTGTCATGGCAAGTAGTAATTTTATGCCTTTTGGTATTTTATTGCAAATGATAGATTTTTATTGCTTTTTTTACCCATTTGGACATATTTATTTTATTGTCATTTTGTTTTGATGTGTTTCTTAAATTTTTAGTAATTTACATCTGGCTATTGTCATGAATTAGTTTTTGTAAGAGCACTGATGACCATGCAGGAGCACCGTTATATACAAATCATCATCACGCCTGCTTGCTCTTTATATTTTAAGCTTTGGCAACTCTGAATGTTGTAGACGCCATCTGGCTTTCCCAATGGAAAGTTTGACATTATTAACCACAAGCTACTTCAGATGTTTTGTCAATAGAGCGTCATTTGTTTTGTTTACATTAACTTGAAAATTGTGTCTCAGCAAAAACATGGAATTAAGTCTTGAAAATGTTCGTACAGTGATTTATTACGACTTTCGACATGGATTATCAAGACAAGAGTGTATCGATCAACTAACTTTTACATTTGTTGACGAAGCTTCATTCAGTTGTTGTGCCAGAAAACACTGATGCTCTACAAAAACTAATATTGCAAATATTTTGTCTAAAACTTACTTTCGTAATAATGTAGAAGTGGTAGAGACGTCGCGTGTGTATACTCTTGCAATTAATGTTTACACAAGCCAACTGACTGATGCAGGACTTAACAACTCTATAAAAACATTTGCAGCTTAATCACAAGTGCGCAAGCAGTGACTAATCTACTGAGATAAATTGAGTGGCTTGTTGCAGTATAATTCTGCATGAATCATCTTCAGAAAGTGCACAGTGACGTGCAGACAGATACGGGCTACAGCTGATGTAAACTGGCGCTTTGAATAACACGACAATTACTTGACAGTTCTTCAAGATAATTCCCACTAGATATTACACACTCGTGCCAACCTTTTCTTCAATCCTTAAAGCAGTTTAAAAAATCGTTTTCTGTGATCTTGTCCAGCTCCTCTTTCGATGCTGTCTTTATCTTTTTAATAGAGGCTTAGCGCCTTTTCATGGGCCTCTTCAGTTTTGGGAACAAAAACAAAAAGTCACAGGGGACCAGGTCTTGGGAGTAAGGTGGCTGGTGTAGTTTTTGGTAAAAAAAAATCGCTCACAAATAACTATGTGTGAGCAGTGGTGCAAAAGCCAATTTTTGTTCTGGGCGTTTCTGGCGGATTGCTTCGAGCAAATTACACATAAATTGAAAGTAACATTTCTTATTGACCGTTCTAACCTGTAGCAAGACAGCACAGTGGTGTCGTTGAAGGTTGAACCTCCTTCTCAGAGGAGGGGCCTTGTCCCTTACTGGCATGTTGGTGAGTTTTCATGATATGACGGTGGGTACATGGTGGTGAATAGGTAATGTAATAGTTTTTTAATTAGTTGTTAGGGATTGGAAGTGTAATGGATAGCATGTAGGGGACTATGGCGGGGCTATCACTAGTCTGGCTCGCTTGTAGGTTTCACCGGGGTCAAGGTCATGTTCCCCAGACCACGGATTACACTGTTGAAGCTGGAAGGGAGCTTGTTATAAAAACCATTGGATAAGGTGAGGATGTAGTCTGTGATTTTTGGGAAGGAGAGGTCTGCATGGATATTATCATTAGGGATGTACCAATCGGAAGCTGTTGCTATCCGAAGGTATCGGTTTTAAAGGACTTGGAGTTTGTGGAGATGGGATTTTGCTGCAGCTTCCCAGACTGTGCATGCGTAGGTTAGTGCAGGGCGGAGTATTTGCTTGTAAATGAGCAATTTGTGGTGCAGGCTCATTGTCAATTTCCTATGATACATAGGATATAGCATGGCCATCCTTCTGGACACTTTGTTTGCCACAGAGCTGATGTGTTGTTTCCACGTCAGACGCCACCTATAGCAAGATCTCATGATACATCACGCCTCTACAATCGAAGAAAACTGCAAAGAAACCTTCACATTCGATCGAAACTGGCGCACCTTATTTTAGCCTTGGGTCGTGTGGCAACATCCTTTGGGATGCTTGAGCTTTAGTTTCCACGTCATAACCATAAACCCATGATTCGTCACCAGTTATGAGCCCCTCGAGGAAATTTGATTCGTCTTGGACAAAGTCAATAAATTCTTAGCAACGTTTAATACCATGCACTTTTTGGTCGAAATTGAGCAACTTGGGTTGGAATTCTGTGGACACCCGTGTCATGTCCAAATCATTGGTAAAAATTGAATGGCATGAACCTATATATATAGGGGATCCGTCCCCTTCAGCTGCCGTGGTGTGGGCGCTGCGGACCCCTAGCACTCGTGGTACTTCTGACGTTACTAGAGGAACCTAGGGCCGAACATTCCAGCCCCTTCCTGATTGGGAGTTGTTCGGATTGGGTTGGACTCGAGGAGGCAGTTTTTCCCAATACCCGTGGGAGATCGGGTACGCCTCGGGACGGGGTTGAGGGCAGCCATATATTCCCGCGTACTAGCCTACAGAGCTAGTAGAAGGTGTGCTAGATCACCAGGTGGCCCTACCGAGGTCATATCGGTAACCTTCCCCTTTGGGGTTCGCGTGCATAAGTGACGTAACCACTTCCATCCCATCTTGAGTCCACAGAACCAGATAGGAGGGCTTGTTAGTCTTTAGGTCTAGCCCTATGGAAAGACCCACGTAGTGCGCCGGAGGCCCTTCGGGGGCAGCTCGGTAACTCCCTGGTCATTAGAGGGGACGGGGGTCAGTCTTCACTCTGTGTGGATTGCCCTGGTAGATACCCTCCCTCGGCACCTTCTCTAACGTTCATTCGACGATTGGCCAATACTGTTTCCTTCACTTCAATGCTTTCGCCTGTTGACGAGCTCGGGCGTCAGGGATGCTCTTCATCGTTCACAAACCCTCGACCACAAGAGAACCCTTTGAAACACTGATAAATGCTGCTTTGGTCCAAGGTAGCTTCACCACATGCCACAGTCAACATTAGGAAGGCATCCGCGCGCTAAATCTTGTTTATCACACAAAACTAGATTCAGACCTTTGTTTCATTTTTAGGAACAAGCAAAATTGTAGGACGAGTCAAAATTAATCCAAGAAAAATAGATACCAACAATTAAGGGAACAAAGAAAATGGCTGAGCTTATAAACATAAGTGAAAAGCACGATTACCAACATAACTCCAAAAAATTCAAAAATCGAATATACGTAGCCTCGAATATTCAAAATTCCCTCGCTTTGAAAGTCACGTCTCGCTACTGGACCTACGTGTGACTATACAATAGAAAGAATACTAAAGAGTAGCCTTGGTTCTTTGAGGTACTATTCTCCCTCATTTTAATGACAATTATTATTTGGAGCTTCCCTCGCTTTGAAAGTCACGCCTCGCTATTGGTCCAACGTGTGACTGTTCAATAGAAAGAGTACTAACGACTAGCCTTAGTTCTTTGAGTCATTATTCTTTCTTATTTTCATGACAATTATTATTTGGAGCTTCCCTCGCTTTGAAAGTCACGCCTCGCTACTGGACCTACGTGTGACTGTACAATAGAAAGAGAACTAAAGAGTAGCCTTAGTTCTTTGAGTCATTATTCACTCTTATTTTAATGCTAATTATTATTTGGAGCTTACGCCGCTTTTAAAGTCACGCTACACTACTGGATCTACGTGTTACTGTACAATAGAAAGAGTATTAAAGAGTAGCCTTAGTTCTTGGAGTCATTATTCTCTCTTATTTTAATGACATTATTTGGAGCTTCCCTCGCTTTGAGTCACGCCTCGCTACTGGACCTAAGTGTGACTGTACAATAGAAAGAGAACTAAAGAGTAGCCTTAGTTCTTTGAGTCATTATTCACTCTTATTTTAATGTTAATTATTATTTGGAGCTTCCGCCGCTTTTAAAGTCACGCTACACTACTGGATCTACGTGTTACTGTACAATAGACAGAGTACTAAAGGGTAGCCTTAGTTCTTTGAGTTATTACTCTCTCATATGTTAATGAAAACTATTTGCAGCTTCCGTCCCTTTGAAAGTCACGCCTCGCTACTGGACCTACGTGTTACTGTACAATAGACAGAGTACTAAAGGGTAGCCTTAGTTCTTTGAGTTATTATTCTCTCATATGTTAATGAAAACTATTTGCAGCTTCCGTACCTTTGAAAGTCGCACCTCGCTACTGGACCTACGTGTTACTGTACAATAGAAAGAGTACGAAAGAGTAGCCTTAGTTCTTTGAGTCATTATTCCCTCTTATTTTAATATCAATTATTATTTGGAGCTTCTCTGGCTATGAAAGTCGCACCTCGCTACCGGACCTACGTGTGACTGTAAAATAGTTAGTTACTAACACTCCCCACATGGCAACCTTGGCCTTCGGGGTAACCTCACCCCACCAAGTGATGACCGGACCCATTTCTCAGGTGGAGGCACCCAAAGGGCGGTGTCCATTACCTCCGATGATAGGGTGATAGTGAAGATGGCGGTGAGGTGAGAGGACCTACAGTTTTTACCGTGGACTCCGAACCACGTTGGGCATAGGGGATACTTCACGTGTGCTAGACAGAGGTGAAGGCGTGGATAGGGCCGACTTAAAATCGCCAACCCCAGAGCCGGGAATCGAACTCGGGACCCTTAGAACGGGAGCCGCGAACGAAACCACCGGCTACCCCGGCGCCCTGGCTGTAAAATAGAGAAAGTACCAAAGAGTAGCCTTATTTCTTTAAGTCATTATTCTCTCTTATTTTAATGCCAATTATTTGGAACTTCCCTCGCTTTGAAAGTCACGCCACGCTACTGGACCTACGTGTGACTGTACAATAGAAAGAGTACTATAGAGTAGCCACAGTTCTTTGAGTCATTATTCTCTCTTATTTCAATGACAACTATTATTTGGAGCTTCCCTCGCTTTGAAAGTCACGCCTCGCTACTGGACCTACGTATGACTGTACAATAGAAAGAGTACTAAAGAGTATCCTTAGTTGTTTAAGTCACTCTCTCTTATTTTAATGTCAATTATTATTTGGAACTTCCGTCGCTTTGAAAGTCACGCCTCGCTACTGGACCTACGTTTGACTGTACAATAGAAAGAGTACTAAAGAGTAGCCTTAGCTCTTTGAGTGATTATTCTCTCTTATTTCAATGACAATTATTATTTAGAGTTTCACTCGCTTTGAAAGTCACGCCTCGCTACTGGACCTACGTGTTACTGTACAATAGACAGAGTACGAAAGAGTAGCCTTAGTTCTTTGAGTCATTATTCCCTCTTATTTTAATATCAATTATTATTTGGAGCTTATGTCGCTTTAAGTCACGCCTCGCTACTGGACCTACGTGTTACTGTACAATAGAAAGAGTACTAAAGAGTATCCTTAGTTGTTTAAGTCACTCTCTCTTATTTTAATGTCAATTATTATTTGGAACTTCCGTCGCTTTGAAAGTCACGCCTCGCTACTGGACCTACGTTTGACTGTACAATAGAAAGAGTACTAAAGAGTAGCCTTAGTTCTTTGAGTGATTATTCTCTCTTATTTCAATGACAATTATTATTTGGAGCTTCCCTCGCTTTGAAAGTCACGCCTCGCTACTGGACCTACGTGTTACTGTACAATAGAAAGAGTACGAAAGAGTAGCCTTAGTTCTTTGAGTCATTATTCCCTCTTATTTTAATATCAATTATTATTTGGAGCTTATGTCGCTTTAAGTCACGCCTCGCTACTGGACCTACGTGTTACTGTACAATAGACAGAGTACTAAAGAGTAGCCTTAGTTCTTTGAGTTATTATTCTCTCATATGTTAATGAAAACTATTTGCAGCTTCCGTCCCTTTGAAAATCACGCCTCGCTACTGGACCTACGTGTTACTGTACAATAGACAGAGTACTAAAGGGTAGCCTTAGTTCTTTGAGTTATTATTCTCTCATATGTTAATGAAAACTATTTGCATCTTCCGTCCCTTTGAAAGTCGCACCTCGCTACTGGACCTACGTGTTACTGTACAATAGAAAGAGTACGAAAGAGTATCCTTAGTTCTTTGAGTCACTATTCCCTCTTATTTTAATATCAATTATTATTTGGAGCTTATGTCGCTTTAAGTCACGCCTCGCTAATGGACCTACGTGTTACTGTACAATAGAAAGTGTACGAAAGGGTACCATTAGTTCTTTGAGTCATTATTCCCTCTTATTTTAATATCAATTATTATTTGGAGCTTCTCTGGCTATGAAAGTCGCACCTCGCTACCGGACCTACGTGTGACTGTAAAATAGAGAAAGTACCAAAGAGTAGCCTTATTTCTTTAAGTCATTATTCTCTCTTATTTTAATGCCAATTATTTGGAACTTCCCTCGCTTTGAAAGTCACGCCACGCTACTGGACCTACGTGTGACTGTACAATAGAAAGAGTACTATAGAGTAGCCACAGTTCTTTGAGTCATTATTCTCTCTTATTTCAATGACAACTATTATTTGGAGCTTCCCTCGCTTTGAAAGTCACGCCTCGCTACTGGACCTACGTGTGACTGTACAATAGAAAGAGTACTAAAGAGTATCCTTAGTTGTTTAAGTCACTCTCTCTTATTTTAATGTCAATTATTATTTGGAACTTCCGTCGCTTTGAAAGTCACGCCTTGCTACTGGACCTACGTTTGACTGTACAATAGAAAGAGTACTAAAGAGTAGCCTTAGTTCTTTGAGTGATTATTCTCTCTTATTTCAATGACAATTATTATTTGGAGTTTCCCTCGCTTTGAAAGTCACGCCTCGCTACTGGACCTACGTGTTACTGTACAATAGACAGAGTACGAAAGAGTAGCCTTAGTTCTTTGAGTCATTATTCCCTCTTATTTTAATATCAATTTTTATTTGGAGCTTATGTCGCTTTAAGTCACGTCTCGCTACTGGACCTACGTGTTACTGTACAATAGAAAGAGTACTAAAGAGTATCCTTAGTTGTTTAAGTCACTCTCTCTTATTTTAATGTCAATTATTATTTGGAACTTCCGTCGCTTTGAAAGTCACGCCTCGCTACTGGACCTACGTTTGACTGTACAATAGAAAGAGTACTAAAGAGTAGCCTTAGTTCTTTGAGTGATTATTCTCTCTTATTTCAATGACAATTATTATTTGGAGCTTCCCTCGCTTTGAAAGTCACGCCTCGCTACTGGACCTACGTGTTACTGTACAATAGAAAGAGTACGAAAGAGTAGCCTTAGTTCTTTGAGTCATTATTCCCTCTTATTTTAATATCAATTATTATTTGGAGCTTATGTCGCTTTAAGTCACGCCTCGCTACTGGACCTACGTGTTACTGTACAATAGACAGAGTACTAAAGAGTAGCCTTAGTT
This sequence comes from Mantis religiosa, assembly GCA_030765055.1. Lineage (NCBI taxonomy): Eukaryota > Metazoa > Arthropoda > Insecta > Mantodea > Mantidae > Mantis > Mantis religiosa. Next base: position 176,870,335 of record CM060955.1, on the reverse strand, counting down.
CTTTGAGTTATTATTCTCTCATATGTTAATGAAAACTATTTGCAGCTTCCGTCCCTTTGAAAGTCACGCCTCGCTACTGGACCTACGTGTTACTGTACAATAGACAGAGTACTAAAGGGTAGCCTTAGTTCTTTGAGTTATTATTCTCTCATATGTTAATGAAAACTATTTGCAGCTTCCGTCCCTTTGAAAGTCGCACCTCGCTACTGGACCTACGTGTTACTGTACAATAGAAAGAGTACGAAAGAGTATCCTTAGTTCTTTGAGTCATAATTCCCTCTGATTTTAATATCAATTATTATTTGGAGCTTATGTCGCTTTAAGTCACGCCTCGCTAATGGACCTACGTGTTACTGTACAATAGAAAGTGTACGAAAGGGTACCCTTAGTTCTTTGAGTCATTATTCCCTCTAATTTTAATATCAATTATTATTTGGAGCTTCTCTGGCTATGAAAGTCGCACCTCGCTACCGGACCTACGTGTGACTGTAAAATAGAGAAAGGACCAAAGAGTAGCCTTATTTCTTTAAGTCATTATTCTCTCTTATTTTAATGCCAATTATTTGGAACTTCCCTCGCTTTGAAAGTTACGCCACGCTACTGGACCTACGTGTGACTGTACAATAGAAAGAGTACTATAGAGTAGCCACAGTTCTTTGAGTCATTATTCTCTCTTATTTCAATGACAACTATTATTTGGAGCTTCCCTCGCTTTGAAAGTCACGCCTCGCTACTGGACCTACGTATGACTGTACAATAGAAAGAGTACTAAAGAGTATCCTTAGTTGTTTAAGTCACTCTCTCTTATTTTAATGTCAATTATTATTTGGAACTTCCGTCGCTTTGAAAGTCACGCCTCGCTACTGGACCTACGTTTGACTGTACAATAGAAAGAGTACTAACGAGTAGCCTTAGTTCTTTGAGTGATTATTCTCTCTTATTTCAATGACAATTATTATTTGGAGTTTCCCTCGCTTTGAAAGTCACGCCTCGCTACTGGACCTACGTGTTACTGTACAATAGACAGAGTACGAAAGAGTAGCCTTAGTTCTTTGAGTCATTATTCCCTCTTATTTTAATATCAATTATTATTTGGAGCTTATGTCGCTTTAAGTCACGCCTCGCTACTGGACCTACGTGTTACTGTACAATAGACAGAGTACTAAAGAGTAGGCTTAGTTCTTTGAGTTATTATTCTCTCATTATTCTCTCTTATTTTAATGACAATTATTATTTGGAACCTCCCTCACGTTGAAGGTCACACTTCGCTACTGGACCTAAGTGTGACTGTAAAATAGAAAGAGTACTAAAGTGTAACCTTACTTCTTTAAGTCATTATTCTCTCTTATTTTAATGACAATTATTATTTGGAACCTCCCTCACGTTGAAGGTCACACTTCGCTACTGGACCTACGTGTGACTGTACAATAGAAAGAGTACTACTAATTAGCCTTAGTTGTTTAAGTCATTATTCTCTCTTATTTTAATGTCAATAATTATTCGGAACTTCTCTCGCTTTGAAAGTCCCACCTCGCCACTGGATCTACGTGTGACTGTACAATAAAAAGAGTACTAAAGAGTAGCCTTAGTTCTTTGAGTCATTATTTTCTCTTACTTTAATGACAATTATTATTTGAAGCTTCCCTCACTTTGAAAGTGAGGCCTCGATATTGTTAATTTGTTTGTTCGGTTATTGAGCTTACCTGTAACCTTTTAATTATAATTTGTGAGCAAGCAGTCTGTGAGGAAAGGAAGAAAGTTGCTAAAGCAACGTGAGGCTCTGTGCAGTGTCTTTATTTACAAAAAGAATAGCATATAAAATATAAGTTATGTACCGCTGATATTTATTTTTGATCACGAAGACTTATTTTTAGCCAAATTCCATTTACAGGAGTGGGGATGATCTGCTTCGGATCAAGTTTCAGTTTCAATTGGGTTTTATCACAAACACTGAACTGAAACTTGGAAAGTAGAACCGCCAGACCAACCTTTGTCTGCATCAAGCCGAATCTCAAACCTGGAAAACAGACAGAAAGAGCACATTACAGTGTGCATTGTTCACAGTCAAATATAATAATAAAAATAGTAATAATAATAGTTTTCTTTTTGGTAAGATATTTTAATTGTTGTTTCCTTTTTTCTGACTTTAGTAAGAGAACTTTGCCAGTCCTTATAAGGTCGTCATATTGTATGACGGCTGCTATTTCTATGTGAAGATCAAGTCTTGGATTAATTGTTAAAGTTTATAGCGCAAGTGCTGGAGTAGTTTTGACAGCTCCATTTACTAGCCGAAGAATTTAATTTTGTTGAATATTTTCTCCATATGTTAGACTTGTGACTTACCTATACAGTTTCTGGGTCCATCTCCGAAAGGCAGGTAGGTATAGTTCGGTCGCTTTGCTTTGTTTTCATCGTTGAACCGCTCCGGGTCGAACTGCTCAGGGTTTGGGTAATACTGCGGGTCGTGGTGCAGTCCGTACACGGGGATAAAGACCTGAGTCTTCTCATCAAGGTGTATGGATGTGTTGGGGATGACGTACGGCTGCGTCACTTTGCGGACCAATGACACTGCAGGTGGATACATCCTCAACGTCTCTGAAACACAAAGATATCGGTCAACATGAGCACCCGAAGTGTGAGGTGACTGACCCTTTCCTCTTTCCTTGTACCGATAGATGACGTGTGCCGCGTGGTGGTCAAAATGGCTATGGCTATGTTCGAGCGTAGTAAGAGAACTGAGGTGTGCTTTCCGTAGAACCCCGCTTTGTTGGAAAGCTTTGAGTAGAGAAAGACATAGTCGCGCAAAGAGGACTCCTTTGGATGGTAAGGATCTCAGAAAATTCCGGTTCCAGCAAGATGGTCCACATGTCTTACTGCTCTCGAAACAATGGGTTTTTTTTAAGTAGAAGTTCAGAGGTTTCGTCATTTCCCGTGGTGGTGATGCTAACTGACCCCCGATTTAACACGGTTGGATTACTTCTTGTGGGGTTATATTAAATCTGGAGTTTATGCCAACAAGACAGAAACAGTAAATGATCTTATCAGTAACATGACGCATGTTGGACCTAATTTATGTTCTTCTGTCATTGAAAATTGGGTCAAACGTATACGCGCAACAGAACGGAGTCGCGTCAGTTAATTTCCATACGTAATGACAATATTGTCACAAGTGACTGTTTTAATTAACACAACTAATAGTTTATGTGACTTCAGTAGTACGTGTGACGTCACTCCCCCACTCTATCACCCGTTGGATAAGTTTATGTAAGCGGGTTTCTTGTTCTCTCTTGGACCTTCCTTCGGCTTGAGCGGATGGATTTGTCCGCAGCTTCTTGAGGCAAGTAAATGGCCGCTGTGGCCATCTATGGTAGTAAATATTCTTATTAAGTGAGTTGTAGTTCTTCTGTAAGCTGATAGAAAATCCCAATCTCTCACAAGCATGCATTTCCTACGCTGAGCAACTCCCCCCGTGTACGTTCTGGCCATGTGCTCATTTATCATTTAACATCCATGGTTAACCCGTCACAATATGTTCCAAAATAAGAAAAATAAAAATTATCATTTATTGAGCGTGTTTTGTTTAAGTTCAAAGATAGGGCGCTCTTGTTAAAAGTCCCTTTATATCCAATAAATTTTAGTTCTGTACATACCATTGCCAAATTGCTGCTTTGCATCTGTTATTTAAATATGTATTGTTAATTATATATAAGCTCGAGGGTATCCACTAGGGCAGTCCACACAGAGTGAAGACTGACCCTTCCTCCCCTCTAATGACCAGGGAGTTACCGAGCTGTCCCAAAAGGGCACCGGCGCCTCCGTGGCGCTTTCCATAGGGCAAGACCTAGAGACCAACAAGGCCCCCCCCCATCTGGTCCTGTGGACTCAAGACAGAATTGAAGTGGATACGCCACTTACGCACGCCAACCCCAAAGGAGAAGGCTACCGAACAACCTCGGTAGGGCCGCCTGGTGATCTAGCACACCTACTAGCTCTGCAGACTAGTACGCGGGAATATATGGCTTCCCACAACCCCGTCTGCAGACGTACCCGATCTTCCACGAGTATCGAGAACCACTGCCCCTCGAGACCAACCCAATCCAAACAACTCCCATTCAGGGAGGCGCTTGACAGTTCAGCCCGAGGTTCCTCTAGTACCGTCAGAGGTACCTCGAGTGCTAGGGGTCCGGAGCGCCCACACCACAGCAGCTGAAGGGGATGGATCCCCTCGCCTACGGGCACTGTTGAGTATGCTGGGGCCAATAAAGTGTCACAGCCGCGACTTGTAGAATTGACACTACAAGGAATTATTGCACTTACAACAGAAGACTGGTATTGGCACGTTGGGAAAACTGAACAGAGGTACTGAGAAGTAATGTCCATTGTTGTCGAAAAATCTAATGATGACGTATAAAAAATGGTATACCAACCATGCTCTACTGAAATAAGGATGACTTAACGACATAGCATGCTGCGTGACTTCTCTTAGTGCACTGAAGTGTAGCACTCGATTATCTAGTTTCTAGTTATACCAGAGAGAGCGCATGCCGGCTCGTATTTACAGTCTGATTTTTAAAAGAAGATACGTGAAGGTCATTAGGAAAGGGACGCGAAAGGTAAGAAGGGGAGGTCGTTGCTATGGTAACGTAAACAAAGGTTGCCAGATTGGATACACTAATGAATCACATACTCCTCAGCTCAATTATTGCTAGTTGTATGCGGGAAAGAGAGTTTGCTTAGTTGCGCTGTGTATTTTTAGCCTACTTTGTTAAAACACAAATAAAATAGTGTTTATGGAAGCAAGACGTAGTGGTGGTAGGATTAGAGGTGGAACGAGGAGTCCTGGCCCAAGACAAAGGTCACCTTACGGTCGGGTTGTTACATTGCATAGTGAAGCTCGAGAATTTGTCTGTTCTCTTAGAGAATTCTTCCAACAGGTAGCAATACGTAGAGGCGGTAGGATTGGAGGTAGACCGAGGAATCATGGCTCAAGACAAAGATCAGCTTACGGTCGGGTTGTTACATTGCATAGTCAAGCTCGAGAATTTGTCTGTTCTCTCAGAGAATTCTTCCAACAGGAAGGAAGACGTAGTGGCTGTAGGATTAGAGGTAGGCCGAGGAATCATGGCCCAAGACAAAGGTCAGCTTACGGTCGGGTTGTTACATTATATAGTCAAGCTAGAGAATTTGTCTGTTCTCTTAGACAATTCTTCCAACAGGAAGCAAGACGTATACCGAGGAATCGTAGCCCAAGACAAAGATCAGCTTACAGTCGGGTTGTTACATTGTATAGACAAGCTCAAGAATTTGTCTGTTCTCTTAGACAATTCTTCCAACAGGAAGCAAGACGTAGTGGCGGTAGGATTAGAGGTAGACCGAGGAATCATGGCCCAAGACAAAGATAAGCTTACGGTCGGGTTGTTACATTGTATAGTCAAGCTAGAGGATTTGTCTGTTATCTTAGAGAATTCTTCCAACAGGAAGCAAGACGTAGTGGCGGTAGGATTAGAGGAAGACCGAGGAATCATGGCCCAAGACAAAGATCAGCTTACGGTCGGGTTGTTACATTGTATAGTCAAGCTAGAGAATTTGTCTGTTCTCTTAGAGAATTCTTCCAACAGGAAGTAAGACGTAGTGGCGGTAGAATTAGAGGAATCATGGCCCAAGACAAAGATCAGCTTACGGTCGGGTTGTTACATTGTATAGTCAAGCTAGAGAATTTGTCTGTTCTCTCAGAGAATTCTTCCAACAGGAAGGAAGACGTAGTGGCTGTAGGATTAGAGGAATCGTGGCCCAAGACAAAGATCAGCTTACGCTCGGTTTGTTACATTATATAGTCAAGCTCGAGAATTTGTCTGTTCTCTTAGAGAATTCTTCCAACAGGAAGCAAGACGTAGTGGCGGTAGGATTAGAGATAGACCGAGGAATCATAGCCCAAGACAAAGATCAGCTTACGGTCGGGTTGTTACATTGTATAGTCAAGCTCGAGAATTTGTCTGTTCTCTTAGAGAATTCTTCCAACAGGAAGCAAGACGTATACCGAGGAATCGTAGCCCAAGACAAAGATCACCTTACAGTCGAGTTGTTACATTTTATAGACAAGCTAGAGAATTTGTCTGTTCTCTTAGACAATTCTTCCAACAGGAAGCAAGACGTACTGGAGGTAGGATTAGAGGTATACCGAGGAATCATGGCCCAAGACAAAGATCAGCTTACGGTCGGTTTGTTACATTGCATAGTTAAGCTCGAGAATTTCTCTGTTCTCTCAGAGAATTCTACCAACAGGAAGCAAGACGTAGTGGCGGTAGGATTAGAGGTAGACCGAGGAATCATGGCCCAAGTCAAAGATCAGCTTACGCTCGGTTTGTTACATTGTATAGTCAAGCTCGAGAATTTGTCTGTTCTCTTAGAGAATTCTTCCAACAGGAAGCAAGACGTAGTGGCGGTAGGATTAGAGATAGACCGAGGAATCATGGCCCAAGACAAAGATCAGCTTACGGTCGGGTTATCACATTGTATAGTCAAGCTAGAGAATTTGTCTGTTCTCTTAGAGAATTCTTCCAACAGGAAGCAAGACGTAGTGGCGGTAGGATTAGAGGTAGACCGAGGAATCATGGCCCAAGACAAAGATCAGCTTACGGTCGGGTTATCACATTGTATAGTCAAGCTAGAGAATTTGTCTGTTCTCTTAGAGAATTCTTCCAACAGGAAGCAAGATTTAGTGACGGTAGGATTAGAGGTAGACCGAGGAATCATGGCCCAAGACAAAGATCAGCTTACGGTCGGGTTGTTACATTGTATAGTCAAGCTAGAGAATTTGTCTGTTCTCTCAGAGAATTCTTCCAACAGGAAGCAAGATGTAGTGACGGTAGGATTAGAGGTAGACCGAGGAATCATGGCCCAAGACAAAGATCAGCTTACGCTCAGGTTGTTACATTGTATAGCCAGGCTAGAGAATTTGTCTGTTCTCTCAGAGAATTCTTCCAACAGGAAGCAAGATGTAGTGACGGTAGGATTAGAGGTAGACCGAGGAATCATGGCCCAAGACAAAGATCAACTTACGGTCGGGTTGTTACATTGTATAGCCAGGCTAGAGAATTTGTCTGTTCTCTCAGAGAATTCTTCCAACAGGAAGCAAGATGTAGTGACGGTAGGATTAGAGGTAGACCGAGGAATCATGGCCCAAGACAAAGATCAACTTACGGTCGGGTTATCACATTGTATAGTCAAGCTAGAGAATTTGTCTGTTCTCTCAGAGAATTCTTCCAACAGGAAGCAAGATGTAGTGACGGTAGGATTAGAGGTAGACCGAGGAATCATGGCCCAAGACAAAGATCAGCTTACGGTCGGGTTGTTACATTGTATAGTCAAGCTAGAGAATTTGTCTGTTCTCTCAGAGAATTCTTCCAACAGGAAGCAAGACGTAGTGACGGTAGGATTAGAGGTAGACCGAGGAATCATGGCCCAAGACAAAGATCAACTTACGGTCGGGTTATCACATTGTGTAGTCAAGCTAGAGAATTTGTCTGTTCTCTCAGAGAATTCTTCCAACAGGAAGCAAGATGTAGTGACGGTAGGATTATAGGTAGACCGAGGAATCATGGCCCAAGACAAAGATCAGCTTACGCTCAGGTTGTTACATTGTACAGTCAAGCTAGAGAATTTGTCTGTTCTCTTAGAGAATTCTTCCAACAGGAAGACGAGAGTTTGCTCCTTATCAATGAACAGCTTATTCCTTTTATCCAAAAGCGACAGTCACGTGTCAGTAGATATGCTTGCACGACAAAGAATTCCTGTAGGTCAAAATTCCGGCATATCGGCGGCGTTGATATGAACATGTCAATTAACAAAGTCGTTAATAATAGTATATTGCGATATTAATGTATACGGAACGAGGAAAGGTTTGAAAAAACGAGGCGTTTGCACCGAGTTTTGTCAATTCTCGAGATTCCGTTATATACTTACCACATGTGTGTTGTACATTATTTTTTGCACTAAGTGTACTTATATGATTCTGTATTTTAGTAGTTAAGATATTAGCTGAAATATTAATAAATATAATTGAAGATAAATGTTAGATTTTAGAACGTACATCGCGTATATGTGTTTCTATGGAGAAATACTTACCGCACAGTGCGGGAATGTCAACTTACGATGTAAAGCAACAATAACGGAAAGTATGGAATATTAGTTACATAGTACAAACAATTATTTAACAGAACTCACACGCTACAACTCAGTGAATGTGTGAACAACTTATTTCTGTTTTTAAAGTAGGCTAATACAGATTAACTGTACATATTTTTGTTGAGGTGAGATAACTCGAACCCTTGTTTATGTTTCGAGTGTTGAGAGGATAAAGAAAGGGGATGTGGTGGGCGACATTGCACTGCCCACGTGGAGAAACAAATGACCTTCACTTACCTTCACTTAGCTAACCTTAGTGTAACTTTTACTGTGTTTACTCACCATCCACCACTTTCCCCAAGTAAGTCATTCCTTGGATACAGTCATAAGTGAATTTATGAGATTCCTGAAGTGCTGCGTCGACTTCTTTCTGGAGTTTTGTTTGTATTTCTGGGTTTTTTGCCAGTTCATACAGACAGTAGCTGAGGGTTGTGGACGAAGTCTCAAATCCCGCGAGGAAGAATATGAAAGCTTGAGCCGTCAACAAAGAGTCGGTGAATTCTGTTGACAAAAAACATAGACAGGTATTAGAATACAATTCAAAGTCAGTAAAAGTGTAATATAGCATTAAAAGGTAAACGTGCCGTTACTGACCGTTGGTACACAAACTTCTGTAGAAGACAAACTTTTGAAAAACACGCAAAAGGAAAATTAATTTTACATTAAAACGCATACAGCAAAACTAACTACACAGTTTTAACCGTGATTGCCAACGTCTATATCGTAGGTGCTAGCGCGTCGGTCTCAATTCAAGAGCTTCCGAGTACAAATATCGCTCAGGGTGAGTTATCTGGATAAGCCTTTTCTCTTATCCTAAAAGATGAATGTCGGGTAACTCTAAGCTCTATGTATCCTGTCCTCATTTGAACATCACTTCATTCATCGTCCGATATGACTTAACGTTGGAGGTTTTCTCTTATCCTGAAAGATGAATGTCTGGTAACTCTAAGCTCTATGTACCCTGTACTCATTTGTACATCATTTCATTCATCGTCTGATATGACTTAACGCTGGAGGTTTTCTCTTATCCTGAAAGATGAATGTCTGGTAACTCCACGCTCTATGTACCCTGTACTCATTTGAACATCACTTCATTTATCGTCCGATATGACTTAACGTTGGAGATTTTCTCTTATCCTGAAAGATGAATGTCTGGTAACTCTAAGCTCTATGTACCCTGTACTCATTTGAACATCATTTCATTCATCGTCCGATATGACTTAACGTTTGAGGTTTTCCCTTATCCTGAAAGATGAATGTCTGGTAACTCTAAGCTCTATGTACCCTGTACTCATTTGAACATCATTTCATTCATCGTCTGATATGACTTAACGTTTGAGGTTTTCCCTTATCCTGAAAGATGAATGTCTGCTAACTCTAAGCTCTATGTATCCTGTACTCATTTGAACATCATTTCATTCATCGTCCGATATGACTTAACGTTTGAGGTTTTCCCTTATCCTGAAAGATGAATGTCTGGTAACTCTAAGCTCTATGTACCCTGTACTCATTTGAACATCATTTCATTTATCGTCCGATATGACTTAACGTTTGAGGTTTTCCCTTATCCTGAAAGATGAATGTCTGGTAACTCTAAGCTCTATGTACCCTGTACTCATTTGAACATCATTTCATTCATCGTCCGATATGACTTAACGTTTGAGGTTTTCCCTTATCCTGAAAGATGAATGTCTGGTAACTCTAAGCTCTATGTACCCTGTACTCATTTGAACATCATTTCATTTATCGTCCGATATGACTTAACGTTTGAGGTTTTCCCTTATCCTGAAAGATGAATGTCTGGTAACTCTAAGCTCTATGTACCCTGTACTCATTTGAACATCATTTCATTCATCGTCCGATATGACTTAACGTTTGAGGTTTTCCCTTATCCTGAAAGATGAATGTCTGGTAACTCTAAGCTCTATGTACCCTGTACTCATTCGAACATCATTTCATTTATCGTCCGATATGACTTAACGTTGGAGATTTTCTCTTATCCTGAAAGATGAATGTCTGGTAACTCTAAGCTCTATGTACCCTGTATTCATTTGAACATCATTTCATTCATCGTCCGATATGACTTAACGTTTGAGGTTTTCCCTTATCCTGAAAGATGAATGTCTGGTAACTCTAAGCTCTATGTACCCTGTACTCATTTGAACATCATTTCATTTATCGTCCGATATGACTTAACGTTTGAGGTTTTCCCTTATCCTGAAAGATGAATGTCTGGTAACTCTAAGCTCTATGTACCCTGTACTCATTTGAACATCATTTCATTCATCGTCTGATATGACAACGTTTGAGGTTTTCCCTTATCCTGAAAGATGAATGTCTGCTAACTCTAAGCTCTATGTATCCTGTACTCATTTGAACATCATTTCATTCATCGTCCGATATGACTTAACGTTTGAGGTTTTCCCTTATCCTGAAAGATGAATGTCTGGTAACTCTAAGCTCTATGTACCCTGTACTCATTTGAACATCATTTCATTTATCGTCCGATATGACTTAACGTTTGAGGTTTTCCCTTATCCTGAAAGATGAATGTCTGGTAACTCTAAGCTCTATGTACCCTGTACTCATTTGAACATCATTTCATTCATCGTCCGATATGACTTAACGTTTGAGGTTTTCCCTTATCCTGAAAGATGAATGTCTGGTAACTCTAAGCTCTATGTACCCTGTACTCATTTGAACATCATTTCATTTATCGTCCGATATGACTTAACGTTTGAGGTTTTCCCTTATCCTGAAAGATGAATGTCTGGTAACTCTAAGCTCTATGTACCCTGTACTCATTTGAACATCATTTCATTCATCGTCCGATATGACTTAACGTTGGAGATTTTCTCTTATCCTGAAAGATGAATGTCTGGTAACTCTAAGCTCTATGTACCCTGTACTCATTTGAACATCATTTCATTCATCGTCCGATATGACTTAACGTTTGAGGTTTTCCCTTATCCTGAAAGATGAATGTCTGGTAACTCTAAGCTCTATGTACCCTGTACTCATTTGAACATCATTTCATTCATTGTCTGATATGACTTAACGTTGGAGGTTTTCGCTTATCCGAAAAGCGGAATGTCTGGTGACTCTAAGCTCTACGTACCCTGTACTCATTTGAACATCATTTCATTCATCGTCTGATATGACTTAACGTTGGAGGTTTTCGCTTATCCGAAAAGCGGAATGTCTGGTAACTCTAAGCTCTATGTACCCTGTACTCATTTGAACATCATTTCATTCATCGTCCGATATGACTTAACGTTTGAGGTTTTCCCTTATCCTGAAAGATGAATGTCTGGTAACTCTAAGCTCTATGTACCCTGTACTCATTTGAACATCATTTCATTCATCGTCCGATATGACTTAACGTTGGAGGTTTTCGCTTATCCGAAAAGCGGAATGTCTGGTAACTCTAAGTTATATGTACCATCTTTTGCAACAATAGCGAAGTGTTCAGCAAGTGTCGTGTACATTGTTGTGCAATAGTAAATAAAGGTGCAGAACGTACCCACATTTTCTAATTTTGAAGTTGCTTGTTTGCCATTTGCAATCCCCAAGATGTCGTCGCCTTCCAAGTCATCATCGTGAATTTTTCCCTTGTTCTTGAGTTGCATTAATAACTGGAGGAAATCGTTCCTGGTGACTCCATTCTGCTCTCTGTAAGTCATCGTATCTTTGATGGCATTAATGAAGAAGGTTTCTATATCTTTGCTCAAAACCTTGATGCGCAGCGACGAAAGGAGCTTGGGTGCAATGCTTCTCAACTGTCTCTTTATCGCAAACCAAAAAGAGGATTTGAAGATTCTTCTGCCCATCTCTCTGAACTCGGAATTTGGATCTTTGAGGGAGTTGAACTGCAGTCCAAAGACACAAGAGCCGATGACGTCAGTCGTGAACTTGGCCATCATCTCCTTTACCTCCAGATCTTCGCCTTTGGCTGCAGGTTCTCTAAGAACATTCCCAAGCTCCTCAGCACATTCCAGTATCAGACTGAACATGAACTTCATCTTGCCTGAAGTGAACGTTGGGGTGAGTTTCACTCTTAAACTGCGCCACTTTGGGCCCTCCAGACTGAACAGGTGTTGGCTCAGAGGGTCAAGCTTCTCGTCTCCCAAATTAACTCCACGATCCTGCAAAATAGATGTAACAAATCTTACTTTCTGGATAATAATTAAGACAGAGTAGAAGGCATTGAGGGTCAATTACACGGGGAATCCTGATTAGAAAATCAGTAAATGTATACCTGAAAATAAAGAAAGAGGTAGAAGGAAAACATATAGAACTATGTGATAGATATGAGAGAGAGAGAGAGAGAGAGAGAGAGAGAGAGAGAGAGAGAGAGAGAGAGAGAGAGAGAGAGAGAGAGAGAGAGAGAGAGAGAGAGAGTGTTTAGCTTGGTTAAGGAAGGGGGGTACACCAAAGGAGAACATTCGAAATATGAGGCGTGTCCGTAGAATACGGTCTCCAATTTTATTTAATATAGAAAACATGTTTATTGTCAATGAATGTTACATTGATGGATAGGTGGAAGTTGCAGCTATTTGCGATCGATGTACTTTTGCATGCGCTGTGGAAACTTTTGTATACCCCTGTCATAGCACTCTCCCGTCAAGTTCCGCAGGTAACGCTCAACCTCGTTTTTCAAATCATCGTGTTCCACCCAGGTGTGACTTCAACTCAGAAAACAGATGATAATCAATAGGTACTAAGTCATGGGTGAGGATGTCCAATGCGAACTAGGCCAGGAGATCAGGCGTTGCATGTGCAGTATGGGGACTCACTCCCTTCGTCAGCATTCCCCTCCTTCGATTTTGAATGGCACGTCGCAATTTATTTAAGTCTTACAGTAGCTAGCGGCGTTTATTGTTGTACCGGTACGCATAAACTCGCACAACAATACACTTCTTCTGTCCCAGAACACACTGACCATCAGTTTGCCGGCAGAAAATGTATGTTTGAACTATCGCGGCTTCGGCGAATTCGAATGCCGCCACTGACGAGAACGTTCTTTAGTCTCTGGTGCTGTGTAGTGCACCAAGGTTTCATCGCTAGTGACAACTGAATCCAACAATTCCTCGCACGACGCTTCAACACGTTGCCGTTTATGGTCTTCGGTGAGCATTTTGGAGACCCACCTCGCACACACCCTGCGATAATGCAAATGTTCGGTCAAAACCATATCAATCGTAGTCTTACTGACTTCAGGGATAAGTTCCTACAGCTCCCGAACTGTCACACGCCGATCTTTAAGCATTTCTTGCTCCACTTTTGCAATTGTTTCGGCTGAAATCGTAGGCCGATCAGAAAGCTGTTCGTCATGGACATCTGTACGTCCGTCTTTGAACTCTCTGACCCACTTTCGCACGTTTTTGACGTCCATACACTGTGGAAAATACACTTCGCATAACTGACGATGAATTTCAGTGGAGGTAGTACCCTAGGTACTCAAAAAACTATTCACTGTACGCAACTCGCACTTGGCGGTGGAAGTGATAGGAAGCTCCATCGCAAACGGCTGCAGAGCCAAGACTAATGGTTGTGGTGGGGATTAGAAGGGGTGAAACCAAGCTACACGCCAGTGTTGCCGGATCTCACGTAATAGCGCTCCTCACTGCTTCAGGGTCTTGGGGACCTTATTTTATGGACACGCCTCGTACAATAGAAATAACGATATATATAATTATTTTAATTTAAAAACTAAACTTGAGATAGAAACTGAGACTGAAATTCTTCATGCCCGGCTGAGCAAATGAAATTAATAATTCCTAAATTGACTATACGTTCGGAATTTCAAAGACTTCTCATCCAGCAACACATAATTTGTTTCAAAGTGCATCCCAATTTGAACACATAATTATAATATATTTGAACTGCCTTTTACAAAATAGCGCAGGCTAAATTCGGGAGAAACACGAAGCATTTCTGTGACAAGGGTGAACCCAAGTGACAGTGCTGTGTCGAACTGCGACCTCCAGCAAACGTTACAGCAGCACTACTTGGCTAGGAATATTTTCAATCAGGTGTAGTATCTGCAATACTAAATTAGCAGCTAGGCCGCTGTGTCCTCACATTCCTTGTCATGCAGGTTCTATTTGAATTATACCCATATTATAAAGTTATAGTCCTTCCTGACAAATGGAGCACCTGGAAGCTGGCTGTATCACATATGGAAGTTCAGCAAATTATACGCAACATGGCTGCATAATGATTATAAATGCTTTAAATATACACTCGTATTTATTTACTCTATTATTTCTCAAAAAATAACAATGAGATTGAACAGTCCCATTTTCTGCAACTCCCATAACCCTAAAAAGAAAGACAAAACCAACTAAATTAGTAACTACCACGAGTATAACTTCTAAAAAGTGATTTACTCTACTAGCAAACCTGTAATGTGAAATATATAAACAACAATGTGCTTTGTCATGTACTCGGTACATATTTACTACTGCGCTGTACTGTAGTACGAAAGATCCAGACTTCTGTTATTGCACAATGACATTAATAGTGGACATGATGGTTACCCGATATGCCAATATGTTCCATTATTACGACAGCAACATGATATAGAAGTCAAACCAGTCCATGACCTTCTGAGTTAATGTGTTTGTAAACCATCTTCTTACTCCACATATCTTGTGTTACATGCCTCTCTTCTCTTGCACAAACACTTATTGCTCTATCTACTTCAAGATAAACATCCTATTGTAGTTACAAGGGAATACAGTAGACATTAAGTGATAGTCAAATGTTTTGGTCGTTATGTAATGTATATATGAATCTCTAATCTTGTACAAATACTTATTGCTCTATCTACTTCAAGATAAACATTATCTTATTGTAGTTACAAGGGAATACAGTATACTTTAAGTGATAATCAAATGTTTTAGTCGTTATGTGATGTCTACATGACTTTCTCTACTATTGTACAAACACTTATTGCTCTATCTACTTCAAGATAAACATCCTATTGTAGTTACAAGGGAATACAGTAGACTTTCAGTAATAGTCAAATGTTTTAGTCGTTATGTGATGTCTACATGACTTTCTCTACTATTGTACAAACACTTATTGCTCTATCTACTTCAAGATGAACATTATCTTATTGTACTTACAAGGGAATACAGTAGACTTTAAGTGATAGTCAAAGGTTTTGATCGTTATGTGATGTATACATGAGTTTCTCTACTCTTGTACAAACACTTATTGCTCTATCTACTTCAAGATAAACATTATCATATTGTAGCTACAAGGAAATACAGTAGACTTTAAGTGACAGTCAAATGTTTTGGTCCTTATGTGATGTATTCTTGACTTTCTCTACTCTTGTACAAACACTTATTGCTCTATCTACTTCAAGAAAAACATTAATTTATTGTAGTTACAGGGGAATATAGTAGACTTTAAGTGACAGTCAAATGTTTTGGTCATTATGTGATGTATACATGTCTTTCTCTACTCTTGTAAAAACACTTATTGCTCTATCTACTTCAAGAAAAACATTAACTTATTTTAGTTTCAGGGGAATACAGTAGACTTTAAGTGATAGTCAAATGTTTTGGTCGTTATGTGATGTATACATGACTTTCTCTTCTCTTGCACAAACACTTATTGCTCTGTCTACTTCAAGATAAACATTATCTTATTGTAGTTACAAGGAAATACAGTAGACTTTAAGTGACAGTCAAATGTTTTGGTCGTTATGTGATGTATTCTTGACTTTCTCTACTCTTGTACAAACACTTATTGCTCTATCTACTTCAAGAAAAACATTAATTTATTGTAGTTACAGGGGAATACAGTAGACTTTAAGTGATAGTCAAATGTTTTGGTCGTTATCTAATGTATACATGACTTTCTCTAATCTTGTACAAACGCTTATTGCTCTATCTAGTTCAAGATAAACATTATCTTATTGTAGTTACAGGGGAATACAGTAGACTTTAACTGGTAGTCAAATGTTTTGGTCGTTATGTAATGTATACATCACTTTCTCTACTCTTGTGCAAACACTTATTGCTCTATCTAGTTCAAGATAAACATTATCTTATTGTAGTTACAGGGGAATACAGTAGACTTTAAGTGAAAGTCAAATGTTTTGGTCGTTATGTGATGTATACATGACTTTCTCTACTCTTGTACAAACACATATGGCTCTATCTACTTCAAGAAAAACATTATCTTATTGTAGTTACAAGGGAATACAGTAGATTTCAAGTGATAGTCAAATGTTTCGTCGTTATGTGATGTATACATGACTTTCTCTACTCTTGTACAAACACTTATTGCTCTATCTACTTCAGGATAATCATTATCTAATTGTAGTTACAGCGGAATACAGTAGACTTTAAGTGACAGTCAAATGTTTTGGTCGGTATGTGATGTATACTTGACTTTTTCTACTCTTGTACAAACACTTATTGCTCTATCTACTTCGAGAAAAACATTATCTAATTGTAGTTACAGGGGAATACAGTAGACCTTAAGTGATAGTCAAATGTTTTGGTCGTTATGTGATGTATACTTGACTTTCTCTACTCTTGTACAAACACTTATTGCCCTATCTACTTCAGGATAAACGTTATCTTATTGTAGTTACAAGAGAATGCACTAGACTTTAAGTGATAGTCAAATGTTTTGGTCATTATGTGATGTATACATGACTTTCTCTACCCTTGTACAAACACTTATTGCCCTAACTACTTCAGGATAAACATTATCTTATTGTAGTTACAAGAGAATGCAGTAGACTTTAAGTGATAGTCAAATGTTTTGGTCGTTATGTGATGTATACTTGACTTTCTCTACTCTTGTACAAACACTTATTGCCCTATATACTTCAAGAAAAGCAATATCTTTTTGTAGTTACAAGGGAATACAGTAGATTTTAAGTGATAGTCATATGTTTTGGTCATTATTTGATGTATACTTGACTTTCTCTACTCTTTTACAAACACTTATTGCCCTATCTACTTCAAGAAAAACGTTATCTTATTGTAGTTACAAGGGAATACAGTAGACTTTAAGTGATAGTCAAATGTTTTGGTCGTGATCTCACGAATCTGAGAATTCTTAGAGCTTTTTGGGTGGACTACAATACTTGGTTTACTAGTATAATACAGATGGACATAACAGTTGTACTTACATGAAAGTACCCAAAGTCTTTGACAAGAACATGTTTGATAATTTCTGGATCCCTGATGAACAGTACTGGCTTCCAGACCATGTACGCCCCTACATATGGCAGGCCCGCTGCCTGTTCGTACACCCTCCTGAAGGCTTCGCCCTGGGAAGTGCGCAGGAGCGTGAAGTCTTTGAAGTTACCAAAAGGAAATTCAGGTTCCAGGAAAGGAACTCCTTTGGTTTTCCAATAGTTGAACTTGGACTTGAAGAAATAGTAAAGGAGCGTGCAAATGCCCACTAAAGCGGCCACCACTTCCAAAATCATTCTGTCAAACAGTTATGTATATGCAATTTTAGATATTATTATTGAAATTACTAATTAAACACAATCTCATTTTAGTTTAATAATGATAAATCCGAATGAAAATATAAATAAAATTAACGACATATTCATAGTTTTGGTTTACATGGCGTTATATAAAATAAATCCTGTTCCCTCCGATATAGTTACTGAATACAAAACATTTTGCGGAAATGAAAGATAAACAACAATGCTACTGACTTTGATTAATGAATGTACCTGGAAGTACAATTCCAGACAAATCATAAGCAGTAATACTGCGAAATCACAATCTCTCTCCTTGTTACAATATTCAATCACGTTATATACACTGGACTCGCCGTGTATGCACGTTAACCTCACGTGTATGTCTATTGTTGGCGTATTTTGCGGTACGCCTACTCGGTTTGCCATGTACACAAAATAACAGACAGCAAGAAATGTACAAACAAGCGAGCGTGGTTCGTTTTTCTAACAATGTGTTTCAGGGAATCATAGAACTCTGTTAGTACATAGGCTGACTTAC
The DNA here is from genome assembly GCA_030765055.1 of Mantis religiosa. Taxonomy (NCBI): domain Eukaryota; kingdom Metazoa; phylum Arthropoda; class Insecta; order Mantodea; family Mantidae; genus Mantis; species Mantis religiosa. The sequence continues at coordinate 176,852,144 of CM060955.1, read as the reverse complement.
CTTGGAGCTCTGTCGCTGCTCACTATCACATTGTTATTAGAGCAGGTATATAAACTGGCAGTACACGAGCAGGTCTGCGCATGCGCGCTATCTCGCAGCATCCGCTAGTCGGATAACCTTCAACGTACTCTCTCCCAGGAAATTCCCTAATCTCTTCCCAACTGCTAAGTAATAACATGTTATATCTATGTTTATTTCTTGGAAAAAGAAAAGGTGCATTGCAATATGCAGAGTCATGATGATTTGCAACAAACAAGTGTTGATGTCACTGACTTTAACTCTAGACTTAGCAGTTCCCATATAAAATATAATTATAACTATAATAGCAGAATGACTTGCTGTAATGCGGGTTCGATTCCCAACTAGGATTACCCGACTCTCCACAGTCTGGTATTATGAATGTCCTGGGCGGTTCTCGTCAAAAACAGATGTTCGACCACGTTTAAATTGTTTTACCAATATCTAACTGTTTTCATAGAAGACCAATTGTCTCCATGGACAACATGCAATTTCGCTTTTATCTCCTCACAAGTTTTATCGTGTAAAAGTAAAAAGCGAATCACTGAACGATACTCCACTTTTTCCATTTTAACAAAAACAGTTGAACAACTTATTCAAATGTCTGTAAAATCCAAACTTACGAACCAGCATCTATTATGTTTTGACAAGAGTAACAAATGACAGTAGATAACACAAACTTCCATTAGCAATATCTTATGTTTTGAAACACGAATATCTATTGAATCACCATCTTAGATAGAAAAATAAGCGCGCGCGCGCGTACACACACACACACACACACACACACACACACACACACACACACACACACACACACACACACCTACAAATGTTTTCTGGTTCACGGAGCCTCAAAAATGGTGTATTTCCACTGCAACTTTGAGTAAAAATTTTTGTGTGAACACAGCGCTTCTCCTAATTTCTGTGATTGGAGCTCTCTGTGTGGTGGAGTAGTTTGTTTTGAATAGGTGGAGTCCCATTGAAAAATTCAGTGCCACAGCTGTACCTATTCAAATTTCGGCCTTCACACGGCTGGTTTGGAAGAACGAACCACTTCCATCAGGTTATACTGTGCTCCACGGGAGAGAAAGTCTCCGAGGCCTGAGACGCCGGGGATTGCACACCCTCCCTGGACGGATATATGACACCCCATGACAGTACAGTTACAGACCACTCAAAAACAGCCCGCATCGGCAGCGTAGATGGTAGCGTTTCTGCCTCACGTTCAAGAGGTCCCGAGTTCGAATTTCGGTCAGGGTAAGTTACCTGGGTAAGGTTTTTTTCGGGGTTTTCCCTTATCCTTCAAGGCGAATGTCGGGTAACTGTAAGCTCCATGGACCCTGAACTCATATGAGCATCATACCACCCAGTTCATTCACCGTCCGATATGACTTAACGCTGGAAGACGTAAATTTAAAAAAAAAATAAAAAAAAACATTCTGACGGCTTCTACTTTTGTGAATAAATCTTAACGGTTTTAGTGTACAGAGTGAATAGGCCGCATGTTTTTCTTAACAGTTCTACTCCTTGTGTAGCAGGTATCCCGTGTCGAACACATTCGCTGTCCTTATCCCAGGACCTTTCTTTCAGGGACCTTCTTTGCGTTGTTGGACAGTAATAGTAGTTTAAGTATAAAGCCTGGGACTTAAGTACTTACATCATAGTAAGTCGCGACAAAAGGTGCGTGTCTCATAGCATATGAGAACTCCTAGTGGTCTACCGGGAAACATACGAGTCAGTTGGAGAATTTAATGTCATGTCGGCATGTTGGTCATAGTAGCTCACTGGTTTAACTATGAAGCCTGGGACTTAAGTACTTACAGCATAGTAAGTCGTCACAAAAGGTGCGTGTCTCATAGCATATGAGAACCCCTAGTGGTCTACCGCGAAACATACGAGTCAGTTGTAGAATTTAATGTCATGTCGGCATGTTGGTCATAGTAGCTCAGTGGTTTAACTATGAAGCCTGGGACTTAAGTACTTACAGCATAGTAAGTCGCGACAAAAGGTTCGTGTCTCATAGCATATGAGAACCCCTAGTGGTCTACCGCGAAACATACGAGTCAGTTGGAGAATTTAATGCCATGTTGGCATGTTGGCCATAGTAGCTCAGTGGTTTAACTATGAAGTCTGGGACTTAAGTACTTACAGCATAGTAAGTCGTCACAAAAGGTGCGTGTCTCATAGCATATGAGAACCCCTAGTGGTCTACCGCGAAACATACGAGTCAGTTGGAGAATTTAATGCCATGTTGGCATGTTGGCCATAGTAGCTCAGTGGTTTAACTATAAAGCCTGGGACTTAAGTACTTACAGCATAGTAAGTCGTCACAAAAGGTGCGTGTCTCATAGCATATGAGAACCCCTAGTGGTCTACCGCGAAACATACGAGTCAGTTGGAGAATTTAATGCCATGTTGGCATGTTGGCCATAGTAGCTCAGTGGTTTAACTATGAAGTCTGGGACTTAAGTACTTACAGCATAGTAAGTCGTCACAAAAGGTGCGTGTCTCATAGCATATGAGAACCCCTAGTGGTCTACCGCGAAACATACGAGTCAGTTGGAGAATTTAATGCCATGTTGGCATGTTGGCCATAGTAGCTCAGTGGTTTAACTATGAAGCCTGGGACTTAAGTACTTACAGCATAGTAAGTCGCTACAAAAGGTGTGTGTCTCATAGCATATGAGAACCCCTAGTGGTCTATCGGGAAACATACGAGTCAGTTGTAGAATTTATTGTCATGTCGGCATGTTGATCATAGTAGCTCAGTGGTTTAACTATGAAGTCTGGGACTTAAGTACTTACAGCATAGTAAGTCGTCACAAAAGGTGTGTGTCTTATAGCATATGAGAACTCCTAGTGGTCTACCGGGAAACATACGAGTCAGTTGTAGAATTTATTGTCATGTCGGCATGTTGATCATAGTAGCTCAGTGGTTTAACTATGAAGCCTGGGACTTAAGTACTTACAGCATAGTAAGTCGCTACAAAAGGTGTGTGTCTCATAGCATATGAGAACCCCTAGTGGTCTACCGGGAAACATACGAGTCAGTTGTAGAATTTATTGTCATGTCGGCATGTTGGCCATAGTAGCTCAGGGGTTTAACTATGAAGTCTGGGACTTAAGTACTTACAGCATAGTAAGTCGTCACAAAAGGTGCGTGTCTCATAGCATATGAGAACCCCTAGTGGTCTACCGGGAAACATACGAGTCAGTTGTAGAATTTAATGTCATGTCGGCATGTTGGTCATAGTAGCTCAGTGGTTTAACTATGAAGCCTGGGACTTAAGTACTTACAGCATAGTAAGTCGCTACAAAAGGTGTGTGTCTCATAACATATGAGAACTACTAGTGGTCTAGCGGGAAACATACGAGTCAGTTGTAGAATTTAATGCCATGTCGGCATGTTGGTCATAGTAGCTCAGTGGTTTAACTATGAAGTCTGGGACTTAAGTACTTACAGCATAGTAAGTCGTCACAAAAGGTGCGTGTCTCATAGCATATGAGAACTACTAGTGGTCTACCGGGAAACAAACGAGTCAGTTGGAGAATTTAACGTCATGTCGGCATGTTGATCATAGTAACTCAGTTGGTTAAAGCAACCGCACGGAGAGCGGGAGATCCGTGGTTCAAATCCCGTCAATGAGAGTTTGACTCTCCAAACCTTTGTGTTTAGTGTGAAAGAACGATTAATTAAGTTTGTTTTGTTTGTGGGGCGGCGTCATAAGGCAAGGAAGGAATTGAATGAACGGTTGGGAGAGCTTATTATAAATTTTCTAACATGCCATGGTTTTTTTTTCCGCGTCTGCCTTGAAGATAAACATAGGTTATCAGAACCCCGATAAGAAAAATGATAAGCCAAAAGAATTCTCACAGTGACTAGTGAATTCAAGATTTACGTGAGATGGTTCATTATAATTTGTGAATTTGCACTGTTAAACATAGAGGCTGTATCACATAGGGATGGAATGTCACTGTAAATATATCCTGTGCTGCTACCCAGCGAAATGGCTAAGGCGATTTCGTGTATGAGCCACATTCGGGAAGGCCAGGTTCGATTCCCGTAAGCGACCTGCCTGACCCATGGGTTTTTATGGGGTTTGCCCGGTCACCAGTTGAATACTGGGTTCGTAAATTACCTCCCCCGAATTTTCTGTCCTTCTATTATCATTTCACATCATCTCTCATCTGGTAACATCTTTGAGGGTAGAAATGTTGGCGGGAGCCTCGGTGCTGCATGGCAGGATGATATGCTCTTGGTAAACCAATCCTCCTGAGGTGGGACAGTCGGTATTTTCCAGGACAGTCGGTGGGCCGTTTCTATACTATAGAAGGAGGGATTATCCGCGGATATCCGTAGTGTAATTTATCTCTTACAACCGCGATGCTCTGGACGTATGACAGCTGTTTAGATTAAAGTGAGCAGTTCCTCGGGCTCATTCAATACTGTATTTACGCATTCGTAACCTTGAATACCATGCGTTGTAGGTTTTCAGAAGTAATCGTGACTCTTCGATATTTATGAACCACTGACAGACTTTGTCTCTGTGGCGTGTGAAGTAAAGGTTATTTTTTAGTTTTATATGGCGCTTTAAAATATAACTTTAACTATATTTCAAAAGCATTAGCAATAGTATGTTAAGCACATTGGCATTTAGTGGTGAGAAACAAGGAATTCTTGTGCAGTTTAAGTTATTAGCAAAAGTGTATGAATTCCATACTTTCTCCATTTTAGGCTAACAGCTCACGTGGTGTGGGTCAGGGAACGCCTGAGTGGAGAGGCAAACCTTATAGTGTGAGCAGCGCCTTCGTGTGACTGTACAAAGAAAGAGTACTAAAGAGTAGCCTTAGTTCTTTGAGTCATTATTCTCTCTTATTTTAATGAAAATTATTATTTGGTGCTTCCCTCACTTTCAAAGTCATGTCTCGATACTGGACCTACGTGTGACTGTACAATAGAAAGAGTACTAAAGAGTAGTCTTAGTTCTTTGAATCATTATTCTCTCTTATTTTAATGACAATTATTATTTGGAGCTTCCCTCACTTTGAAAGTTCGCCTCGCTAATGGACCTACGTGTGACTGTACAATAGAAAGAGTACTAAAGAGTAGCCTTAGTTCTTTGAGTCATTATTCGCTCTTCTTTTAATGACAGTTGTTATTTGGAGCTTCCCTCACTTTGAAAGTCACATCTCGCTACTGGACCTACGTGTGACTGTACAATAGAAAGAGTACTAAAGAGTAGCCTTAGTTCTTTGAGTCATTATTCGCTCTTCTTTTAATGACAGTTGTTATTTGGAGCTTCCCTCACTTTGAAAGTCACATCTCGCTACTGGACCTACGTGTGACTGTGCAATAGAAAGAGTACTAAAGAGTAGCCTTAGTTCTTTGAGTCATTATTCTCTCTTATTTTAATCGGTCCCAAATGACCTTGCTGTCGACGGGCCCTAAAACACCACACACGCACTCACTCTCTTATTTTAATGATAATTATTATTTGGAGCTTCCCTCACCTTGAAAGTCACGCCTCGTCTTGCTCACGTCATCCCTTCCTCATAGAGGGTGTTGACTACGATAGATCTGTGTGTAAGTCACGAGTTGTCCCCTCCTCTACCTATGCTACATCTATTAAGCGGAGAAAGTAATTCTGAAGGTAGAAAAGTGTGAAGCTTGGAGACCCAACGAAGTTGTGGGTCTGAATTGAAAAGCTTTTTACTCGTTTCCTTTTTGTTTGCTAGATGCATGGGCGTAATGAAGGCTTTACGTGTAGGCGAGTTTCTGAATACACTCATTCAGATGCAAAACACGTTCAGAAACCTCCTTCATTTTCTCCGTCGGATTGAAATTGGATTTAGTTTTTTAATTATAAAGCTGAGGCAGAGAACGTAGAATGCGACTAATTTCTAGCAGAGAATATAGGTGGTCTGTAACCTTTGGCCATTGATGTTGCACAATAGCCGGTAATTAGACCATTCTTCCATGTCGGCTGTGCGTGTTTACCCGGCACTGCGTACTTACAAGTAGTGTAAGCCACCCGACAATTCCATGGCGAGAGTTTACCAGAAACACACGTTTATGGTCCCTTGAATGCGATGGAAATAACTCATATTTTCTCTGTTACGTACTTACAGAAAAAGGAAATATTGTATAATTTAAAAAATTAGATAGCGAAATGGCGCTACAAAACACACGGTTTGAGACACTATAAATAATTTTTGAAAATGCCTTATCTACTACTTAAGTGATTAAAGCACAAATTGTATTTCGGCTAAAAATTAGAAAACCTGATATTATTGTGTCATAAGTATTGTGTTTCTTTAGTTTGGTAATGTGTCAGCTTGATACAATTGTTTTAAAATAAACAAAATACTAGAATTACACTAAAATATTTTTGAATAAATTCTTGTTTTTCACGACTTATAACTTCCACCAAGTCCAAACGTCTAATAAAATCACATCCTTGATCTGTGTCCCCGTTGCCCTTAACAACTATTTCATTGCATTGCCTACTATATATTACTTCTTTCCTTTCTCATACATTGTTTATATATTCTCATTGATTATCACACAAATGCCTTAACACCTTTACAATTTGATCTAATACAGTACGCGCAGGATAAGTTGAGCGCTGGATTTACGGTGTGGTGCGGGCAGAGGGGAAGAAGCGAGAGCTCACGCTCTTTTGTTTCTGCAGTGTGGTCAACCTTTAAAAAACACAGTTCAGCAAAATAGCATGTAAGATATGCGAGCATATCACAAGTAACGTTGTATCCTCTGAAAACATTCCTTAGTTTTGCCCACGCCAGCTCAATTGCATTCAGATCACAGTTTTACGGAGGTAGACGAATAATAATGTGTCCCCTTTCGAGAGCCATAACATCCACAAATGTTCATACAAATATAAATCATTTTCAAGTAAATGCTGATGTACCACACTCGTAACAAGGATAAACTGGCAATTCGAGAGCACCAAACGAGCCTTTATGAAGGAAGCTTTAACTACAAAGTGATAATGTTATATAATAAACTTCCAAATTCATTTAAACAAGCTGCATCATTAAAACACTTTAAGAATAAGGTTAAGATATTTCTGCATGCACACTGTTTTTATATAGTTAGTGAATTTTTAGAACTATAACCATGTAAATGAGCACTGGGAGCATAGTACATTCACAAACCTGTAATATTTATATTATGACATTTCTTGTAATAAATTAGTCTATGCAAATACCACATGAAACCATAGAAAAGCTGCTTACTGTGTATATTGTATGTAATCAATTTGACTTTATGTATATACTGTATTTATACATTTTGACGTGTCTCATAACATGTATATGTTGCCAAGGACAAACTAAAATTCTAATTCTAACATACGATTGTTGTAAACTGGTTAGCTCATTAAACTCGAAATTGATCAAAACGAAATATGGCGGACATGATAAAGCTTAGCGTATTAGCCACTAGATGTCAGTGTATAGCGCATTTCAAATTTCAAAGTTGTCATCTATGTTTATGGAGTTAAACGAAACTTACCGAAGGAGGACTTGGAACCCAATCGCTCTTCTTATCGCGCGCATACATTATTCAATTAAAAATAACATAAAAATTTTACAAAATTAATATTTTTTGGGGTGGGGGTTACATTTATTACAAATAATCCGTTTCACAATACCGCTTTATTTACACTGCTAAGAGCCAGTTTCTTTGAGTGCGTAGCGAAAGTAATTGACATTTAAAAGAGTATGCTCTGTTCATTAGCCTTCACCTGTGTAAAGCGGCTTTACTTGTCCAAGCTCTCTCGTATGATAAAATGAAACAAAAGCCTCACGAACTGGGAGGCGGATGGTAAGAGGATTGTCCAGGTCTTTGTTGCGACGGTCTTCACCGGCAGTTCAGTTGTGATCAATACACAACAATCTACTCCACTACAGTGCATAAGTACATATGAGGTTCATAGTGCGTCTGGTTACCGCGCGGAATGGCTCAGGCGCCTTCGACAGTAGCCCGCATTCGGAAGGGCTGGGTTCAATTCCAGGACGACTGGTAACTCTAAGATGAACGTTTGGTACTTTTAAGCTCTATGCACCATGTACTCATTTGAACATCATTTCATTCATCGTCCGATATGACTTAACGTTGGAGGTTTTCTCTTATCCTGAAAGATGAATGTCTGGTAACTCTAAGCTCTATGTACCCTGTACTTATTTGAACATCATTTCATTCATCGTCCGATATGACTTAACGTTGGAGGTTTTCTCTTATCCTGAAAGATGAATGTCTGGTAACTCTAAGCTCTATGTACCCTGTACTCATTTGAACATCATTTCATTCATCGTCCGATATGACTTAACGTTGGAGGTTTTCCCTTATCCTGAAAGATGAATGTCTGGTAACTCTAAGCTCTATGTACCCTGTACTTATTTGAACATCATTTCATTCATCGTCCGATATGACTTAACGTTGGAGGTTTTCTCTTATCCTGAAAGATGAATGCCTGGTAACTCTAAGCTCTATGTACCCTGTACTTATTTGAACATCATTTCATTCATCGTCCGATATGACTTAACGTTGGAGGTTTTCTCTTATCCTGAAAGATGAATGTCTGGTAACTCTAAGCTCTATGTACCCTGTACTCATTTGAACATCATTTCATTCATCGTCCGATATGACTTAACGTTGGAGGTTTTCTCTTATCCTGAAAGATGAATGTCTGGTAACTCTAAGCTCTATGCACCATGTACTCATTTGAACATCATTTCATTCATCGTCCGATATGACTTAACGTTGGAGGTTTTCTCTTATCCTGAAAGATGAATGCCTGGTAACTCTAAGCTCTATGTACCCTGTACTTATTTGAACATCATTTCATTCATCGTCCGATATGACTTAACGTTGGAGGTTTTCTCTTATCCTGAAAGATGAATGCCTGGTAACTCTAAGCTCTATGCACCCTGTACTTATTTGAACATCATTTCATTCATCGTCCGATATGACTTAACGTTGGAGGTTTTCTCTTATCCTGAAAGATGAATGCCTGGTAACTCTAAGCTCTATGTACCCTGTACTTATTTGAACATCATTTCATTCATCGTCCGATATGACTTAACGTTGGAGGTTTTCTCTTATCCTGAAAGATGAATGTATGATAACTCTAAGCTCTATGTACCCTGTACTCATTTGAACATCATTTCATTCATCGTCCGATATGACTTAACGTTGGAGGTTTTCTCTTATCCTGAAAGATGAATGTATGATAACTCTAAGCTCTATGTACCCTGTACTTATTTGAACATCATTTCATTCATCGTCCGATATGACTTAACGTTGGAGGTTTTCCCTTATCCTGAAAGATGAATGTCTGGTAACTCTAAGCTCTATGTACCCTGTACTTATTTGAACATCATTTCATTCATCGTCCGATATGACTTAACGTTGGAGGTTTTCTCTTATCCTGAAAGATGAATGTCTGGTAACTCTAAGCTCTATGTACCCTGTACTTATTTGAACATCATTTCATTCATCGTCCGATATGACTTAACGTTGGAGGTTTTCTCATATCCTGAAAGATGAATGTCTGGTAACTCTAAGCTCTATGTACCATGTACTCATTTGAACATCATTTCATTCATCGTCCGATATGACTTAACGTTGGAGGTTTTCTCATATTCTGAAAGATGAATGTCTGGTAACTCTAAGCTCTATGTACTCTGTACTTATTTGAACATCATTTCATTCATCTTCCGATATGACTTAACGTTGGAGGGTTTCTCTTATCATGAAAGATGAATGTCTGGTAACTCTAAGCTCTATGTACCCTGTACTTATTTGAACATCATTTCATTCATCGTCCGATATGACTTAACGTTGGAGGTTTTCTCATATTCTGAAAGATGAATGTCTGGTAACCCTAAGCTCTATGTACCCTGTACTTATTTGAACATCATTTCATTCATCTTCCGATATGACTTAACGTTGGAGGGTTTCTCTTATCATGAAAGATGAATGTCTGGTAACTCTAAGCTCTATGTACCCTGTACTTATTTAAACATCATTTCATTCATCGTCCGATATGGCTTAACGCTGGAGGTTTTCTCTTATCCTGAAAGATGAATGACTGGTAACTCTAGGCTCTATGTACCCTGTACTCATTTGAACATCATTTCATTCATCTTCCGATATGACTTAACGTTGGAAGGTTTCTCTTATCATGAAAGATGAATGTCTGGTAACTCTGAGCTCTATGTACCCTGTACCCATTTGAACATCGTTTCATTCATTGTGCGGTTTGAAAGCGTTTGAGGTAAAATGTAAACAGTAAATTGTATAAATAAATTCAGTTATATTCAATTTAATCTAAATGCTGAACCGCCATTACGAGGAAAACTTCTCACAAGGACGCTACCCTCGGCTGTCATCTCTCCTCTAGCCTCTCACCTGACCCCTCTGACCCAGGTATCCCCCTCAAGGAAATAAGTACAAACAATCGAGTTGAGGTGTTCCCCTGGTAATTTTGTCTTCCCTCAACTCCAAGTAAAATACATAATAAATGTCATCAGGAGGTTTGCTGCCAAGTAACTTCATTAACTTTTGCGGTTACTTAATTATTAAGAAGTAATCAGAAGAAGGTCGTTACGCACACCAAAATAACTCACCTCCGTGGATGGAGACAGCGTACAGCAATGAAAGATTTACTCTAGGGTGCTTTCGATTAATATATCGAGAACTGTCGATACATCTCAAACAAGTATCGATCGATAACTTCAAACTCACACATTTTGTGTTATTGTGCTTGATTCAAAAGAAAATAACTTTTTATTTATCGTATTCCTTAAACGCTTTATACAATAAAAGTAAAACTGATAAAACCACGAAGAAATTGTATCCGAGATTTAATTAGTTATGTTTTGAAAATGTACTTCAAGAGAATAAATGTGATAAAAGCATTAAATTTAATTATGAAAACAATATCTGGTTTCCTTTTATAAATTCCTATAAGCTGTTTGAAGTGTGTGTGTGTGTGTGTGTGTGTGTGTGTGTGTGTGTGTGTGTGTGTGTGTGTGTGTGTGTGTGTGTGTGTGTGTGTGTGTGTGTGTGTGTGATGTTAACGAGATTAACCAGTGAGTGAAAGGAATAAGTGTGAAACAGAGTAGTTTAGGAATGTAAACAGTATGTGCAGGCATTGTTTGTGGCAGCAAAGCGAATCAATAGTCTTGGATCTTCAATAAATGACGCCATAGAAGCAAGACTTATTGTTAAGTGATGGTAAAAAGTAATTTATAATTATAACAATTTAATAAGAAACCACGACAATTTTGTGATAAAGTATCAATATGTATATCTACTTTACTGACTACCCACCACAAGAAGACAAACGGGGGCTGAAGAGGAAGAGGGGCTTGAACTGTTTATCTGCTCTGGTAGTAGATATGTTTACTACGAAATGAGTGTATGAGAGTAGATATGAGTCAGCTATACTGTCAGACCTAATGATCGTTTCAGTAACTGTAGTGATAGGTATTATGTACTGTCTAACAAACACAAGAAGACAAGCGGGGCATGAAGAGGGAGAGGGGCTTGAACTGTTTATCTGTTCTGTTAGTAGATCTGTTTACTACGAAATGAGTGTATGAGAGTACATATGAGTCACCCATGTTGCCAGATGTAATGGTTGTCTCAGTAACTGTAGTGATATGTATTATGTATGGCTAAGTTATGTGTAAAACTGCTTTGTACATCAACTTAGCATCGTTATCATACCCGGAAGGCAAGCATACATATCGTACAGTCAGCAAAAGTGATTACGTTATACATTCCTCTGCTTTGCCTTCTTATTGTGGGCAGGGAGTACAAAGTACGTAGAAGAGAGGCACGGAACTTCAGTGTCATTTCCGAGTACCGACCCAATACGTCTACTAGGGTAACGTGCGTCTTGGAGGACGTGTAAAAACAGGGACACAGTTTTATGAGGCAGAACTGCACTCACTGTCCCTGTTTATCATTCTGGAAGCGTCTCAACAACAGCTGTGCAATATTTACCCTCTGTTGGACGTCAAGTGAACTATATTTACACGTATCCCTACAGCGGGCGCAGATTTCATAAAAAGCGTCTGAATATTCTCCTACAGCAATGTATTCTTCTACCGCTTACACACTGTTAGGTAAGAGGGAAGGGAAAGAAATTATGTGAATTTGAAAGGGAGCAACCGGCGCTTGTTTATAAGTGATAAGAATTAAGTCACACCTTCAAAATGCCAATGGTATACCTTATATTGGATTTAGAGTACTTCGAAACGTGCACACGAGAAATAAATAACAGGAAGATCGATTTATTTCTACGGAATCCATACTCAGTAGAAATGAACAAGTCTATCACACAAGGTTCTCTGAAAGGTCCTATGTCTAGAAAAATGAGGAAGATAGGGTAAGAAAACGGCAAACTTCGCATGCAGAAAGCATATGATCATTAGAGTCTCACAAAATCCAATGTTTCGTGTTCATTTGTTGCTGATTTGAGTAAAGCACGCAAGTCTGCAATCCACAGTACTGGAGGATGCTGCGCGAGACTCTCTGTCGTAGCTTCGTTACGACCACGTTTGCTTATATCCCAAAGTTTATAACAATCTGATCAAAGTTCTATCACAAAATTCTTTTTAAGCGAATACACGTTTTGTTTTGGAAAAGCAAGAAAATAAATCACGGTGGTCGAAAACCATATCTAAATATCACCTAGACATCTAAAAATCGCGTAGTGCTGACTTTCAAAGCGAGGGAACCTCCAAATAGTGTCATTAAAAAAGCAGAAAATAATGACCCAGAGAACTAACGCTACTCTTTAGTACTCTTTCTATTGTACAGTCACACGTAGGTCCAGTAGCGAGGTGTGACTTTCAAAGCGAGGGGAGCTCCAAATAATAATTGTCAATAAATAAGAGAGAATAATGACTCAAAGAACCAACGCTACTCTTCAGTACCCTTTCTATTATACAGTCACACGTAGGTCCAGTAGCGAGGTGTGACTTTCAAAGCGAGGCAAGCTCCAAATAATAATTGTCATTACCATAAGAGAGAATAATGACCCAAAGAACTGAGACTACTCCTTAGTACCTTTTCTATTGTACAGTCACACGTAGATCCAGTAGCGAGCTGTGACTTTCAAAGTGAGGGGAGCTCCAAATAATAATTTTCATTAAAATAAGAGAGAATAATGACTCAAAGAACTATGGCTACTCTTTAGTACTCTTTCTATTGTACAGTCACACGTAGGTCCAGTAGCGAGGTGTGACTTTCAAAGCGAGGCAAGCTCCAAATAATAATTGTCATTAAAGTAAGGGAGAATAATGACTCAAAGAACTATGGCTACTCTTTAGTACTCTTTCTATTGTACAGTCACACGTAGGTCCAGTAGCGAGGTGTGACTTTCAAAGTGAGGGATGCTCCAAATAATAATTTTCATTAAAGTGAGAGAGAATAATGACTCAAAGAACAAAGGCTAATCTTTAGTACTCTTTCTATTGTACAGTCACACGTAGGTCCAGTAGCGAGGTGTGACTTTCAAAGTGAGGCAAGCTCCAAATAGTAATTGTCATTAAAATAAGAGAGAATAATGACTCAAAGAACTAAGGCTACTCTTTAGTACTCTTTCTATTGTAGTCACACTTAGGTCCAGTAGGGAGGTGTGACTTTCAAAGTGAGGGAAGCTCCAAATAATAATTGTCATTAACATAAGACAGAATAATGACTCAAAGAACTAAGGCTACTCTTTAGTACTCTTTCTATTGTACAGTCACACGTAGGTCCAGTAGCGAGGTGTGACTTTCAAAGTGAGGGAAGCTCGAAATAAAAATTTTAATTAAAATAAGAGAGAATAATGACTCAAAGAACTAAGGCTACTCTTTAGTACTCTTCCTGTTGTACAGTCACACGTAGGTCCAGTAGCGAGGTGTGACTTTCAAAGTGAGGGAAGCTCCAAATAGTAATTGTCATTAAAATAAGGGAGAATAATGACTCAAAGAATTAAGGCTACTCTTTAGTACTCTTGCTTTGTACAGTCACGCGTAGGTCCAGTAGCGAGGCATGATTTTCAAAGTGAGGGAAGCTCCAAAGAATAATTGTCATTAAAATAAGATAGAATAATGACTCAAAGATCTAATGCTACTCTTTAGTACTCTTTCTATTGTACAGTCACACGTAGGTCCTGTAGCGAGGTGTGACTTTCAAAGCGAGGGAAGCTCTAAATAATAATTGTCATTAAAATAAGACAGAATAATGACTCAAAGAACTAAGGCTACTCTTTAGTACTCTTTCTATTGTACAGTCACACGTAGGTCCAGTAGCGAGGCGTGACTTTCAAAGTGAGGGAAGCTCCAAATAATAATTGTCATTAAAGTAAGAGAGAATAATGACTCAAAGATTTAAGGCTACTCTTTAGTACTCTTTCTGTTGTACAGTCACACGTAGGTCCAGTAGCGAGGCGTGACTTTCAAAGTGAGGGAAGCTCCAAATAATAATTGTCATTAAAGTAAGAGAGAATAATGACTCAAAGATTTAAGGCTACTCTTTAGTACTCTTTCTATTGTACAGTCACACGTAGGTCCAGTAGCGAGGCGTGACTTTCAAAGTGAGGGAAGCTCCAAATAATAATTGTCATTAAATTAAGAGAGAATAATGACTCAAAGATTTAAGGCTACTCTTTAGTGTTCTTTCTATTGAACAGTCACACGTAGATCCTGCTCACACTACAAGCTTCCCCTCTCCACTCAGACGTTCTGTGGGCCACACCGCATGAACTGTTAGCCTAAAATGGAGAAAATATGCAATTCGCACACTTTTGATAATAATTTAAAATTTCACAACAATTTTCTATTTGTCACCACTAAATATCAATCTACGTAAAATACTATTGCTAATGCATTTGAAATATGCTTATAGTTACATTTAAAAGTGCCTCGTGAAACAAAGAAAAAATAATTTTTCTTCTTAGGCTACAGAGATTTCACGTGACAATATCTCTCAGTGCGCCCTAACAATCGAAGAGTCACGATTGCTTCCGGAAACCTACAAAGCATGGTATTCAAGTTTACCAATGCGTAAATACAGTATTGAATGGGCTCGCAGAACTGGTCACTCGAATCTAAGCAGCTGTCAAATTGTCCCTAACATTGTAGATGTTGGTGAATAAATTTTGTACATGTATCCATAGCAAATAAAAAATTGTTTGGCATACATTTTCTTGTTTTTCTTGTTTTCGCCTGCAGGTCTTGGGGAAGCAGCGCTTCCAGTGCTTCATTGGCCGCTTCGCTACTGTGTATTCCATTGTTTACATAAGGTAATGTGTCATTATGTTTATCTCGATGTGCATGAAGTAGACAAAAGAATAAAGAAAAGTCTCTTCTATATGAGATGAAGTACCTACTTGTAGTGACGCGGATTCCGCTCGATTGCTGTCATAAACACTTGCAGGTAAGGATCGTTCATCAACTGTTTGGAACTACAGAAACCGCGACAGAGAGGGAGGTTGTACAACCCGCCGCTAGGTGGTATTTGTGGCCGGTCATAATTGGAGTACTGTGGGCTAGATCGCACCACTTGTCGATTATCGACAAGCGTTGCCCTTTTCCCCTTCGGTTGGATCCATCAGTGGCGGCTGGTACATCGTAACAGTAAGTGAAACGAACAAAACTGAGCGCAACATTTTTGACGAATTATGAATATCCACGAATACGATACATGTTGATAATACCTAAACAATATCATAAGTACTATATATCTTTTTGTGAGTCAATACTTGTGTGAAATAGGAAGTCGTTAGCCAGTTTTGTTTCTCTGACACGTACAAAAGAAATTACAAAAATTAAAAGAAAAATTTAAAAAAGATTACAATAAATAATTTTGTGGATACATATTTAATGCATTTATAATCATTAAGGTTAATTTTTATTTGATTAGATTATTTATTGTGCATATTCCAAAATTTTACAATTTTCAACTTTAAGCTACATTTATTTGTCTTTACCTTTTTCCTACCTTTTCTTACATGACACCCTGGTCTTCTTATCTTAACCTCCATACCTCCTTGTTACTTAATTAGTCCCTTTCTTCCCTCGTGTTCCTTTCTTATATTCTTTACATTTCCTGCCCATTTTTATTTTACTTTCTGCAAGAACTCGCCAATACATCTTACCTTATTTGCTCTCTTCCCGTTAACATTTTTATAGCTACTATCCTCTTCTCTACTTTCTCCCATTTTCCCTCCCAAACCTTTTATCTCCATATTGCTAACTCCTCGCATTATGTTACATAGTGTTCTATGCTTTCTTTTCCACAACACATTTCACAAATTCCCTTTTCCCTATCTCTTATCCCTCTTAGAAATATTGTTCCTGTTCTCAACCAAACTAACCCTTCTCTCTCTTGTCTATTGCAGTAATCTACATATGCTTCTCGTCCCCAATTTCTTTTTATTTGTTTGTAAAATTGTAATGATTTCATATTTTCTAGATTTCCCCGTATCTTCTATTCTGCATTTTACCAATTTACCCACATCATTTGTATTCCTTTCCTCTAATCTCCATATATCTCCAATTACTATTGTTAATTTTTATTATGATGTCCCCGTGTTGCATATAATAATTGGGTAACTTTTCATATAAGAAGAGCTCTATTTGTTTCGTGCCCGACAAGTTGCTAATATTTCACTCTTCTAATAAACAAGATAACTAACGAACGCAGCTGCTTTCACATATGTGGCCAGATGGCAGTGCTACCGCTAATTATTCATGTAAGACTGGCCTATCTCTGCCACCCCATGCGACTGGAGCACGGAGCGGCCGGGCCTAAAGAGGACCCTCTGCGTAGGAGGGTACAGTAAAGTGAGTGTTGCATAATTTGAAGCAATTTCGATAAAGTTAAGCCTTTGGGAAGTTTGATTCTGCTCAAGTTTGCCTGTAAACTTACTCATTACAATTCCAAGCGACAAGTTCGTTACCGAACATTTCCTGCTCAGGTTGTCAAACTCACGTTCGTTAGCAAATAGTCACGTCTATCTCTGGAACTTTCTCCTCCTGGATTTAATTTTAAAACACTAGCTGCATCAGGAAATGGCAATATTTGACTTCCCATCCTTTATCTCCAATAGATTTACCAAGTTCTTTCTAACCAAACTGTTTTCCTTCACTTTCGTTCCTCCATGGCTCATTATTGGAAGGATCGGACAAATCAGACTTAATATTTTGAAAGGAAAGGTTTAGAATTTTTCAGTTGGTATCATGCAGAATGTGACGTCATCGATAAACACTTGAAATAGCACTAAATTATTTCTCAATTTGTTTCTCAAATGTCATTTATTTGCATGAAATATGGGTTGCTATGGGGACACATATTTAAGTTTAAATGGCAACATAATATGTTTTAAGTTTATTTTATTTTATTTACGCGAACATTTGGCTGTTATAGGAAATTTGAAATGCAGAGTCTTTGTTACGAGGCCTGATAACAAATATGCAAGACAATTCCCACTAGCAATACTTATTTCCATTAACATTAAGCAAATACACGTTTGTAAAAATAGTTTATTTAAGAATGCGGTGAATTTACACATATCCTTTTATGAGAAAGTGTAAATAGATTGAAATCCAACTGAAAGGGACTGCTGTTCATATTAAAATAGGAATTGAATTTTTGTAAATCACCTAAGACAGGCAACCACTTAACGTGACCGACTTACCTAGTTTCCAACAGCTGACTTTTCGAAGGAGGCCAAGGTCTTCACTGTCGACTATCGATTTATATCGAACATGCAATTTATTTCGTGAACATACCTTGTTCACAGAATAATTATATTATGTATGGAAGTAAAGTGATATCTGTACAGATAAACTTCCACACACGCACGTTACGAGGTATTTGACCTTCTTAAATGTATCCCTACTGATTTTACAACCGAACCTATTATCACAAAATTTATATAAAACATTCTTGTGGAAAATATTACTTATTATTTGGATGAATTTCACTATAGTTACACTTTTTACCAATGGGGAATTTATCTCTTGGCTATACAAAGATAATGTAATTACAAAGACATAACATAACCACCAAAACAGTTGACTATCACTTAAAGTCTAATGTATTCCCTTGTAACTACAATAAGATAATGTTTATCTTGAAGTAGATACAGCAATAAGTGTTTGTACAAGAGTAGAGAAAGTCATGTACACATCACATAACGACAAAAACATTTGACTATCGCTTAAAGTCTAATGTATTCCCTTGTAATTACAATAAGATAATGTTTATCTTGAAGTAGATACAGCAATAAGTGTTTGTACAAGAGTAGAGAAAGTCATGTATACATCACATAACGACAAAAACATTTGACTATCGCTTAAAGTCTAATGTATTCCCTTGTAACTACAATAACATAATGTTTATCTTGAAGTAGATACAGCAATAAGTGTTTGTACAAGAGTAGAGAAAGTCATATATACATCACATAACGACAAAAACATTTGACTATCGCTTAAAGTCTAATGTATTCCCTTGTAACTACAATAACATAATGTTTATCTTGAAGTAGATACAGCAATAAGTGTTTGTACAAGAGTAGAGAAAGTCATGTATACATCACATAACGACAAAAACATTTGACTATCGCTTAAAGTCTAATGTATTCCCTTGTAATTACAATAAGATAATGTTTATCTTGAAGTAGATACAGCAATAAGTGTTTGTACAAGAGTAGAGAAAGTCATGTATACATCACATAACGACCAAAACATTTGACTATCACTTAAAGTCTACTGTATTCCCCTGTAACTACAATAAGATAATGTTTATCTTGAAGTAGATAGAGCAATCAGTGTTTGTACAGAGTAGAGAAAGTCATGTATATATCACATAACGGCCAAAACATTTGACTATCACTTAAAGTCTACTGTATTCCCTTGTAACTACAATAAGATAATGTTTATCATGAAGTAGATAGAGCAATTAGTGTTTGTACAAGAGTAGAGAAAGTCATGTATACATCACATAACGCCCAAAACATTTGACTATCACTTAAAGTCTACTGTATTCCCTTGTAACTACAATAAGATAATGTTTATCATGAAGTAGATAGAGCAATTAGTGTTTGTACAAGAGTAGAGAGTCATGTATACATCACATAACGACCAAAACATTTGATTATCACTTAAAGTCTACTGTATTCCCTTGTAACTACAATAAGATAATGTTTATCATGAAGTAGATAGAACAATTAGTGTTTGTACAAGAGTAGAGAGTCATGTATACATCACATAACGACCAAAACATTTGACTATCACTTAAAGTCTACTGTATTCCCTTGTAACTACAATAAGATAATGTTTATCATGAAGTAGATAGAGCAATTAGTGTTTGTACAAGAGTAGAGAAAGTCATGTATACATCACATAACGACCAAAACATTTGACTATCACTTAAAGTCTACTGTTTTCCCTTGTAACTACAATAAGATAATGTTTATCATGAAGTAGGTAGAGCAATAAGTGTAGAGTAGAGAAATTCACGCTAGCACACCAGTATACCTTTTAATCATTAGTAAACGCCTGAGAGTGTTTTGTTCGCCGACAAGGTTGTATGGAATGTATCAAAACAGTACAAGAATAGAAACCCTTGCTTTCATTCTCACAGTGGAATAAAGTTGTAAACATGCAGCGGACAAATTGTGGAAATTCCGAGTCAGCAAAACATCTTAGAACTTGCTGTCGTGTATAAAAGCTGTAGAAAACTGAGCATCGATTTCACTCTCGGATCAACGCACAGCATTATAATGTGGGTAAGTTTAATAAATGACTTGCTATACTCTCTTCTTTTGTTTTAAACGCTTTTATTCTCTCTCTTTGTTCGGTAACCTAACTTTACGATAAGCTGGAGACTTGCAACTTTAAACAAAGTGGAATAAAAGCAAACAGGTAGACAATTATTTAAATAAATAATAAACTTTAACCTATTTGTTACAAAGCTCTGCATCTCAAAACTTATGTTTAGTTTTTTAACCTGAAAGGTGAGTCTAAACGGAGATTTTGTGCTGAATTCGGTTCTCTAAGTTCTCACATCACTTCTAGGTTTTCAAAATATTGATAAACAACAAAATGAAATTAAAGGTTTTAGAAACGTAATAAATATTACTTTCAACAAGAATTTTGTATGAAAAACATGGCCATGATTATAATTTATTATTTTCCACTAATTAATAATTAATAATTATAAGAACATTCATAACCTCACCTCAATATTGCAGTTCAAATTTTCTCCTGTTTGACTTTTTCGTATGTTGTTAGGAGAAATCCCTTTTTAACATCCGACAATTGTCTGCACTTCCATATTTCTTATATCCTAGTGAAATATTTTACCCTTTCGTCACTGAAATCACCTAAATTATCAGAGAAATGATTTAGATGGGAATGAAGAAAATGTACCTTCACACTGATGTTGCAAACGATCTGTTGGAAACTTTGTAGCATCATTTCACTGTGTTGACTTAATTTGCATCTCTTTTATTTCCAAGAAAATTACAAATCAACATTTCTGAAAGCATTCTAGACATCCTTCTGTTCTCTACTCGTAGTATTCTCCAACAGATTGTCCATCAGCAGTTTTCGGATTTTTGGGCTAGCGAATACACCAGTTTTAATAATGAAGAAAATGTAACACAAATGTATTTAAATCTGTATCTATTTTTCACAAATAGATTCATTAAACTTAATTTTACATGTAGAACTGGCAACAATACTTTTGAGGGATCGCCCATTGTTAAATTATTCTTGCGTGACCACATCCCCTTTCCCGGTGTTCTGACCTAGCTCTGCTATCCCATTCGCGTAAGAAACAAGGATATTTTTGGGAAACAAGTCTGCCGACCAAGTAAAAGTGCAATAACCTTTAAGTCTCCACAGACTAGGAGTAGCTACAAAATAATAATGAACATGGGTTGAGCCAATACGGTTATCCCACTGTCTTGGTGTTGCCAGCTCCACGGCAAGCGGGCGACAGAGATGGATGATACGTATTTTGTCTCAACCTGGCAAGTATCATACAGACGGTGAGATGTACAGTGATGCAGATGCTGACAGAGAAGTTCGCTTAATATTTCAGCATGTGTGTGAGAACATAAACAATGATTATCGAACAATCTGAACATTAAAACCTTGAACTGGAGAACAGCTCACTTACGTAGCTATCGTTCATATGAACACAAAACAAAATGATTCATATGAGATGCGTTTTACGAAAGGTGTTTGCTACAGTGAAACAAAATAGTGACATTACAAAGGTTTGTGAATATAGTTTCTATTTTAATTATGTCATATTTGTTTACTGTCTGTAATGGACTTTAAACCAATTTTTGTTTCATTAAAATACTTAATAAACTCGGAAGATATGAATATGTATCTATGAAGCATTTTCCACCATCAATCACCTACACTAATGTTATGCATTGTGCGCAGAAATTTTAGTCTTGCAGCAACAATTTCGCTTCTTTCAAGCAGAAATTTGCAACCATCTTTGGTTCTTCTATATTTGAACCCAAGAGATTTCAGAATATTATGCAGAGAAGATACAGAATCCAAATATTCTATTTCCCCCCTCATTAAATTGTTCAGCCTTTTGGCAATTGGATATCCACTCTTGTCATATAAATCATAAATTGCTCTACGTAAAACACACTTTTGAAAATTATCTAAGTTGGTAGCACGTTTTTAGCTGCCCGATGTTTCCCTGGAGATCTCCTAATTTGGTAAACTGTTTGCCTTCTTTAACAATGTTCCTCACAGAATGAGCACTCACGTAACAAACTTGTAACATTAATTCTCGACTCTGAGCGAAATTTGTACTTTCGAAAATGTCTTTAATTGACATCTGTTTGAAAAAAGGAATACACATTAACAAGAATATTTGTAGTCTGCTTATGTAAAATCTTACGAGTTGTTTTGCTGTTACTACTAGGCGCACCAGTACTAGACTTGCTAGGCGATATATTTACTAACTTTGTAAAGCACGTCTGCACTCTTAAAAGATCACCACTTTACTGACTGTAAGGTACAAAATGCAACTGGAGCATAGCACGTGTCTGCTTTTCTTCAGTGACAGTTAATAATTCTTTTGTTTCTAGCCAGGCGCCTTATCTTTCCATATCTCCGACACCAGAAGTCATACAAGCATGAGGTTTGGACAGTAATCATCAGAAAAAATATCTCTGTAACATGACAAAAACAAAATAATTCTTTAATTGGTATCTTTAGAGCGTGCAAAGAAATTAGTTGTATGGTTAGGCAAAGCGAGCCAGTATGCGTGCTTAACCGTACAACGTTGCACGTACCGCATTGGCTAGTAGCGATAGAACAGCCACACCTAGCCCCGCCTTATGTTCATTCCTATTTTGTAGCTACCTTAGCCATAGACGGTTCCTGTACTGTTGTTTTTGTAACAAAAAACTGGACATTTTCACACGTATCCTATAAAATAAAAGATGGAGCCACAGGGATGGAAGGCTGAATGTTTCCATTTTGAAGCAAAACACCTTTAGAACTTTCTGAGAAGAATGTGTGAAGAATGTCCACTCTTTAGAATTATTAACTTTAAGAACAAGAAACATTTTTGTACAACCTCTAGGGTAGATACAGTTAGTAGTTAATAATAAATACAAAAGTATATAAAATATAAATATAGTAATGCTTATATAATTTCACATTTTAGGTAATAAAGCTGTAGAGCCTTTCCAACAAACTACGAGCACACTGCGTACATTACGAAAAATCATAACATTTTGAATTACAAAACTTTCAGACGTGGTACGTGGAATCGGATTTCAGTTTTGTAATTCGTGTGAAAATGTGATTCACAAACGCTCATTCATTCCATAAAAGCAAATTAATAAACACAAATACACGTGCAGAGTTAGTTTACTCTTCTAATTCTGTGTGCTACTTGCTGTAAGTACGTAAATATTTATAAATTACCATTACGACAAATAAATTAATCAATAATCTTTACGTGAAACACATAGATAAATATGTTTGGAGTGATATCGGATGTAATGCCTAGATCCCATACATGTGGCGGAAGTGTGAATTAAAGTTTCGCCTAAATCGACCGCTCCAAATGCACATTTTTGTTTTTATTCGGCAATTGTTAATTAACAAAGTTCTCTAATAAAGCGTACAGTGTGGTTGTTATATATAATCCCAAAATAATGAGCATCTGCCATTTATTCTGAATGTGGTGTCACACTTTAATAATAACCAGGTCTATACTCAATTACTAGATCTGATTTTTGTTTCAAAATTAACAGATGATTCATTCATTTAATTTATCTCCCACTTTTTATGAACTTACTGTATATTGCTTACCCATTATAACAGCCCCACATACAGATGGAAGGATGTCAGACTTTCTGAACGTCTCTCCGACAGCTCTGCACAGCCTTTAGTGTCGAGCAATTGTTTAAATGATTATATTTAGTTGCCGTATAACATAAGGGTTACATTTTCTTCACATAATACAGAAATACAAAGCTGAAGTTGGTGAATATGAAGGTGACTCAGTTCTCCGAGGTAACCTCTTTGCAAAAGACAAATCAACGAAAATAATCTTCTCGCTTCTTAATCGTTCACTTATTTATTAGCATATTTCTCTCTTTATATAATTATTTTGCATCCCAAACTTAGGATCTTGATTATCTCTTAATTACAGAGATAAAACAGGGTTAATGGGGATTATTAAAACCACTGTTATGTCGTCGTTAAAAGCACATTCGAATGTCTTTTGTTTTACTATATTTACTTATTAAATGGTGATCATTTTGGTACTATCTGTACGTACATATTTTGTGGAGTTACAACTGTTTTCTACTCCAAGACGTTCTCAAGTAAAAGTCATGGCTTTTTGTTTTATAATAACATGTAATATCATTTAGTAATTTGTGAAATGAAATTACTATGTCATATCATTTTCTTAAGAAGGAACAGAGCTAATCATTTTTTAATTTTTTTAAATAATTTTTTAAATCGGTTGAGTGGTTGTTTATTAGAACGATTTTGTTTGTTTGTAAACGAGACTGTCAGTTGTGAGGTTTATATCAGCGCAGCTTCCCTGCTAGCAAAATATACTAACAGTCTGAGTGGGGTTTGAACCTGCAACTTTGGGATGCATAGACTAGCATCTAATCAACTGTTTGTACGAACAAGAGTACAAGCGAACTATTCGACTGTGTAAGTTGGCTAAATTGTGAGTCCTTCATGGCCAAACACTGTTACAGCTTGTGAAACAACGTGCTTTATTATCACGTCAACTATTTATACTATTACTACTTATATGATGTAATTACGGTACTGCGATATAAACATGAATGGCTGAACATATACTGGGATATGGGGTACCTAACCTTACATTTTGTGCTATGTTGTACCTTATGGTTATATTATAAAAGTTTATGGAAGCTTTCAGTTTTGTGCTAACAAAACCTAACCTCTTACCTGGAGCTCTGTAATTGTTATTCCTTAAAATCTTCCTTTAATTAAGAATTGAAGCACATAGAGATGAGGTTCTTTGACTGTTTGCTAAGTACATCGCTAGTAACAACAGTGTCACGTCTCTATTTGACCCAAACTTGTTTCTGATACATCCAGCTGCCATACAAGTGACAGTGGGCTTAACTCCACATTCATTTAAAGTAAACCCAAATTGTAAACTTGCAAGTTGATGGATTTGTTTCCAAGTAATTTAAACATAACCTTACATTTGATCGTGTGCTTCACCGTTCTTAATCTAACTCATATCACCAACATCCACACTAGAGGTTATTTTATATTTGGAAACATATGAACAACCAATAACCTCACTCTTTATCTCGATCCGTCTGGGTATTGAATTACTCTATGTTTTACTTGGGTAGTGTTTAATACCTCTGTATTCTTAGAACTGCATGTATTTTGTTGATATTCTGGATAAAGTTATGAATTTTTAAATATTAACTTATTTTACCTTCCTTCTGTAATACGTTCCAAATAACCATCAAATGATCTCAGTGCGATATTCTCTTCATCTTAAATCTAATTACAGTTATATCTCTACAACGTTTTTAATAAGTTTTGTGCCTCTCCGGACGAATGGTGTGTAACAGCTTTTCCTTTCATGATCAGCAGTTTAAGATGTTCCATGGTTATTCTACTGATAAACTGTCTTGCGATGTCGTATAGCAGAGCTTAGAGCTTAACCGTAGAATGTCAGAAGCTCTAAGCTATCTAATGCCTTCATATGTAATTGCAAAATATCAAATTGTTTTTAGTACGTTTGTAATGTGTGAATTTGTGTAAACCTTTTTCAGATAAAATGACAATCCATTAATCTTTTAAAAATGTGCAAGCGCATTAAATTTAATGTTTAAAAAGCAAAATTTTACAATCAGATGTATTACATTCACACGATGTCCTTTTACAGTTATTCCTCTATATGATATTTGGAGTAATTTAGTAACAGTGATGTCCGGTTTTAACACTCTGTCACGTACGTTTTTAAATTTTGAGGGACTAGTTTCAGGAACTGCTACTTCCGTTTTTAACTTGGAAGGTCCTACTGTCTTTTGTCTTCTATTCTCTTCTCTCTGGTGGTGGATTTATGAAATTCTTTATCAGATTATTTACTGGTGGGATTTCAAAGTTTATGATATTCACCAACTGAGTACTTTCGTACCATGATATATACTGAGGCACAGATTTCCAGGATAACTTGTACACGGATAAGTCTGTACCAAACTGAAATAACTAATTTATAGTGTTTAGTCCGTTTTAAGAACGTGGCGTGGTAAAAGTATTTGTTTTTGGAGCGTAGTTAAAACTAAAAATCTTTGTCTCTCTTTCATTTTGCATATCATCCAGTTTCAAGCTATATTTAAAGTTACATAGGATTTGAAAGCTGCATTTTCATCCAGTTATGGTCTTTGTTTACAGTCTCAAATCTCTAACTTGTTGTGAAGTTAGTATAAAAGTAACTGTACCGAACAGACAAACTGAGAAGAACAGCAAATAAATTGGCTAATTTTGTTACAGCAGATAATTCTGCTTGGTTTCATCGGAATGACAAGAGCACAGTATGCGCCAGCTGGCAATGCGTTAAGTAACATGGAAATACCTTCAAGACCTGCCGTCACATTCGCAGCAGCACAGTCGGCTCAGCCATACCACTACAAACCTCCAGCAAACAGTCTCTGTCTACCGAAGGAACAGTGTAATGGACAAAACTCTTCTTCAGCACATCCCGCATCAGTGTATGCACCTCCACAACCAACATCATCAAAACAATCCCATTCTGCTGCTTCCTATGGCCCATCATCTGGACTTTCTCCACCAAATTCGGCACCACCAGTGTCTTATGGATCTCCAAAATCCCAGACTTCACCAGTACCATCAAAACCTGCCCAAGTCTATGGACCTCCTCAGCCCCAGGGTCCACCAGTACCATCAAAACCTGCTCAAGTGTACGGACCTCCTCAAACCCAGGCTCCACCAGTACCATCAAAACCCACTCAGGTCTATGGACCTCCTCAAACCCAGGCTCCACCAATACCATCAAAACCTGCTCAGGTCTATGGACCTCCTCAACCCCAGGCTTCACCAGTACCATCAAAACCTGCTCAAGTCTATGGACCTCCACAATCTCAGGCTCCACCAGTACCATCAAAACCCACTCAGGTCTATGGACCTCCTCAAACCCAGGCTCCACCAATACCATCAAAACCTGCCCAGGTCTATGGACCTCCACAGCCCCAGACTCCACCAGTATCATCAAAACCTGCCCAAGTCTATGGACCTCCTCAGCCCCAGGGTCCACCAGTACCATCAAAACCTGCTCAGGTCTATGGACCTCCTCAATTCCAGATTCCACAAGTACCATCAAAACCTGCTCAGGTCTATGGACCTCCACAATCTCAGGCTCCACCAGTACCATCAAAACCTGCTCAGGTCTATGGACCTCCACAATCTCAGGCTCCACCAGTACCATCAAAACCTGCCCAGGTCTATGGACCTCCTCAAACCCAGGCTCCATCAGTACCATCAAAACCTGCCCAGGTTTATGGACCTCCCCAACCCCAGGGTCCACCAGCACCATCAAAACCTGCCCAGGTTTATGGACCTCCTCATTCCCAGACTCCACCATCACCATTTAAACCTGCCCAGATTTATGGACCTCCTCAATCCCAAACTCCACCAATACCATCAAAACCCACTCAGGTCTATGGACCTCCTCAAACCCAGGCTCCACCAGTACCATCAAAACCTGCCCAGGTCTATGGACCTCCACAGCCCCAGACTCCACCAGTATCATCAAAACCTGCCCAAGTCTATGGACCTCCTCAGCCCCAGGGTCCACCAGTACCATCAAAACCTGCTCAAGTGTACGGACCTCCTCAAACCCAGGCTCCACCAGTACCATCAAAACCCACTCAGGTCTATGGACCTCCTCAAACCCAGGCTCCACCAATACCATCAAAACCTGCCCAGGTCTATGGACCTCCACAGCCCCAGGCTCCACCAGTACCATCAGAACCCACTCAGGTCTATGGACCTCCTCAAACCCAGGCTCCACCAGTACCATCAAAACCTGCTCAGGTGTACGGACCTCCTCAAACCCAGGCTCCACCATTACCATCAAAACCTGCTCAGGTGTGCGGACCTCCTATCCAAGAAGAGCCGCTGTTACCTCCTTCCAAGCCTGCTGCAATTTACGGACCTCCGTCAAGGCCTCAGACGCCCAGTGCCATTCCTCCAAAACCACAGCCTTCATCTCCAACTTATCCACCACCTGGAGTTCCTGTACTACCTGTATTACAAAGCATTCCTTCTTTAGAGACATCCCCTGCTGAGTCCAGTGTTGGTCCAAAGCCTGCTCTGAACTACGGAACCCCCCCAGTACTCCCTGGTTCCTCACATAACCAAAACACGTTACCTCAAAGACCTGCAGTTGAATATGGGCCTCCGTAGTTCGTGGGATATCTCCTACAAGCATCAAATCTACTTAAATAAGGTAATTATACCTGTCTGATTATAGTCTGTAACACTTGAGCAGTAACAGTTAATTTTGGGTAAAGGCTATAATTTGGAATGGGACCTCAATCCTGACAATATCTCGATACTTCAATACTTGAAGGTAAACCTTCAATACCTATATGATACTTTCGTATTGTTGATAAAGTTGTAGGAATGAAACGACTCGACAGTTCAGTTATCTTGCATGTGTCCCTAACAGTTATTGGACTACAGGACGCGCAAGATAAGTTGAGCACTGGATTTACGGTGTGGTGCGGGCAGAGGGGAAGAAGCGAGAGCTAATGCTCTTTTGTTTCTGGAGTGTGGTCAACCTTGAAAAACACAGTTCAGCAAAATAGCGTGTAAGATAAGCGAAGATATCACAAGTAACGTTGCATCCTCTGAAAACATTGCTTAATTTTGCCCACGCCAGCTCAATTACATTCAGATCACAGTTATACGGAGGTAGACGAATAATAATGTGTCCACTTTCGAGAGCCATAACATCCACAAATGTCCATACAAATATAAATCATTTTCAAGTAAATGCTGATGTACCACACTCGTAACAAGGATAAACTGGCAGTTCGAACGCACCAAACGAGCCTTTATGAAGGAAGCTTTAACTACAAAGTGATAATGTTATATAATAAACTTCCAAATTCATTTAAACAAACTGCATCATTAAAACACTTTAAGAATAAGGTTAATAATTTTTTGCATGCACACTGTTTTTATACGGTTAATGAATTTTTAGAACTATAACCATGTAAATGAGCACTGGGAGCATAGTACATTCACAAACCTGTAATATTTATATTATGACATTTCTTGTAGTAAATTAGTCTATGCAAATACCACATGAAACCATAGAAAAGCTGCTTACTGTGTATATTGTATGTAATCAATTTGACTTTATGTATATACTGTATTTATACATTTTGACGTGTCTCATAACATGTATATGTTGCCAAGGACGAACTAAAATTCTAATTCTAACATACGATTGTTGTAAACTGGTTAGCTAATTAACCTCGAAATTGATCAAAACGAAATATGGCGGAAATGATAAGGCTTAGCGCATTAGCCACTAGATCTCAGTGTAAAGCGCATTTCAAATTTCAAAGTTGTCATCTATGTTTACGGAAATAAACGAAACTTACAGAATGAGGGCTTCGAACCCGATCGCTCTTCTTATCGCGCGCATATAGTACACACAACTTGTAATGAATGCAACGTTTGGGAAAGGAGTAGAAATGCTCAGGCAAGTTGCAGCGTTAACTGAAGTAGTAAATGAAGCCTGCAGTTGTAATTCACTCTCGGTGACCAAAATCTAGGAATCCACGGAAAACAAATAGAACAGTGGTGAAGCGTGCACTGAAGCGTTAGAAGCGCCGCTTCTCCAAGAATTTTAGGGGAAAAGAAGAAAACCAAGAAAATACATGCCAAATATATTTTATTTGCTGTCGATGCATTTTCAAAATTAATTCGAGAACATCCGCGGTGCTGCGGACAATTTGACAGTTGCTTAGATTTCGAGTGACCAGTTCGACGAGGTTACTCAATACTGTATTTACTCATTCATAACCTTCAATACCATACTTCGTAGATTTCCGTAAGCAATCGTGACTCTTCGATAGTTGGGAAGCACTGGCAGATTTTGTCACGTGAGATCTCATGTGGCGCTTTTAAATGCAACTGTAAGTATATTTCAATGGCATTAGCAATAGTATTTTACGCAGATTGGTCTTATGTGGTGAGAAATAAGAAATTCTTGTAAGGTTTTAATTTCTTAGCAAAAATGTGTTAATTGCAACATTTCTCCACTTAAGGCTAACAGGCTAATCTCACTTTGCGGTCGCTTGGGACCGAACCCGGGCCCCCGAACGGTGTAACCATATAAATATAACTAATAACTTAAATATTCTCGTAGGATGTTAGTAGGTAATGACTAGAGCGCAGGGTTTTAGGTTTATTGTGTAGTTAAAATTGTTTACTTCACTACAGACAACAATAAGTTTACGTGTATGCTTAGGCTGTCACGGCCGGCGTTAATCCAATAGAAAGTATTTCCCAGGCTTGTGGACGTGGTCCAGAGGATGAAAATTCTCCTGACGAACATCTTCAGAGGATGATTCTACTTGCTGGAATGAATAAGGAGATATGAGCGAAACGTCAAGAGAATTTTCATCCTCTGGACCACGCCCACAAGCCCGGGAAATACTTTCTGTTGAATAATTTTACATGTTTCTTAGTTTTGTTAGGTCCACTCTTCTCACATTACGAAATACCCACACAGATAACAGATGTTACTGTTTGCGGATTTTTTTGACTTTGTAGCAGATACAAATTTCTGTCGAAAACATTTTCTGTTATCACGTAGTTCGGGGTTGTGCCATACCTGCCGGGGAGTTACCAACTAGTCTAACGTTTAGTTAATTGGTACTTAAACATATATGCTTTATTATAATTCCAGTTACAATTCTGTCCTAAGTACAAACTTGTCAGCTGCTGATATTCACGGGTTCCCTGGCTGTTTGTCTCTATTCTAGCCTTTATGCGACCTTGGCCTATTATTCTGTTGTGTTCTCCATTTCTCTATCTCTTAACTTCCTTACCCTTCTCATTCATTTCTCTTTGATTTTGCCTGCGTACTTTCCCATCTCCCTTATTCTTTTCTCATCTTTCAACGTAAGCACTTACTACATAAGCCCCTTTATTATCCCAGTTTTTATCCCATTACTTTCCTCCAGTTTTTTATTTCTTTACATTCCATTACATAATGTTCTATGTTTATTTATTTCCACATAAATGCTCTCCTTTGTGAACCCCCAGTCTTTAACCAAGCTAAACCCTCCCTCTCATATTTATCACATAAGTCTATGTATGTTTTCCTTCCCCATTCTCACTTCAATTTTAGGTGTACATTTAGTGATTTCTTACTTATCAGGTTTCCCCATGTCACTTGTCTATCAATGTCCTCTACCCTGTTCTTAGTCATTGTACAAAAACCCCAGTCTATACTAGGGACCCTGCACTTTGTGCTGTCATGACTCCTTGGGACAACCGCCCTCTGTTTCCTCTCACCTCATCCTTCCTCCCGGAGATGCCCCACTTGGGGCAGACTGTACCGAATCCTATCCGTAAAAGTCTTATCTTATCCTAAGGCAGTGGACAAGCTGACTTTGAGTAAGTGCGGGTACTGAACACTTTGATATGTTTTTATTACAGAAATGAGGTGAGCCAACGGATGGGGGAGCAGGAAGAGGTGAAGAACAAAACCTGCTGTATCTCTTTAATATAGTGTAAATGTAAATAAAACTGTTTTATATAACCCTGTGATATTATTTGTAATCAACTTCCTCCCTAAAATAATACCAATTATAAAATATACTCCTACATATTTAGAAATATGTTAAGAAAACGTGTTACATCTCCACTGTCATTTATTCTCTGTACTACGAATGGCACTTAGATAAGGTGTGAGATTCCATACAAAAATACAAGTTATTAGGACTCCTGAATCAGACGTATCCCTGAATAGCGTACAAAAAGTCCTTTAAATAAGCAACTTGATTCTAAATACTTTGGATTTCAAAATTTAAATAATGGATTTTGTCAAACATGTCTAACGATTTCTATTGAATTACCTTCATCATATTTTTAAAATATCTACATTCAGAAAGGGAATATACATCTTGAATGTTCTAGGTAGTAGAGTAGTGTGGGGGGAGAGTTTCTCGCAATGTCTTACGTTAATATGAAGGTTAACGTCAGACGCTAACTCCAAACACTTTCGTGTTCGTGTTTGGCGATTAAACAATAGAGAAAAAAACACTACCGCATTGCAAGAAACAGAAAAGAAGAGATATGGACTCATATGACGAGAATTTGATTATTTTATTTCAAAATTATTGTTGTGTTTATGACAAAAAGCATACATACTACAAAAATAATTTGCTAAAGGAAAATATTTGCAAGGAAATTGCGAATGAACTGAAATGTGAAGATAGCCATGAGTTGTTTATATTATTTACTATTGAGGTCAGGTAGCCTATAAAATATTTTATTTTCCTTATATAATAAAAAGCCATAATATTATAATTACTTATTATTATTATTATTATTATTATTATTATTATTATTATTATTATTATTATTATTATTATTATTATTATTATTATTATTATTATTATTATTATTATTATTATTATTATTATTATTATTATTATTATTATTATTATTATTATTATTATTATTATTATTATTATTATTATTATTATTATTATTATTATTATTATTATTATTATTATTATTATTATTATTATTATTATTATTATTATTATTATTATTATTATTATTATTATTATTATTATTATTATTATTATTATTATTATTATTATTATTATTATTATTATTATTATTATTATTATTATTATTATTATTATTATTATTATTATTATTATTATTATTATTATTATTATTATTATTATTATTATTATTATTATTATTATTATTATTATTATTATTATTATTATTATTATTATTATTATTATTATTATTATTATTATTATTATTATTATTATTATTATTATTATTATTATTATTATTATTATTATTATTATTATTATAATTATAATTATAATTATTATTATTATTATTATTATTATTATTATTATTATTATTATTATTATTATTATTATTATTATTATTATTATTATTATTATTATTATTATTATTATTATTATTATTATTATTATTATTATTATTATTATTATTATTATTATTATTATTATTATTATTATTATTATTATTATTATTATTATTATTATTATTATTATTATTATTATTATTATTATTATTATTATTTACATAAAATGTTGTAGTTGCTAAATACTTTTCTATATGAACATTTCTAACTGCTAAATTATTCTGAAAGT